>PVHT020000140.1:12820475-12841921 GCA_004024745.2 Catagonus wagneri
GAGAGGGTGTGGAGAAAAAGGATCCCTATTACACTGTTGGTGGGAATGCAAATTGGTGCAGCCACTGTGGAAAACAGTATGGAGATTCCTCAGAAAACTCAAAATAGAATTACCATTTGATCCAGCAATCCCACTCCTGGGCATCTATCCAGCAGAAACCATGACTCAAAAAGACACATGTACTCCAGTGTTCATTGCAACACTCTATGCAATAGCCAGGTCATGGAAACAACCTAAGTGCCCATCGACAGAAGAGTGGATAGGGAAGATATGGTACATACACGCAATGGAATGTTACTCAGCCATTAAAAGGAACGAATTACCAACATCTATAGCAACATGGATGGACTTAGAAACTATCATGCGAAGTGAAACCAGTCAGACAATTAGACAGCAACACCCAATGCTACCGCTTATATGTGGAAACTAAAAAGACACAATGAACCTCTTTGCAGAACAGACAATGACTCACAGACTTTGGAAAACCTTGGTTTTTCAAATAAGACAATCTGGGGGGTGGGGGGATGCACTGGTGGTTTGCAATACAAAATCTGTCAAATTGACTTGTGATGATTTATGTACACCTATAATTGAAATAAAATCCATTAAGATGCAAAAAAAAAGAAAAAAATAGAAATGTCCATTAATTAGAGTCATGCTTATCTTTCTCTTATCATATATAACCATTTATCTGTCTGTGAGGACCCCCAAATTTATTAAAATTACTATTATGAGTGTGAATGGTCTTACAAATTTGAAAGGCCCAGAAAACTCAAGCAATAAAGCATTTAAATGTTACGATAAATGATTATCATGACTCCAAATAAAGCTGTTATCTCTGGACCACCAGTTTCTGTTAACAACTTTGTACCAGCAGAACAAGTATCTGGTCCTGGTCACTTCCATATTCTCATTCCCAACCCTGTTACACATGGTAGGCGTGGGATATTTATTAAAATGAATTAAAATAAATGATCACAATTCCTTTTTCAAAAGCTGGCCATTACTGAACATCAAAGATCTGAGTAAAAGGAAACTATTTTCATTAGACTAAATAATAAGGTTTCTTCCCTGCTGTGGGATATTGTGAGTTTTGAATTGAAAAGTAGGTGATTTGGGAGATGAAAGCTTACTCCAGCCAATACTGAATTTATATAAAAAGCCCAGTGATTAAGGTAAAATAAAAAAATCAAAGAATCCACTTTTTTCTGAAGTAGAAAAAAAATTAAGAGACTAAAAGGTCATTAACAGCTTTTGCTTGATTGAAATACAAAAAACATGAAAAATAAAGAAGATAGAAAAATACTGTGTTCTAGTTTATAATTCATATTTTGTACATGATATTATGTCCTTTAAATTTTCTTATCAGTCCATCCATTCTACTTCTATCCATTTATCTCTTCAACAAGAACAAAAATATGTATTAAGTTCTTATTAAAGGCAAGATCCCAACAGACTCTGTCCTAGGTTCATGAAGAATCTGACTTTGTGAGGCAATGGACATGAGACAGGCCAGATGGAAGGAACTAATACAACAATGTACATGTGAAAAGGAGGAAGATGCTTTAAAGGAAAGTAATCTAGTTTAGTCTGTGGGTCAGAAAAAGCTGGTCTCAGGAAGTGGTGGCTGAATAGATGTCAGGGGTGATTATGAATTTATTCAATAACAGAAAGGAAGGGTATGCAGACTACAGACCTAGGGAGCTGCATGTGTCAGGTTCCTGTTACAGAGGGAAAATGGTGCATTGGTGCAATTTTGGGAGGGCTAGTGTGGTAAGATTCTAGAAGAGTAGTCAGGGGTGGTCAGGAGCTGGGCCACAGTCCAATAAAGATTTTATGTATCCTTAGAGGGATGGGAAACGCTAAAGTGTTTTTGACAGGAGTGAGACTGAGGGAACACAGTCATATTTATATTTTGAGATAATCAATTTAGCTTAATTTTGAAAAATGAACTATAGATTTGGAGGACCTAGAATAAGCTATTGTAAGATTCCAAGTAAGAGAAGCTGGTGGCTTGGGCTAGGATAGTGAACATAAAGATGGAAAGAAGGCATGGGATTTGAAAGATATTCACACTAAAAAGGCTTGGAGTGGAACTTGGCAGTGAATGGAAATATACATTGATGAAAAGGGAGAGTCAAATTTGCCCCAAGGAGTCTGGTTTATATAACTGGGTGAATTATAATGCGATTTTACTGAGAACCAGATGTTTTCCCCCTGTACATAGACAATGAATCATGAAATCAGTTTTGAGCATGTTGTATGTAAAGTACATTTGAGGTATACCAGTAGAGGTCCCATCTTTTTATTACAGCGCTTTACCTCCAAACACATATCTTCCTATCTTGTCCTCAAAATTGTGCCTTAAAAAATAATACTGTTAATCAGATCGCACAATTTCCAATTGTTTCAAAGCCTGAGATTTCCATGGTCAGTGTATTGCTTTCAATACTATCGAGTAAGATGACCTCAGGGAATGGCTGAAGGATCAGCTGGGGGCACTGTCCTGGCCTGTCAGAGGAATAACTTTGTCTTCATAATTAGACAGCTCTCACATGCAAATTCTTCAAAGCCTTATCTTCATTGGATGCACATGGTTAATGAGAAAATGCTTTGTTTGTTCCATTATTTCTTCTATACTTATGGTTTCTGGCAAGTAATTTATTTAGTCACTGTGTTGTTTTGAGTATTATAGTCTTCTTTACTCACTCTTAATGGGTAAAGTGCTTTAAAAACCTTGCAACCATCAAAGTAAAAGATGCAGCACAGTGCCTCATTCTCCAGCATTGCCACAGGGCTCAATAATCTATAGATCACGTAATAATTTCATTTAGCAGCACAATAAAAGTCAAATTAGTTTCCATGAGACAGTTATGTATGATAATCTGGATTACTGTGGCCTCCTACTGACTGTATTATCATTGTAATGTTATTTCAGCTTCTGGGATCCTGGTGAAATTTTTTCTTTCAGTTTATATTTATTGAATAATTATGAAAAATGAGTTCTTAAAATCTCAAAGAAGTAGATTTATACCAAAAAAATTAATGTGCAGTGATAACTATCTTAACTTCCAATATATCACTCTCTCCTTTAAAGAAGTTACTGTAACTGCCAGGGTTTGAAAGTAGTTTAAAATGTGTCTCAATGAGTTTGCAGATAAACTCTAACAGCTAAAGCCTGTATCTCTACCCGTTAGGGCCAGCATTTGCCAGAGACTTTCAAAGCCAAGTCTGAATGTAAATTGGAGCTCATGCAAAACTTAGGTAGTAAGAAACTTATTTACCTGTTGGGAATTGATAATAGTTGCTTAAAAAGCCAGGAATTTTCAATGCAAATCCCAAGCAAATCCTAGTGGACATGTCTATAGAAAGTGACAAGCTTAATATTTATAAGAAGATGCAAAAGACCTAGAATAACCAAGGCATTTTTAAAAAGAATAACAATGTTGGAATTCTTATTCTACCTAATTTCAACACTTACTCTACAACTACAATAAATGAGAACAGTTTGGTTTCGGCAAAAAGACATACAGATCAACTGAATAATAGATAGTCCAGAAATATACCCAAATACATACAGTCAACATATTTTTTTACAAACTGCAAACATAACTCAATGAGAGAAAGGAAAGTGTCTCCAATAAGTAGTGTTGGATCCATTCTATATCCATATGGAAAATAAAACAATCTATACCTCCTCATACAAAGATTAATTTGAAATGGATCATAGGGTGAAATGTGAAAGCCCAAACTATAAAACTACTAGAGGAAAAACATAGGAGAAAAATTTTGTGTCCTTGTGGTAAAAAAAAGGATTAAATAAAACACCAAAAGTATGACAGAAAATGACATTTTGGATCAAAATTGGATTAAAATCAAAATTAAACAAGTTTTCTGTTTGAAAGACATCATTTAAAAAACTGAAGATATGGACTGGGAGAAAATATTTGCCACACGCATGTCAAATAAAGGATAAAATATATAATGTTTAAAACTCTTGGAATTCAATAAGAAGACCATCAAATCCAATTTAAAAATAAGCCAGGAGTTCCTACTATGGCACAATGGCATCAGTGTCTTGGGAGTGCTGGGACACGTATTTGATCCCTGGTCTGTACAGTGGGTCAAGGATCCAGTGTTGTCACAGCTGTAGCTTAGGTCCTGATGGCAGATTGGATCTGATTCCTGGCCTGGAAACTTCATATGGCACAGGGTGGCCAAAAAAAAAAAAAAAAAAAACTGCCAAAGATTTGAACAGATACTTAACAAAGCAAGATAACAAATGACTAATAAAAACAGAAAAAAGACGCTTAACATCTGTAGTTAGCCAAAGAATGCAAATTGAAACACAATGATATTCAAACTACACATTCATTAGAATAACTAAAATTAAAAAGAGAACACCAAGTGTTGACAAGAATATAAAAGAACTGGAACTCTTCTACATGACTGTAAACACGAGAAAGTAAAAGTGTTAACCACTTTGGAAAACACTTCGACCATTTCTTTAAAAGTTAAGCCACCTTCCTCTCATATGATCTAGATATTCCACTCTTAAGTATTTACCCAAAAGAAATGAATGCACTTCTTCAGAAAAAGACTTATATAAAAATGCTTATAGAATATTTATTTATAGCTCCAAACAGATAAACCAATTGTGGTGATTTACACACTGGAAGACTAGTCAGCAATAAAAAAGAACAAATTACAGATATACGAACAAGAAAGATGACTTAAAAATTATGTTGAGTAAATGAAGCATTCAAAAAGAGTACTTACTATACAATCCTATTCCTATAATAGTCTTTAAAATGAAAACAGCTTCACAAATACAGAAAGGCCAGTAACTACCTGGAGAGAATGGTGAGGAAGGGCTGGATTACAAAATGGCATGGGAAACTTTTGGAAGTTATGAAAACACTTATTATTTTGTTTGTGGTGGTGGTTTCATGGGCGTATGCATATGTTAAAATATATCACGTACACTTTTAATATGTACTTTTTATTGTGTTTTCATTACAAGGAGGAGGAGAAAGGAAAAGGAAGAAGGGAAGGAGAGGGGGAGGAGAAGGAGGAGGGAGAGGAAGGGGAGAAGAGGGGGAAGACAGGGAGAGAGGGAGGAGGAGGAAGAAGAAAAGCCAAAGAGACTAGAACCTGGGCACAATTTAAAAATGTCTTAGGAAATGTTATTCAAAATATCATAGTAACGAGTAGGTACAAATTGGAATACACAAAACAGGGCATTCATTATTAATTGTGGGAAATTAGGCAAATTACTTTATCTGAGTCACACTTTTCTCAGCTAAAAACCAGGGGCAATAATGATTCCCTCATAATATGGTTATAAGGATACAGAACATAATTTATTTAATGTGCTGGACTTTCTAATTATTAATGCTGAATTTTAACTCCATGTTTAGAGATAATTTTCAAAATATTGGGAAGAAAGAAAACAGAGAAGTGAGAAAAAAATGATACTAGAAGAAAATAAAAAGCCAAATTCAGAAAATAAGAAAGTGTTCTGCAGGATAACAGGGTAGGGTTTTCCGTTTGTTTGTTTGTTTGTTTGTTATGTTTGTTTCATTTTTAAAATAAGTCTCTGCTGTTGAAGAAGAAAACAATTCAATCAATCAATGAACCCAAATCTCTCTTCTAAAACAAAAGAAGATGAGTGGATGTATAATTGTATGGAATGCTTGGTTCTAGATTGATTCTGGTTTGGACAGCTGATGGCAAAGACTTTTGTGAACAACTGAAAGTATTTGAATATGGGCAGAATAGAGATAATGCTAAAGGATGACCAAATGTGCCCTCTGTGACCATGTTATTGGGGTGATATGAGAAACATTCTTATTCTTTAAAACTCTATACTAAATTTAAAGAAAAAAGAATTCTAGGTATCCACCATCTACTCAAACACCTAAGAGATAGAATACTGTACCCAACTCTCATGTGGAGAGAAGCTGTAAGGAAATTGTTCAAACTCCTCTAAATTTGCTTTAGAAAGCTAGTCAACACACAGCACATACTATGATGCTCCAGGTTTTCTGTCCTTAAATATGACACAAGTTCACTTGCTGTTCCTGAGTCATGTACTTTCTTATTCACTACAAAGCTGCTCTCCAAGTATATTGCAATAGAGAGCCCATCACTCTGCCAAATGTTCAGTGTAGTTGCCTATAACCCTCTATCTTCTACATACATTCCTCCCATACCTATCTTCCCATACCTATCTACCATCTACTGATCAGTCATCAATCTTATCAATAATTTAAGGTTCAGGTAAAACCTGTGTATCCTATGTGACAAATAAAAAAAACAAAAACAAAATAACTCTTCACTGAATTAGTTACTTCTCAATGTTGCCAAAGCACCATAGCTCAAACTTTTTATTAAGTCACTTGGGTAATATATTTAGCTATCTTTCAAATCATCATATTGTTTTAAGATTCACACTACTTATGGTGATCCCAGTATGTCTTAAGAGATTGACAGGAAAGCATTCCATCTTAGAAAAGCCATCAAACCTAGGAAGTTGCAATATCAGTTCCTATAGGCTCATATTTAGCCAAAATTTAGTTTTTGATTTCTAAATATGAGGCCATTCTCTCTGTCTGCTTTCGCTGTTACCTAGGAGCTCCTCCTATGCCAGATTGCTCATCTCCATGCTTCAGTACATCTTTAAAGTGTTTTTTTTTCACCCTTCTTACTTGCAGCTGCTGCACTTCAGTTCACGAGACAGCACCGTCTGAATATCCTGTTATTTTAGTGCTGCTGTGTGTGTCCAACCAGCAAAGCTATGCACCAGAAAGCATCATTTCAGGGCTGTGAGATTGGACTCTGTAGCAGGAACCCAAGGAGAGTGATCCTTTTGGGACATTTTTCATTAGGCACAGGAAAATAAAGAAAAAAAAATCTGAATATTCACCGTGTTTGCTACTCAAGATATATTTATGCTAGGAATGGGAGGATGTAGAGAGTGATGAAGGGAGGAAGAGAAGGAAGGAACTAAGAAAGGGAGGAAGTAAAGGAATTAAGATATTAGTGGAAAGAGGAACAGGAAATGAGAGAAAATGAAACAGATTTACAGAAAAAAACGACTTTATTCCTCATTTAATACTTCACCTTCTTGGAGGATTTGTCCCCCAGAAAGAAAGCAAAATGAAACTTGACAATGCTCAATTATCACTCCATAAATGCTGAAGCTTTCAAATTCTGTGTTCTGCTTAATTGCTAATTAGGTCCACCCACTCCAGTATAACTATGTTTCAAATGTTTATTTTATTCAAATTGTATACATGTAAAAAAATTCATTTGAAAAAATAATTGAAGAACATCATTAAACAAATAATATGGAGTTTAAGAAATGATTAACTAAACATGCAGAGAGAAAATGTGAATGCACACTGTATGTGCAGTGTGCAATGTTGTTGTTGACTCTTGCCTACTAAGAGCATGGTAATTCCTCAGTCAGTTCATTACCCCTGTAATGAACTCTCTTTGCTTTAGTACATTCCAGACCTTACCCTGATTCCATGCCATTTGTTAACTGTCCATCCTGTTGATCTTGGCCCAAATGGACTTTTTTAACGATTGCGGCATTTAAAATAAGTATAGATATTTCTCAGTCTCTCTATCTGAAATTTGATAAATATCGAGATTTCCAGATAGATATCTTCATTGTCTATAAATTCGTAGTCCTATTTAACTCTTTTCTGACTTCCTATTTATTTTAAAAGCCCCTTAAAACAGCCCTTACAAGATGACTATTACTATTTATCCTCAAATGACAGCTTTCTCTACTTTGCCTTTAGATGTGGAGGCTGAAGAGATCATATAAACTGTCCTGTCTTTTTGGAGGAAGGAAAGATTTTCAACTTGAGTATTAAGTGAAAAAGAAAACAAAAACAAAAAACACCCATTTAAGCAGAAGCTAATGACTTGATACAGTTTCCCCTGCTATATTATTAACATTTATAATAATGTTATAAATCAATTCTTCTTCTTCCCATTTAATGCTAACTTTTCACCTCTAGCAAGCACTTCCATTGGTACCAGTGATTTTATCTGCTTAGAATTCACACCCCAAAGTGCAGGCTACATTGTTATGGGACAATAGTTACTGCATGAACAAAGTATGGTGTTAGGTGCAATCCTATTGGTCTTTTCAAGTAAAGTTCATTACTCAGAAGTCATATTAAGTGACACTGATTATAATGAATGAAAATTAACAATGAGTCCTGGAGATTCTGAGAACAATAGCTACTCAGAATTTGAAAAGTATTATTTGTGGTTACTGTTCTAGATGATGCAAATTCCATATGTTTTATTTAAAAAATAAAAATGCAGCCTGAGTCATTATAATCTCCTGAAATAATATGCTAAAACAGGGCTAAGTAGCATATACATTATAGAAAAATATTTCTATTTAGATAAATATAAAGTTAAGTGTTTAATATTTCTGTCTGAATCTCCAGATTCTTAAAGATTAACACTTTTGGGATAAAGAATCAAGATGGTTGAGGAATAAGACGTTGTGCTCACCTTCTCCCACAAACACATCAAAAAAACACAACTACATGTAGAATAATTTGCACAGAACATCTACTTAATGTTGGCAGGAGAACTTAAAACACCAAAAAGGGCAAGAAACCCTCCACACAACTAGGTAGAACAAAAGGAAAAAAAAAAAGAGAGAGAGAGATAGAGAAAAGGAATTGGGATGGGACTAGCACTCCTGAGAAGGAGCTGTTAAAGAGAAAAGGAATCCACACTCTGGGAAGCCACCTAACCCACAGGGAGATAAGCTGAGATGGAGGGACCTCAAAGTCACTGAGAAAAGTACAGCAGCTGGACTGAGGAGGGCAAAGCAGAGTGAGACCTGCACAGATCATCTGCACCACCACCAAGGACAGCACAGTCTGACTTCCTCGGGTGGAGGCTGGGCACTGAGACTCAGGCTCCAGAGGTCAGTTCTGAAGATAGCACTATTGCTGGCTGTGTGGAGATAGCCTGAGGGGCTAGGGAGTGGTGTGCTTTGGGCTGGGGAGTGGAATTCCACAGTTGAGGGAACCTGGGAGGAGGTCTTGGCCCACAGGAGAAGCAAGGTGCCACTGTTGGGGAGGGTGAGAGGAGGGATAGACTCTCGTAGGAATCTCTTTCCCTGTGCGTGTGTGGACTCTTAGAGGATGGGGCGCCTCTGGAGCAGGTTACATCACCATATCAATGGACAGGTCGTCTAGACAGAAAATCAATTTGGCAACGGAGATCCTAAATGATACAATAGAAAAGTTAGACTTCAGAAGTTCCCATCGGTAGCTCAGCAGAAACAAATCTAACTAGCATCCATGAGGATGCAGGCTCGATCCCTGGCCTTGCTCAGTGGGTTAAGGATCATGCATTGCTGTGAGCTGTGGTACAGGTTGCAAAGGCTGTTTAGATCCTGCAATGCTGTGGCTATGGTGTAGGCCAGTGGCTACAGTTCCAATTCAGCCTCTAGCCTGGGAACTTCCATATGTCATGAGTGCAGCCCTAAAAAGACAAGAAATAAATAAAAAAATATTAAATAAAGAAAAGTTAGATTTCAATGACATTTTCAGGATGTTACATCCAAAAAAATCAGAATACATTTTCTTTTAAAGTGCACATGGAACATTCTCAAGGATTGAGCACATACTGGGGCACAAAACTAACTTCAACAAATTTAAGAGTATAGAAATTATTTCAAGTATCTTCTCTGACCACAGTGGCATGAAACTAGAAATTGACCACAGGAAAATGCGAAAAAACTGACTACTGGAGACTAAACAATATGTTACTAAAAAAATCAATGGGTCAATGAGAAAACCAAAAAGGAAATTAAAAAATACCTTGAGACAAATGATAATGAAGACACAACCATTCAAAATCTATGGGATGCCGCAAAAGCAGTGCTTAGAAGTTCATAGTGATACAGGCCTTCCTTAATAAAGAAGAAAAATCTCAAAGCAACAACTTAACCCAAAACCTAAATGAATTAGAAAAACAAGAACAAACAAAACCCAAGTCAGCAGAAGGAAGGAAATCATGAGGATCAGAGAGGAAGTTAATAAAATAGAGATTCAAAAAAACAATAGAAAAAAAATCAATAAAACCAAGAGCTAGTTCTTTGAAAAGGTAAACAAAACTGAAAAAACCTAAATAAATGAAATAAGAAATGAAAAAGGAGAAATCTCAATGGATACTACAGAAATACAAAAAAAAAAAAAAGAACACTATAAACAATTATATGCCAAAAAATTGACAACCTAGAAGAAAGAGACAACATTCTAGAGACTTACAGCCCGCCAAAACAGAATCAAGAAGAAATGGATTCAACTGAATAGTTAGAGCACTAGAAATGAAACTGAATATATAAATAAAACACTTCCTACAAATAAATGTCCAGGATCAGATGGCTTCACAGGTGAATTCTACCTAACATACAAAGAGCAACTTATAGCTATCCTCCTTAAACTTTTCCAAAAGGTTGAAGGAACACTCTCAAAGACATTCTATGAAGCCACCATCACCCTAATACCAAAACCAGGCACAGATACCACCAAAAAAGAAAACTATAGGACACTATATTTGATGAACATAGACACAAAAATTCTCAACAAAAGTTTTAGCCAAATGAATCCAACAATTTATAAAAAAGATCACACACCACGACCAAGAGGTATTCATCCCAGATACACAAGGATGGTTCAAACATATGCAAATCAATGAACATCATTACATTACATTAACAAAAGAAATGTCAAAACCACATGATCATCTCAATAGATGCAGAAAAAGCATTTGACAAAGTCCAACATCCATTCATGATAAAAACTCTTACCAAAGTGGGTATAGAAAGAAAATACCTTAACATAATAAAATCTATTTATGATAAACCCACAGCAAATAGAATAGTCAATGGAGAAAAACTGAAAGACTTCCCACTAAAATCTGGAAGAAGACAAGGATGCCCACTCTCACCAATTTTATTCAACATAGTATTGGAAGTCCTAGCCATAGCAATCAGACAAACAAAAGATATAAAATGTATCCAAACTGGAAGAGAAGAGGTAAAACTGTCACTGTACGCTGATGACATGATTCTATATATAGAAAACCCTAAGGACTCAACCCAAAAACTACTCAAACTGATCAAAAAATTCAGCATAGTAGCATGACATAAGATTAACATTCAGAAATCAGTCACATTTCTGTATACTAACAATGAAATATTAGAAAAGGAATACAAAAATACAATACATTTTAAAATTGCACCCCAAAAAATCAAATACCTGGGAATAAACCTGACCAAGGAGGTGAAAGACTTATTCGCTGAGAACTACAAAACATTAATCAAGAAAATTAAAGTGGATTCAAAGAAATGGACAGATATTCCATGCTCCTGGGTTGGAAGAATTAATATCATAAAAATGGCCATGCTACCCAAAGCAATGTACAGATTCAATGCAATCCCTATCAAATTACCCAGGACGTTTTTCACAGAAATAGAACAAACAATCCAAAAATTTATATGGAACCATAAAAGACCCAGAATTGCCAAAGCCATCCTAAGGCACAAAAAACAAGCAAGAAGCATAACTATCTCAGACTTCTGGCAATACTGCAAAGCCACAGTAAGCAAGACAGTGTGGTACTGCTATCAAAACAGACATGCAGACCAATGGAACAGAATAGAGAACCCAGAAATTAACCCAGACACTTATAGTCAATTAATCTTTGACAAAGGAGGCAAGAATATATATTGGACAAAAGACAGCCTCTTCAGTAAGTGGTGCTGGGAAAACTGGACAGATGCATGTAAATCAGTGAAACTGGAACACACCCTTACACCATGCACAAGAATAAACTCAAAATGGCTTAAAGACACTATCAAACTCCTAGAAGAGAACATAGGCAAAACATTCTCGGAAATCAACTTTACAAATGTTTTCACAGATCAGTCTCCCAAGGCAACAGAAATAAAAGCAAAAATAAACCAGTGGGACCTAATCAAACTGACAAGCTTTTGCACAGCAAAGGAAAGTATATATAAAAAAAAGACAACTTACAAAATGGGAGAAAATAATTTCAAACGATGCAACTGACAAGGGCTTAATCTCTAAAATATACGAAGAACTTATGCAACTCAACAGCAAAAAAACCAACAACCCAATCGAAAAAAATGGGCAAAAGACTTGAATAAACATTTCCCAAAGATGATATACAGATGGCTAACAAGCATATGAAAAAATGCTCAATATCACTAATTATTAGAGAAATGCAAAGCAAAACTACTGTGAGGTACCACATTACATATGTCAGAATGGCCATCACTAACAAGTGAACAAATAACAAATGCTAGAGAGGGTGTGGAAAAAAGGGAACCCTCCTACACTGTTGGTGGGAATGTAACTTGGTACAACCACTATGGAAAACAGTATGGAGGTACCTCAGAAAACTAAATATAGAACTACCGTATGACCAAGCAATCACACTCTTGGGCATATATTCAGACAAAACTTTCCTTGAAAAAGACACATGCACCCTATATGTTCATTGCAGCACTATATGCAATAGCCAAGACATAGAAATAACCTAAATGTCCACTGACAGATGAATGGAGTAAGAAGAAGTGGTATAGATACACAATGGAATATTATGTAGCCATAAAAAGAACAAATAAAGCCATTTGCAGCAACATGGATGGAACTAGAGACTCTCATACTGAGTGAAGTAAGTCAGAAAGAGAAAGACAAATACCGTATGACATCACATATCTGGAATCTAATATATGGCACAAATGAACCTTTCCACAGAAAAGAAACTCATGGAGTTGGAGAACAGATTTGTGGTTGGCAAGGGGGAGGGGGAGGGAGTGGGATGGACTGGTAATCTAGGGTTCATAGTTGCAAACTTTTACATTTGGAGTGGTTAAGCAACGAGATCCTGCTGTATAGCACAGAGAACTATATCAAGTCACTTATGATGGAACATGATGGAGGATAATGTGAGAAAAAAAATGTATATATATGTGTGGCTGGGTTGCTTTGATGTACAATAGAAACTGACAGAACACTGTAAACCAACTACAATGAAAAAATAAAAATCATTGTAAAAAAAACAGTTTTGATAGGGAAAAATGTTATTCCTGGAGGGAAATTTGAGATAACAAAATTGAGAGTATAATCTATTATCTGAAAAATACACCTTCCTGAAAAGTACACCAGATAATCTATTATCTGAAAAATTCTAATTCAATAGGTCCATGACTGAACACAAGAATTTGTATATTGAAAAGTTTGTGCAGGTTATTCTGATGCAGACACTTCATCGATCACCTGTCTATAGTTACATAGCTCACTAAGAATAGAATATGGACCAGAAACAAGGTATAACATGCTTCAGTAATATTCTATTATTCTATCTAAGGAAAAAAAACAAACAGATATAGTCATTCCTCCAGGCAAGACCATCTGGATGTGGGCAGCTTTTGGAGTGAAAGGATCTAAATGGTACAATTCATGGTCACCAGTGAATTGAATGAGTCTTGGAAAGAATGGGACTAGAGGTGGAATAGTAGGGATGACAAAATTCAGAGTAGGAATCCAAGATCAGATTCAGAGTAGGCTCAGAGGTGGAATCCAAGATGCTTTGGAATCCATCAAAGAGTTTAGAAAACCAAGGTCTGCCAGCAATGACCTTTTGGTAAAATTCCATATAATGGGTGTTATTGCTCCACTTGCCTTTGTGTGTGCTCATCACCAGGGCAGGACTCCCATTTCCCACCTCCACCATCTGTTCTTTAAGGGGCCCGTGACAGCTTCTGATACCAACTTAAAAGAATGTCTCAGGACTAGTCTATTAAATATCCACATATCGAACATCATTAGTTGATCTCTCTTGACTTCTTATAATGATAAACTATTAAGACAGAAATTTTGGAACACTTAAAGAAACAAATATTAGCATCATATGAAAAAGCATGAAATAAAATTATATATGAGATGGTTCTAACATAGGAGACTTCATCTGAACATATGGTACTTTCAAGAAGAGCTGGCATATTTCACTAACAGCCAAAAGTAATTTATGAAAGGCCTGAAAACCAACCATTAATGGAAAGGACATGAGAGATAAAAATGTGTCAGAGGGTAGAACCAAAGCAAACTGCAGACTTAAGCCATGGTATTCAAACAAAGTGACCAAACATGCCTAAAGCTATTTTTATTGAAGTAAATTTACCTCTCAGAAACAAAAGTCACAGGCTGAAACATTCTGAATAAGGACTAAACCTGTGATTGATTTACTAAAAACTTTCTAATGGGAGCAAAACCATGAGGAAGGGTCTCTGATTTTATATTGTATCCATCCTTATTGGATACAGAATCAAAAGGACAGCTAAAGCAGGTGTACCAAATCAATTTAAAATATAATTAAATGCATGCATATCAGCTATAGGCCAGTCATTCCATCAGACAATAGAGAACACAGGAAAATAAAATGCTACCAGTTGGATTGAAATCTCAGGAGCTTCCCTGGTGAAATCTGAAACTAGTCTTCATACTCAGAGTGTTTGTAGGGACCAAAGAAAGAGGAAGACCACTCCACCATGGTGGGTGGCAGGCTAGATAAGCAACAGGACATATATACGGCTTGTCTTGGGCACCAAAAGGTAAGTAGATCTTGGCACCAACCTTCAGAATCTTAAGAGTTTATGTAGAGGCCTTAAGAGGATTAAGTCACATATGCTCTCCAGATGGTCTCAACAGCACATGATCCCTCAAGTTTGCATCCTTGAAAATGGTTCCTAGTATTGGGTAGAATGCACATTCCAAGGACGTGGGAGAGGATGAGGAGATTCTAATTCCCTGGGTCCAGCTCAGGATCAACCTGCAGTCACATCCTCTCAGTGACCTCCTCCCACATCATCCCTGCTTTAAGGAGCTAGAAAAAAAGAATGAATACTAAACAGTGACAAATATAAACTCTGGCATAATGTCAGACAGATCACAGTTATGCGGAAATAATTAAATACTGTCTGGAAAGAGAGGCGGACAGAGAAGTCCACGGGACAAAACTCACACTGGAGGTCTTGGAGGATGGAGCAGTTTTTCCAGGTGGCACAGGGAAGAGGGAAGGAGAGGGAAATCCCAGGTGTGGGGACCAGCACTTTGGGAAAGCACAGAGTCTGTTCATATCCCAAAGGGCAGGCAGTCTAGTGTGATGACAATTCAACATATGTGGGGTTGAAAGGGCATAATTCTAAGTGAAATAAGTCAGATATAGAGAGATAAATACTATGTAATATCACTTTTATGTAGAATCTAAAAAATATAACAAACTAGTGAATATAACAAAAAAGAAGCAGACTCACTTATACAGAGAACCAATGTACTGGTTACCAGTGGAGAGGGAAGGGTGGAGGGGCAAAATAGGGGTAAGGGATTAAGAGGTACAAGCTATTAGGTATAAAATAAACTACAAGAATATATTGTACAACACGGGAAATATAGCAGATATTTTATAAGAACTATAAATGTAATATAAACTTAAAAATTGTGAATCACTATATTGTATACCTGTAACTGATACAATAGTATACATCAATTATACTTCAAATTAAAAAAAAAGGAAAGAAAGGGTAGCCTGTGAGCAGGTTTCAGTGGTTCTCAATCCTGAGTATGGCCCTTGGGGACCAGGTGTTTGGATCTGCATCCTGTCTCTCCGATTTAATAACAGTGTGATGTTTAGCACGTTACCCCCCTTCGCATTTATGCTTCAGTTGTCTCATCTGTGAGTTGGGAATGATTAAAAACTATTCCAACTTCACGGTACAGTTTTCAGAACCAAATGTAATACTACAGATAAAGAATTTAGAACAATCTCTGTCACACAAGTGTACTAAATAAAGTTAACAGTATGTATAAATAATGTGTTAATATGTATAACTATATTAATATGTATAAATAATGCATTAATAACATGTGCAATGTTAAAAATGAAGAACTTGGAAAGTACTGTGAATTGACGATTAATAATGTGGATTCTGGGGTCTTGGTGCCACATTCTGATCTCAACACTCATAGAACACTGAGGGAGTTACTTCTCTGGAGCTGTACATTGAGGACGATAATTGTGAGGTATCACAGTCAAGATGCAAAGCTCTTAGCAAAGTTATCTCTCCTTTCACAGGCATTAAAAAGGTGAGGGTCATGAAATTATACGGTTTAGGTAGAAAATTAGATATATTTACCTCCTATAGAAAAAAATATTCCAAGAAAGCAAAAGTGGGAATAAAAGATAAATAGTTTATTTTGACTTTGGGAAGCAAATGGCTAATGCTCTGCAGTGGTGGAGGTGCTGTACGTTTTGTATGTGTGTGTGTGTGCGTATGCGTGAGCATGCATGCAGGTGTATTTCCTTTCAAAATACAGCTTTTAACAGTGTTTAAAACAGACAGGCATTGGTACCATTTGCTTGGCTGATATACTGGCTCTCAGCCCTTCTATTCTTCTGGATGTAATTGCTCTAATCAAGCAGAGCCAAAAATCTCTCTCAGTGCAGTCACTAGGAAGACTCTTGACTCTGAGCAATAAAAATGTATTTAGCTTATGACGCTGTTTGGCTTTGCCGATGATTACAAATGGCAGAAGCCGTGGTGTGCTGGCACAGGAGAGGGAACAGTCTGAGGGAGGTGCCCAGAGGCTCTGTAGACTAAAACTAACAGGCATTCTAAGCCATTTACCTATTTGTTAAAAAGTAATTTTAAAATGTTATATTTTAACTGTCACAAAACATTCTTGGTTGTAATTATTTTTCAGATGAGAAATGGAGATTTTTGCATATGTTAACTTATTTGTCCCAAATTTCACAATAAGGAAATGGTAGAAACTTCCATATCCATGGCCTCCTGCACACTTTCTAAAATATCTTATTCCATGTAAAGTATGTGTCTGAGGTTTTATGTTATTGGTGGTGGAAAGCAGAAGCCTGGCTGATCATGAGAAAGATTAAACAGTAGGTTCTCCGAACAGAAGCTAGGTAAAATAAAATGCATCACTCCACCTTCCTGATGGCAACATTCATTTAAGTAGTCATCTCTGATTCTGCTTTACGGAGGTCCCAACTGAAACATCTTTCTCCTGATGTGTGTACATCTGCTGTGAAAAATTAGTTAAGATATTGATCACTTCAAAAAGAAACAAAGGCAAGGCAAGCCATGGGCTCATATATAAATGAAAACTTTATATCACATTCTTCCTTCTCATAATCATACAGTGTCAGTGGAGGAATAAGAATTGCGTTTATGCTTTCAGACACTTAGTAACATCATGTCATGCTACTCAAATTGTTTCTATTCCGTATCCCAAGGCAGCAATCCTTAAATTTGTTTCAATTTTTTTCAATCCTATTGGAAAGGCTCATTTCAGTGCTTGATAAACAAAAATTTCCATCTCTTAAAA
This sequence comes from Catagonus wagneri, assembly GCA_004024745.2. Classification (NCBI taxonomy): domain Eukaryota; kingdom Metazoa; phylum Chordata; class Mammalia; order Artiodactyla; family Tayassuidae; genus Catagonus; species Catagonus wagneri. The sequence continues at coordinate 12,837,959 of PVHT020000140.1, forward strand.
AAATTAAGCTAGAAGACAGAATAATCTAGTAGATTTTTTGGGGTCTTTTTGTTTTTTTCAGGGCTGCACCCCATGGTATATGGAGGTTCCCAGGCTAGGGGTCTCAACAGAGCTACAGCTGCTGGCCTAACACCACAGCCACAGCAAAGCAGGATCCGAGCTGAGTCTGTGAGCTACACCGCAGCTCATGGCCATGCTGGATCCTTAACCCACTGAGTAAGGCCAGGGATTGAACCTGCAACCTCACGGTTCCTAGTTGGATTCATTTCTGTTGCGCCACGACGGGAACTCCAGAATAATCTAGTAGATTTTTGACACACACACATATCTATATGTATTAATATATGGAGGTGTAAATAAAAGTCTGTAAGCCACACTTTGGCACAAATACTGTTTTCTTAACTTTAAAAAATGCCACTCATATAAAGCAGCTGTAGGTAGCATACTTTTTGATGAAGATCAAGAGAATGAATGGATTGAATTACCACAGGATTATGGTAGAGTCAACACTTGAACTTGAACATTAAGTTAATTCTTCCCAATAAAATGTTCAGACATCCTCACCATCATCTCCTGGCTACCTTATCCCTTCAGATACCAGGTCTCCAGTTGTAGGACCACCCTTGGCTTCCTGTCCCCATTTTAACGTTTTCTCTTCTCCTGATCTCTGGGCCAACCCATTCTGTCTTACCAGGCCAGATGTAGAAACTCCATTGTTTTCTTTATTTTATTATGCACAGCAATATAGATTTCTCTTTGTCTTACTCTTGTCTGTTCTCTGAAATCTAACTTCTGAATAACTCATCAAATTTTTTTGGTAAGCATAAGATAGCTCTCTTCTCTAATTTTCCTGCCTTAAGATAACAAAGTATTTAGTTGGGACTCTTGGGATACAATTCAGTAAAATTCAAAGTCAACTTGTTGGAGGAGAGAGTAACATGTTAGGCTTAGATCAGTTTAGTTACCCATGAGCTAGCTTGAGCAAAGTGTGAAGAAAATAGTGTCCATTTTATTTCATACTTTTAAAAACAAACTAGAAAGCATTCAGATCTACCAGGGAAACCTATTTAACAATGCTTCATTCACTCTTAAGAACCACGTTTCAATGGTGCTTCTGAACTTTGTGTGTTTTGAAAGTTTGCATCAAATGTCTCTTGTCCAATTAAGTATTTTCTTAGAGGTTTCTTAGAGGTTATGCGTGAAAATATGTGTAGTTGCATTTACTTTAAATATATAAGAAAGGCACTAATAAGAAGAAAATTGGGACCAAGCTCTGAGTCTATATTTAGTGAGGAACAACTCCCTGTGGAATGAGATGCAAAGAGCTCCCATTCTGACCCAGAAAAGAGAATCTTGACAAGTTATTTAAAAAAGACCAGCAAATAAGAAACATGGATGTATCCAATGATATCGGTTCATATAGTCAACTAAGCAGACAGGAAAGACTGACTTTTTAAACGTCCTAAAAATATCCCAGAACTCACCCTGGCCTTCTACTCACCACACACAGTTATTGTGTCTCAGTGTCCTGCTTTGTGATGCACTTACTTTCCTTCTGGGAGACCACGCTTAGTTAGAAGAGCAATTTCTCTAAAGTACATTCCAAAAACTCAAGAAATCTTGCTATTCTGAGCATGAATGGCCCTGTAACCTAATATTTCTATTGAATTTATAGACCGATATTAAGAATACACGTTGGTAGATGGGCATGCAGCTGGGTTAAGGGTCCCTCCATCTATTGATCTCAGCGCAATAAAGAGTACATGGTGCCACTGGAAATTTGATTTGTATGTGATGGAAATGTGCTGAATCATTGGTTATAGTTATACCCAATGTGTTTCAGGGACATTTATAAAACTATTGGACTAAATCAAATCAGACTTGGAGAATGTAGAGCAAATATCTGCGGAAGGAAGAGGGGGTCATCAAAACTACGACTTGAAAGAACAACTTTCAAGAGAAAGGGCCTTTCTGAAAGAAGGCTGTGCAAACCACAAGGACGTTTAAATCCACTTTGAGTGTGCTTGCATTAACCAAATTCCTAGAAATTAAATGCAACCTAAATAATTTTATTAATGTAAACATAAGGGCACAAAACAGCTTATGTACTACGATGGCTATCAAGAGCTTTAAAAATCCAAATTACCAGGCAAATAGAACATGTCCCTTACATGTACACCCTCCTATTAAACCTGGGAGCGTAAAAAATAACTTGATGGTTTGGGAAAAAGTAAATTTTTAAAACATTCTTGATATAACCTTGTATTAAGCAAGAAAGTAGCAGTTGAATGCGAGGCATGGAAATCCATAAATGTGTGAAATTCTTAATTGAATGATGATGAACCTTAGGGTGTAGAGCAGGAAATGGAGAAGCACTTACTATGGGGATGCAGGTATTGATGATATAAACTTAACTGCACCCTCAAATTTTAATTGGAAAACCCTCATAAAGAAATCTGGCTTTGTTGGGACACCTGTTACTTATGGATTCTGACTTGCTGAAGAAAGCATGATGACAATAGCATGCAGGTTGATGGAAGTGATGTAACACATTTGTAACACTTGACCACCCTGTGTAATTTGGAATCATATTGCTAGGGAGTATATTTCCTTTCCGGATCATCTCACCTTAGCAAGTAGTGTAAAAAATCCCTGGGAAGTGGCCATTGACTTGGAACCAAGGAATCCATAGTTCAGACTTTACTTTTCCATAACTAGATGTATGACCTTGGGTAAGCCATTTAATTTCCCTGGGCATTTAGACTAAATAGTATTAATAATCCTAGTTTATTATATGCCAATACCCTGCTACATATACTTTCTTATCTCATTAATATCCTTTCTAAGTAAATATACTCTCCATTGACACAGAGAAAAAACTATAGAGATGTAAGAAAATTGCCCAAGGTACAGAACTAATAAAGAGTAGAGATGAGATTTGAATTGAGACCTGTTTATTCTAAAACCTATGTTCTTAATCACTGTGCCATGCTGCCCGCCTAAAGAAGTGTGCATCTTCCAAGTTAGTTTGGTCACATAATGGTTAAGGACATAGACTGGGACTTAAGAAAGCCTAAGTTCAAATCCCACTCATTGATTTGTGACTTTCAGTAAGTTACGAATACTCTGCTTATCTCAATATCTTCATCTATAAAACAGAGATAACAGGAATTCCCATCAGGGCTCAGTGGTTAACAAACCTGACTAGGATCCACGAGGATGTGGGTTCCATCCCTGGCTTTGCTCAGAAGGTTAAGGATCCAGTGTTGCCGTGAGCTCTGGTGTAGGTTGCAGACATGGCTCAGATATGGTGTTGCTGTGGTTGTGCTGTAGGCTGGCAGCTTTGGCTCCGATTAGACCCCTAGCCTGGGAACCTCCATATGCTATGGGTGTGACCCTAAAAAGACAAAAGAAAAAAACTAGATATAATAACAGGCTCTACCTCTTAAGACTGTTATAAAATAAAAGCAACACATTTAGAAGAGTGTCTGATACATACTAAGTACAATATTAGCCTGAAGTATTATTTTTGCTGATACAGAATTTATACCTATATACACCCAAAATGTGAAAAATACAAGTGAATCAGTGAGCAAATAATTACCAATATCTTAATATCTTTTAGAAACATAAACGTTGTATGTTATTAATGTGAATATATTAAATAGAAATATAAATGTTATTTAAAAATAATCTATGCCAGAGTTCCCATCATGGCACAGGGGAAATGAATCCGACTAGGAACGATGAGGTTGCGGGTTCAGTCCCTGGCCTTGCTCAGTGGGTTAACAATCCAGCGTTGCCATGAGCTGTGGTGTAGGTCGCAGACATGGCTTCGATCTGGCATTGCTGTGGCTGTGGTGTAGGCTGGCAGCTGTAGCTCCAATTAGATCCCTAGCCTGGGAAACTCCACATGCTGCAGGTGTGGCCCTTAAAAAAAAAAAAAACAACAAGGCTACGTCA
>PVHT020000140.1:12842921-12857640 GCA_004024745.2 Catagonus wagneri
TAGGCTGGCAGCTGTAGCTCCAATTAGATCCCTAGCCTGGGAAACTCCACATGCTGCAGGTGTGGCCCTTAAAAAAAAAAAAAACAACAAGGCTACGTCAGGTGTTAGAGGAAACATAACATTTAAAAAATACTGACATAGGGAGTTCCCGTCGTGGCGCAGTGGTTAACGAATCCGACTAGGAACCATGAGGTTGCGGGTTCGATCCCTGCCCTTGCTCAGTGGGTTAATGACCCGGCGTTGCCGTGAGCTGTGGTGTAGGTTGCAGACGCGGCTCGGATCCTGCGTTGCTGTGGCTGCGGCGCAGGCCAGTGGCCACAGCTCCGATTAGACCCCTAGCCTGGGAACCTCCACATGCCACAGGTGTGGCCATAAAATGACAAAAAGGCAAAAAAAAAAAAAAAATACTGATATAGCCCTGTTCTAAACAATAATCATTCCACAGAGTGAAATCCTTACCATCCTGGAACTTTCCTTTGAAGTGTTAATTCTCACAAGGAATTCAAACTCCATGGAAGACAATAAAGTCTCCTGTAGAATATGCTTTGATTGGAGACACCGATCACTATCAGCTTGTACACTCATGTACCTTTTATCATCTGTGATATGATGAAGGGCATACATTTCTTTTCTAGATTGTGGGGAATATTAAGTGTTATGTTTTTGTTTTATTGAGGCATAGTTGATTTTAAATGAGGTATTACTAGTAACTTAATGTTCTGATTACTGTTCTTTTTTTTTTTTTTTAGGGCCACACCCATGGCATTTGGAGGTTCCTAGGCTAGGGGTCTAATTGGAGCTGTTGCTGCCAGCCTACGCCAGAGCCACAGCAACACCAGATCTGAGCTGGTCTGCGACCTACACCACAGCTCATGGCAATGCCAGATCCTTAACCCACTGAGCGAGGCCAGGGATTGAACCCACAACCTCATGGATGCTAGTTGGGTTCGTTAATCACTGAGCCATGATGGGAACTCCTGATTACTACTTTTAAATGTGCCATTTCATTATGGTTTTAAAGATATTTTGAATCTCTTAATCTGTTTATTCATTATGACTTTTTCTTTCTTGTGGCCTGGAGAGGATGCATTAATACTTTACAAGAACTTATTTATATTTATAAAGTTTAAAAAAAAAGGAAGCTTCAAAGTGAAAGATTTTGAATTTGGGACTTGTGGCAATTGATGCCTGAAAGGCTGGAAAGTTAATTGTACTTCCTGAAGTGGAAAGTAGTTTTTACTTAAAATCAAAAATTAGTAATTTAACAGGTGATATTTTCCACACAATGACTTCTGAGGTTTGGTTAGGAGCTAAAACTGAATTCTGGAACAACTTACATAATATGTATCACAGAATCCCCAGATAATCTCTAATAAATAATGTGTCTGCAATCTGTAACTTAACTGCAAGATAAAATAAGGAGAAGCATTTCTGAACTTGCCTAAGGTCACAGAATGAAATGGAGATAGACTCTGGAAATCACAATTGGATCACAGTCTAGTAAATCTCTAAAATCTAAGGGGGTATCATACATCGTATATACAGTGAGGATAGAAAAATAAATTCAATAATTCCACAAATATTTACTGGACACCAACGTATGCCAGGCAATTTCCTTCTCAGTTCTCACAAAGCATCTCAGAACCTGGAAGGTTACCATGTCTTTTAATTTGATGAAAATAATCCTGGGTTTAGATTTAGGAAATAGTCCTTCTCCACCCTGTGGGTGAAGTATACTTTTCTACATCATTGATGGTGAGCTTTGCCATGGACTTGATTTAGCCAAAAGGTATTATAAGACATGATCCAAATAAAGACTTGAAATGTACTTCAGCATTAGAGGCACTCTCTTGTGCTTCTGCCTTTGCTGTGGGAAAAATGTGATTTTTGACAGCTAACTGTCTCAGAAGAATGGGAGATATATTGAACAGAGCTACACTAGGTGACTGAGTCAATGCAACCAACCTGCAGACCTGAAACTTGAAGCATAGCCACTCCAGTTAACCCAAAGAAATGTGAACATAATGATACAAGTCTAATGTGAGGTACTTTGTTAGGTAGCACTAGCTGACTGATACAATTACTTTAGCCAAAGTCAAATAGTTAATAATCAGGAATATATATATTTGCTTTTTAGGCCCTCACCGGTGGCATATGGAAGTTCCCAGGCTAGGGGTCAAAACAGAGCTGGAGCTGCAGGCCTACACCACAGACACAGTAATGCAGGATCTGAGCCATGTCTGTGAACTACACCACAGCTCACAGCAATGCTGGATCCTTAACCCACTGAGCAAGGCCAGGGTTTGAACCTGAGACTAGTCAGATTCATTTCCACTGTGCCACAATGGGAACTCCTTTTTATGGAGGGGGAGATATTTTTGATTTTATATTGTTTACAATCCAGTCAGGAAAAAAGATAAACCAAGAGCCATAAACAGTGATTGATAACCTAGATTGTACAGGTTGGACCATGTGATGTCTTAAAATTTCCATAGAGGAAAAATCAGTAAGAGTTAGAATACAGATAAAATATTTTAAATTGTAAATTAATCAAATGTCTCTACTGAGGACTTTAGAATTTTTACTTTAACATATGTTAGGTAGCTCCAGATTAGGTATTGGGAAATACATGGGACAACTGCCATCACTCTCAAATCTTGAACCAATGACATGGATCCCAAGTCAGTTATAGTAGTCTTTCTTGCAGTGCCCTGAATAAGTCTCAAAATCCTTTCCAAAGCAATACTGTAGGGAATGATATCCATAGGAGCTCAAATCTGTGTCTATATCTTGGCAGAAAATCTACTGAGTGATATTAATTGCCCTCCTTTCAAAGCTAATATTCCAAGGAAACTTGGTAGAAAAATATTTTATATCATCCCAAAAGATGGTAAAGCATTACTTTTTCAGAAATAAGGGATACTGATCCTTTTACAATAGAGGCATGATGCCTCACCAGGACAGTTTTCATGAATGAATAAATGACCGAAAGAATGAATACATTAATTCCACAGACATTTGCTGAGAACCTGTACTTGTTAAGCACTGAAGACAAAAAAGGTACACAATACACAATACCTGCCTTTCAGATGCCTGAAATTTAAAAGCAGTTGAATAAACAAAATGGAACAAAATAAAACAACATTAAACCAACTTAAGCTAGTGATGTTATTATAATAAGACAAGATAGCCAGGGAAGCACTTACAGGGAGAACAAAGAGATGACCCATCTTCGAGTAATTTCTGGGCTTCATTGACTTCATAAGGCACATTCAGTGGTCTTCCGGCAGGAAAGACCAAGCACGCTATACATAGACACGAGCAAGGGGCAAGCTCAGCAGCCCAGCCCCACCATGTTGCGGTAGCTGGATTCAGGAGGTTGTATAAAATAACACAGCCACGTAGGCACTGCTCCAAGAAATTCTCAGAAGCCATTTGTAATGAACTGTAAAAATTTCTTAGCATCTTCAACTTATTTTTTAAAACATAGTTTTCAAGAACTTCTGGCTTCAAAGGAAACTTGGTTTTCCTTTGATGTTGTTGATTTTCCTGTAGTATTATTGGGTAGCGGTACTCATTCTCCCATCCCACACTTATTTTAAGATCACAGGTGTGGTCTGTATAATCCTGGGTCATTATCACTTCTTCTAAACCACTGTTCCTCTATCTTCTTTCAAAAAGTCGTATTCCTTTGAGTCTCACAATTGTCCATTGAACCTTCTACTGCTACTGCTCAATGTTATCATTTGCTATTTCATCCACCAAGAATTTATTTGGTTCAATGTTTCTCTCTCCATGCCAGGTCCTGTCATTATCCTGGTAAATAAATGTCCAACATACTTTAAATTGCTAAGCTTCAAATGTCAAGCATGCTTATGCTCTCTCTTTAGTTTTTCTTTTTTTTTTCTCTTCCCAGCCATCCCCTAGGTTCTTTTCAGAGTGAAGACTTTAACAGCAAGGATATAATGATTTCACTTTTCCAGCTTAAAAGCCTTCTATAGCTTTCCATTGCTCTTGGTATTAACTCAAACTTCTTGAGTTGTTCCTCTATAATTTAGCTCCCAACCATCTCTCAAGTCTCTCATCCAGCTCCATGCACTCTTACATTCTAGGATCTACTTGTTTTACACTTCTTTCAGATATTCATATTCATTCAGATATTCATAACTCCTTATATGCCCACTTCATAGTGTTTTCAGAATTTATTACAATTCATTGTTTAATTGTTAGGTAATTTCTAGTAGACTAAAAGTTCATGCAGTGGTGATCACAGGTGTCTTATTCATTCCTATATTTCTGGTGCTTAGCATAGTACTTGGAACATGATAGAACCAATAAATATTCACTCAACTAAACAATTGCACTATTATAGTCTTGGTTAGTTGCACTGCAACAGACCCAGTGGCACAGTACCATTAGGGACGGGTTAGGCTGATATGTTTTGAGTCATAGGTCAATGGGAAATGTCAGTAGTGAGGAAGTTAGACAGACAATTTGAGGATAAATAGCTGAGGGACTTGAGTCCTCCAGTAGTTCCTGCAGGCAATAAAGGAAATACCCCTCAGAGTACACCTTTTTTGAAGTACTTTCATCTGAGTGCCCTCCTCTCACTTTATTGTCAACTTTCTAGCAAGGTAAGTAAGGCTAGCTAGCAATTGCTTCTGCTAAATCATTTTTGATTCTGTGGCATCCAGACATAGGGTATCATCTGCAATTACACTGGCAGCTAAATGGCAACAATTGAGGAAAGATTTGATGTAAATAGAACAAAGAAACTCTGATCTTTACTAGGATGTTTATTCTATTGCACTTAAAATGAAAGCATTCATTACTATCAAACTCAAAAGAGATGGCAGAAATTCATATTGAAAGTGGAAGGTTAGAATTTGATGGGCCGCTACTGTCACCCACAAACATCTTTGTGATAACAGACAACGTGATTACTAAAGGTGTATCAACATGCACACCTCCTTTCTTAAAGAGCTGGAGAATAAAGAATTTCTTGTATTATTCTGGCTTCAAATTAAAGGTTTAGTATTTTGACATCCAACCACATGGAGAAATGTTCCAAAAATCTGATTTTTTTAAAAAATAAAGTCAATCCAGAAAAATGACATTCAACCCTAATGATTCAGTTAAACCTGTATGTGGATAAATAATATAGAATGACCTTGAGGAGAAGATTCACTGAGTCACATGACAAAAGTCGTGATTTAAACAGCTTTTTGTAAGAAATGTGCTTAATATTAGAGAAAAAAATTTGGTATGTCAGTATGAGATTCCCCCACACACACCCCATTTTCACTTACCTGGCTCTAGTTAGTTACTAACAGTGCAGAGACAGAACTGGCAATTTATAGATTGCATTGATAGAACAATTAAATTGACATTTTGGATGTTATTAAGGTCAATTTTATTCATGTTTGTGTAGTTGCTGCTCCCACCAGGACTAAGAACCTTAAAGAACATATTTAGTCTCAATAAAAGTACTAGGCATCTCTTCAGCTACCTTTCAAAGCATTACAGATTTTCTTTGTATTTGGTGATGGTTTACTGATATAGTTATTCTGTATCCACACAAATATGAGTAGAAAGATCAATTAGTGACCAAAAAACTGGAAGAGAGAGATAGGAAGAGAGAGAGAGAGGGAGGGGCAGGGGTGATGATGCTCAGTGCGTTTCCCCAGTGGGTTTACTTATCTCATGGCCCTCTAGACCAAGACATCTTCTTCCTTCCTTTTTTTTTTTTTTTTTTTTTTTTTGCGGAGGGGCCCTGCCTGAGGTATATGGAAATTTGGGGAACTTAGATTCAACCCACACCACAGCAGCAACCTGAGCCACAGCAGTGACAATGCCAGATCCTTAACTGGTGAGCCACCAGGTAACTCCAGAACAGCCCTCTTTCAATACATTTCTTTAAATTTTCTCTTTAATAAATATTCTTCTTGTTCATTTGTTCTAAAAATCCAACAAACAGAACGCATTTCTTTTCAATCTTACAAGATTAGCTATCTACAAGGAGGAAACTTAGGCCAACTTATCCCCAGATGAGGTCTTAGAACTTCCTTCTTCATAACTAATAACCTTAAGTATTGATTATGAGCACATATTTCTGGGTCTTTCCCAAGACTAATGAGTCTTTGAAAGAATCTTTGGGGATGCATCTTGGCATCCTGGGAATGTGCATGTTAAATACTCTCCCCATTTGATCCTGGAGCATGCCATAGCTTGAGATTGCTGTGGTTTGATAATGAGAGAGCTGAGATAATTTGGACGTTAGCTGAGGCAGGATATGTCACCTGGGGAAGACCTTGATTAATCTATAAGTGAGGCTTAAATTACAAATATAGTAACAGTAGCTAATAATTAACATTTATTGAGCACTTAACATATGCTAGCAACTGCCAAGTAAAGTTATGTGTTGTTCCTCTATGACATCTCCCTTTGATAATTCCTTTGTATAAAAGGTCTATATACCCATAGTGAATGTGCATTATGTACCAGGCACTGTGATAATGTTAAGGATACTGATGGGCAACAGTTTAAGTCCATGTACTCAAATAAAGAAGCAAATATACCTTTTATTTTTTTGTTTGTCTGATTGCTATGGCTAGGACTTCCAATACTATGTTGAATAACAGTGGTGAGAGTGCACATCCGTTCCAGAATTTAGTGGGAAGGCTTTCAGCTTTTCTCCATTGACTATTATATTTGCTGTGGGTTTGTTGTAAATGGCTTTTATTACATTATGTTCCCTCTATACCCACTTTGGTAAGAGTTTTGATCATGAATGGATGTTGGACTTTGTCAAATTCTTTTTCTGCATCTATTGAGATGATCATGTGGTTTTGACTTTTCTTTTGTTAATGTGGTGTATGACATTGATTGATTTGTGTATGTTGAACCATCCTTGTGAACCTGGGATGAATCCCACTTGGTCATGGTGTATGATCTTTATTATATGTTGGATTTGGTTGGCTAAAATTTTGTTGAGAATTTTTGCATCTATATTCATCAAAGATATGGGCCTATTGTTTTCTTTTTTGGTGGTATCTTTGTCTGGTTTTGGTATTAGGGTGATGGTGGCATCATAGAATGTCTTAGGGTGATGGTGGCATCATAGAATGTCTCTTGAGAGCGTCCCTTCTTCTTCAACCTTTTGGAAAAGTTTAGAAAGATGGGTATAAATTCCTTTTGTAATTTTGGTAGAATTTGCCTGTGAAAACATCTGGTCCTGGACTTAAATTTGTAGGGAGTGTTTTTATTTCATATTGAATTTCATTTCTAGTGATAGGTCTGTTCAGTTGATCTATTTCTTCTTGATTTAGTTTTGGCAGGCTGTAAGTCTCTAGAAAATTGTCCATTTCTTCTAGGTTGTCAAATTTGTTGGCGTGTAATTGTTCATGGTATTGTGTTACTTTTTTTTTTTTTTTTGTACTTCTGCAGTATCCATTGTGATTTCTTCTTTTTCATTTCTTATTTTATTTGTATTTTTTTCTCCCCTCTTCATGGTGAGTCTGGCCAGAAGTTTGTCAATTTTTTTACCTTTTCAAAGAAAGTTCTTGGTTTTATTGATTTTTTTCTACTGTTTTTTGAATCTCTAATTTATTAACTTCCTCTCTGATCTTTATGATTTCCTTCCTTCTGCTGACTTTGGGTTTTGTTTGTTCTTCTTTTTCTAATTCATTTAGGTGGTGAGTTAAGTTGTCTACTCATGATTTTTTTTTCTTTTTTGAGGAAGGCCTGTACTTCTATGAATTTCCCTCTGAGCACTGCTTTTGTGGCATCCCATAGATTTTGAGAGATTTTGTCACCACTCAAATTGGAAGAGAAGAGGTAAAATTGTCACTGTATGCTGATGACATGATACTAGATATAGAAAACCCTAAGGACTACATACAAAACTACTTGAACTGATCAACAAATTCAGCAAAGTAGCACGATATAAGATTAACATTCAGAAATCAGCCACATTTCTGTATACTAACAATGAAATATTAGAAAAGGAATATAAAAATACAATACCTTTTAAAATTGTACCCCCAAAAATCAAATACCTGGGAATAAACCTGACCAAGGATGTGAAAGACTTATCTGCTGAGAACTAAAAAACATAAATCAAGGAAATTAAAGCGGATTCAAAGTAATGGAAAGACATTCCATGCTCCTGGGCTGGAATAATTAATATCATAAAAATGTCCATGCTACTCAAAGCAATGTACAGATTCAATGCAATCCCTATCAAATCACCCAGGACATTTTTCACAGAACTAGAACAAACAATCCAAAAATTTATATGGAACCATAAAACACCCAGAATTTCCAAAGAAATCCTGAGGCACAAAGACCAAGCAGGAGGCATAACTCTCCCAGACTTCAGGCAATATTACAAAGCTACAGTAAGCAAGACAGTGTGGTACTGGTACTGAAACAGACATACAGACCAATGGAACATAACACAGAACCCAGAAATTAACTCAGACACTTAATCTTTGACAAAGGAGGCAAGAATATAAAATGGGAAAAAGAAAGACTTCTCAGCAAGTGGTACTGGGAAAACTGGACAGATGCATGTAAATCAGTGAAATGGAACACACCCTTATACCATGCACAAGAATAAACTCAAAATGGCTTAAAGACTTAAACATAAGATAAGACACCGTCAAACTCCTAGAAGAGAACATAGGTTAAACATTCTCTGACATCAGCCTTACAAATATTTTTCACAGATCAGTCTCCCAAAGCAACAGAAATATAAGCAAAAATAAACCAATGGGACCTAATCAAACTGACAAGCTTTTGCACAGCAAAGGAAACCATAAAAAAAAAAAAAGACAACTTACAAAATGGGAAAAAATAGTGTCAAACAATGCAACTGACAAGGGCTTAATTTCTAAAATATACAAACAACTTATACAACTCAACAGCAAAAAAGCCAACAACCCAACTGAAAAATGGGCAAAAGACCTGAATAGACATTTCTCCAGAGAAGATATACAAATGGCCAACAATCACATGAAAAAAATGCTCAACATCACTGACTTTATTAGAGAAATGCAAACCAAAACTACTATGAGGTACCACCTCATACTTGTCAGAATGACCATCATTAACAAGTGAACAGATAACAAATGCTGGAGAGGGCGTGGAGAAAAGGGAACCCTCCTGCACTGTTGGTGGGAATGTAAATTGGTACAACCACTATGGAAAACAGTATGGAGTTACTTTAGAAAACTGTACATGGAACTACCATATGACTCAGCAATCCCACTCTTGGGCATATATCTGGACAAAACTTTCCTGGAAAAAGACATATGCACCTGCATGTTCATTGCAGCACTATGCACAATCACCAAGACATGGAAACAACCTAAATGTCCACCAACAGGTGATTGGATTAAGAAGATGTGGTATACATACACTAATGGAATACTACACAGCCATAGAAAAGAACAAACTAATGCCATTTGCAGCAACATGGATGGAACTAGAGACTTTCATACTGAGTGAGGTAAGTCAGAAAGAGAAAGACAGATACCATATGATATCACTTATATCTGGAATCTAATATATGACACAAATGAACATTTCCACAGAAAAGAAAATCATGTACATGGAGAACAGGCTTGTGGTTGCCAAGCTGGAGGGAGTCAGATGTATTGGAAATTTGGGGTTAATAGATGCAAACTATTGCCTTTGGAATGGATAAGCAATGAGATCCTGCTGTATAACAGTGGGAACTGTAATGAGTCACTTACGGTGGAACATGTGAGAAAAAAGAGTATACATGCATGTGTAACTGGGTTACCTAGCTGTAGAGTAGAAAATTGACAGAACAATGTAAACCAGCTATAATGGAAAAAAATAAAAATCATTATTAAAAAAATATACATATAAAGAAAAAGGGACGCAAATATAAACATTTCCATATGATGCTAAGGGCTAATAATGAAACCCATGAAAGACTAAGAAAAAAAATGCTTGAAATGACCAATTTTTATTAAAATGATCAAAGAAGTCTTCTTTGAGGTGGTGGCATTTATGTTGAGACATACAGAAAGGAGAACAAAGGGAAATCATCTTATAGAGGAAGAACAGCAAATTCAAAGTTCTGAGATGAGAAAGGCCTTGTATGTCAGGAATTTAGACAAAATTGGTGGGGTTGACATTCAGTAAGAAATGAGGATAGTGCTTCAGTTCTGAGGCCATGTCATATAGAGATGGAGTTAAAAAACTGGATTTTTTTCTGAGTTGAAAGGGAAGTCACTGAGGGATTTTGTGAAGGGGAACATTCTTAATTTACCCCTATGAGGTTTCCTTTTCTTAATATGTGGAGAAGAGATGGAGGGAAATGAGTCACTGACTGACCATTCGGTAGCAGCCTATGCAGTAGTTCAGATAAGATATGATGGTTGTCTGACTAAGGGCATGATTTTGGAAATAGAGGAAGCTGATGACTCTGAAATATAACTTACACATGTAGTTAATAGGAAATGAAAATGGACTAAATAGAGGGCAAAGGGAGATAAAAGAATCAAGGATGACTCCTTCGTTTCTAAATACAGCATCCTTGAGAATGCTTAGATGGAGAACTTAGAAATTTGGATTGTTTCTGGGGATGTGTAGGAAGAGTGGGAAAACAAGACTGATTCTAATAAAATTTTGTTCTCATAAAATTTGAGGTGTCTATCCACAAGGGATTAATCTCCAAAATATACAAATATGTCATACAGCTCTATATAAAAAAAACACCCAATCAAAAAACAGTCAGAAGATCTAAAATGATATTTCTCCAAAGAAGATAGACAGATGGCCAAAAAGCATATGAAACGATTAACATCACTAATTATTAAAGAAATGCAAATCAAAACCAAAATGTGGTATCACCTCACACCAGTCAGAATGGCTATCATCAAAATGTCAACAAACAATAAAATGCTGAAGAGGGTATGTGGAAAAGGGAATCTGCCTATGCTGTTGGTCGGAATGTACATTGGTACAACCGTTATGGAGGACAGTATGGTTCCTTAAGAACTGACCTGGAGTTACTATATGATCCAGCAATCCTACTCCTGAGCATATAGCTCGAAAAAACCATAATTTGAAAAGATATGAGTTCTCTCTCTTTCTCTGTTCCTCCCTCTCTCTCTCTCTCTCTCTCTCTCTCTCTCTCTATATATATATATATATATATTATATATGTGTGATTCACTTTGGGGTACACCTGAAACTAGTACAACACTGTAGGTCAACTATACTCCCATAAAATTAAAAAAAAATTGAAGTGCCTATGAGAAAATCAAGTGCAGATGACCATTGGATATGCAATCTTAAAATGCAAAAGAGAAGTGTGTACTAGAAAAAGAAATCTGAGAATCATTAACATCAATATGCAACTGAAGTCCAAGGAAGTGAATGAGACCATTCAGACATAGAGAAGGATTTAGGATGGAGACCTGAGGAGCTTCAGTATTTAGAGGTCAGATGGAGAAACTAAGACATCAAAGAAATTTGAGAAAGAATGGCTCTAGAGGTAAGGGGAAAAAACAGAAACAAAAACAAACAGAGGACATTGTCACAGAAGCCAAGTTAGGAGTCAGTTAGAAAAGAAGGGTATATTGAATGCAGGTCAAGTAAAATAAAGACAAATAATTTGTGCAGTTGGTATAGCACTGTGATTATCATTGGTGATCTTGACAAAAACAGTTTCAAGGAAGTGGGAGAGAGTAAAACCAGATTACAGGTCATAGAGTAATGGAAAGAGAACATGATTTCAGAAAACTCTACCGTAATCCAATGCACAAAGTCCAAAAACTTCAATTGCATAAAATGTGGAATGCTGTTATTTTAAGCTTAATGAAATAACCCTGTGTAACTATTGTGCTGGTACTTCCAAGGGTCTGTTTATGGGATCCACAGTTGACTAAGTCCTGGCTGCCATCTTCTACCACACTGTGGTTGTCCATACCTGATGTAATATAGACAGGCATGTCTCTGGATCCTATGGCTGTCTGGGACTCCCAGGACACCTGCAGTGATTGTGACATTTCCTAATACTAGACTGGCTGACATTGCTCTGGAAGAACACTGGGTATTTGCTGCCCACTCTCCACCATCTTAGTTCAAAATGCTGAGATTTCTCAGCTTGGACATTCCTCCCATTCTCCCATTTCAAGGTAAAGAAATTCAGCTTAGAATGTTGGTTAGTCAGAGAACAAGACTGAATTTGTTATTTACTCCAGATTTTCATGTACCAAGACAACATACAATTTTTCCATTACTGAGGAAGGGAGGAAGCATAGATAGTAGAAGGAAGCTAGAAATCTTTCTGAGACTAAATCAGAAGGATAATTTTTCAAAGTGAGTGGTAGTGGTAGTTACAAAAGAAGCAATCTGTATGAAGAGAAAGGCTCTGGTTGATGTGTGATGTTTAAACTAAAGTTTGGGAGGCGGAGCAGTAGTAATAACAAAACAGCCAAGGCAGAGGGGAGAAGTCCTTGGAAATGTGGTGAGGAACTGAGAGGCATGTTTGGATGAGTCAGGAAAATGGATGTTAATGTTGTTCCAACTGAGAGTAGCCCTTGGAGTAGGGAGGAAACTTGTCCCAGTTACCAAAGTTTTCGATGAATGGGAAGGAGTTATTAGAAGCATGATAAATGACGATAGTGGAGAGAAGAGGATGATATAACTGAATGTCACTGGCCTTAAAAGGATAGGCTGTTAAAATTATATTGGCAGGATAATGATCTGAATGCAGCAATGGGTAGCAAGGAAGATTCCTGATCCATCTCTAGTGTGAAGACAGGAGATTTGAGAAAAGACACAGCCATAACCTCAGAGAGTGTGGAGGAAGTAGGTATCCAAGCAATGAGAGAAGTTTAAAAATTAAGAAGAGTTTGTTAATTTTAATTTGTTTGTTAAGAGTTGCCATTTCACAGAAGGAGTTTGGGAGGTTTGGGGGGAATTGAGGACAGGATTGCAAAGCACTTCAGAGAAATAGGGAGATGAACTGGGGAGAGGACTAATGGGAGTATCTTATAAAAACAGGGAGGAGAAGAAGGTTCATGCTATTTCTGTAGTCACCTTGATGTGAATGGACACTGGGCTTAATGGCCAGTCAACTACCCACTCTGGTGAGGTGATGACAATTTTGATCTTGAAGCCCTGAGGAACATTGTTACATATGCAGGTAATAAAGAGAGCTACAGAGATGATCTCCTTCTCCCCAGGCTCTTGCTTTCAGAGGGCTTTTTGTTGCCCTCTGGGTATGCAGTGCTCTGAGGGTCTATTAAGGCAACAACCCTCTATATTGCCTGTAACATCTTGTGTCTCCATCCTACCATCTATTGCTCTTCCTCTCATGCTTCATCTTCAGTGTAAGTTGTGGGCAGATCTGGTCTGGTCCACCCTGCCTTCCCTCTGCACCAAGGACACTGTCTCAGAGTGGACCTTTCATAATGTTTGCTGAATGAATATATGACTACATAAAGGTGTCCCCTTTCTTCAAGTAGGGTGGGATTGGGCTCTATATAAAAGCATATTTGACTGATGGAGGGGTAAATGAAGAATATCTGATTGAGGATCATTGCTGCTTAACCAAGGTGTAGAGTTACGACCTTTAGGAAACACCACCATGGAAGGAGATTGTTGAAGGGATGTACACTGAGAAGGCAGCTGCCCTGTGAGGCTGAGGCCCACTTAGCACTCATGTCATGAATACAGAGATGGGAATATTCAGGTTGGTGTGACATATCTTTGAATGTTTTTATTATTGCTGTAAACCAAAGTTCTGAAGTGTATCAGGACTCAAAGCCAGCGTTTGGCTGTGAATAATGAACTTAAATGAGGCCTTTTGTGTTGATTATCTGATGATTCATTCTAACCTAGCAGTCATTTTGGGCTGGACTGAGAAAAAAAGTACAGGTTGTATTCAGGTGGCATTTTTGATTCACGGCCTTTCTCTTATGATTTATTATTCTGAGATATTCAACTTGAAAAGCAAATAGTTTGATACTAAGTGATAGGTTGTTTTCCTTCAGGGTGAGGAAAGCCACGTTGACAAGTCTGGAAGAAGGAATAACAGTGACAGGGGAAAGCTTTCTTTCCTTACAATCCATCACAAAGTGGGGTTGACTCTAAAAATGAGAAACTCTTTGGCTAAAAGAAACATTTGCTGAAGCCTTTTGTTCCTGTAACAGAAAATTCTGAATGCCAGCCTAACTAATGTCAAGCTCTTTGCTAAGTCCAGTGGCTAAATGACAATGTGGAGAGTAGTTACAGGTTCTCATGAGGAGAAAAAAATATGATACAGGAAACAACAAAAGAACACACAACCAAAGATCAGCGAGAAAGCCTTATTTGTTACAATTGCAGGCTGAAGTCCAACAAAAATATGCATGGAAGAGAAATAATAGGGCATTGAACTTAAACTGGATTTAAACAGTTTTAGAAAACTGGGCCCTGGGAGACCTGGTGTGTTGATGTGTCTGCAGAATTTCTGGTGTCTTGAGGTTACTTTCAGAATTCTATAGAGAGGAGATGAGAAAACAGTAAGGAAGAGAAGTGTGAAATTATATTGAGATATTTTCAAAGATCTAAATAAATAGAAATATATATTATTTTTAGGGAAAAGTATAATGTGATAGTATAAATTCAAACTAAGTTTACCTTTGCAGTTACAAACAATTACCCAAAGTCTTTTATGGGCTTGATATGAACA
>PVHT020000140.1:12857740-12872266 GCA_004024745.2 Catagonus wagneri
GGTCTAATCGGAGCTGTGGCCACCGGCCTTCGCCGCAGCCACAGCAACGCAGGATCCGAGCCGCGTCTGCAACCTACACCACAGCTCACGGCAACGCCGGATCGTTAACCCACTGAGCAAGGGCAGGGATCGAACCCGCAACCTCATGGTTCCTAGTCGGATTCGTTAACCACTGCGCCACGACGGGAACTCCCCAATTCATAGTTTTTAGGGTGCATGTGAGAGAGAATATAAAGTTTATTTGGGACAATCCTGATTTCAATTAGTAATTTTAAAAAAGAAAAAAAAAGGCATTAATTCTTTGCTAGCTAAAGCAGATCTGTTTCGTTATGGGGCTTACTCTCCAAGGGAGGCCAGAGATCTGATGTTACTCATTTAGCCAACATTTTCTTGAATATATGTTTTTAATACTCAAATTTTTAAAATAATTTTAACCCTTTCATTTGATTTTAAATATACCATTTTAAATTAAAAGAAAGTTGTGAATAGCCTTACTTGGGCATCTTTAAATATCAACTTCCTGGTGAAGCTGCTTCTCCCGTCCTGAGGCAAAATAAGCTACTGTGTCCTCTGAGAGTTTTTCCCACTATCTATACCAGTACTCATCATAATGTACTTCTTTTGCTTTTTTTTCCCTTTGTTCTGTCTTCTTTTGCAGAGAGTGAGCTCATCAAGGGAAGAAGCGCTATCTTTTCATCTTTGTGTCACTTGGGCTGGACAGGGTTTTTGGCCCAAAATAATCATTTGACAACTATTTACTGAATGAATGAAAGGATAAATGGATCTCACCAAGATGGTTTAGACGAAGTACTTTCTGAATGCAAGGACAGGGCCTGGAATGGGACCTAAAGAGTTATTTATAACACTTTCATAATTCAGTGATGACATGGGAGTAGGGGATGTTAAAAGATCACAGGAGTGAAAACAAATAAGAATTCAATTCATCCAGAAAGCATTTCCTTTTTTCAACTGCAGGCATTTTAAAGGTACATCATTATTCTTAGTACTAAGCTGGTAATTTCAGAACAGCAAGGAAAAAAAAAATTGATGTTGCTGCTGTAGCACAAAATTCTGTGAGGAGGAATAAAAGATATCTTGAAAACACCAAACAAAGTGATTTCTCAGTGACAAGAGTAGAAGCAATTAAAATCAGAGATGGGAAAGAAAATTTGGCAACTGCTTTGTGATAGATATTTCTGAAAGGGCTTCAGGGAAAATGATGCACATACATCATTTGTTTCAACCTAAATAAGACTAGAAAAAAAAGAGACTTGACTAGAATATCGCATGAACTAAGTCATGGACTAGCCCAATGCACTGATCTTGGATATGCTTGTAAATTTCCCCTCTTATGTCACATAACTAATCATCAGTTTAGTCATTTGCCCATATACATTCCTCTCTACCTGAATGTATGTTTTTACTAAATGAATATGTTAAAAACATTCAGCATGTTCTCTATCTTAAGTCTCTATTTTTTCTTCTTAGAAAGTTTTCTTAGTCAAGACTTCACTCTTTGCCAAGCAAGGAGCAGATTTTTATGATTTAGAGCTGCAAACTTTAGATACCTTTCCATTTAGATAATTGGTAGAGTTTGGAAGCTAATTCTGCCACAAAGATAGCTAAGCATGGTAATTTTCATTTGGTCTGTTCTACTTTCCATTGGCTAAAACATGTTCATCCTCAGACATACCATTTCAAGACCCTTTTGGATATCAGACTTCAAAAGCTAAAGTACATTCTATAGGAGACACAGAGAGAATGTTTGGAAGCAGATTTACAAGATGTAAATCCCAGTTCTGCTCCTCACTGGCCTCTTGACCTTGGGCTCCTCTGAGCTATTTCTTCATCTATAATATGACAATGATGATAATAAAAGTAACTACTCATAAAGTAGAAGTTTGCAAAATTTATATTATGCTAATGCAGTTAGAACAAAGCCTAGCACATAGGAAAAGTTGGTAGGTATTTATTATTGCCATTATTTTCTCTGTTATTTTATAGGCTTCTGAAAGATCCCACACTGTCTTACCACATCATCTTTCAACCTAGTCACCAATTAAAAGATGTCCAGACAAGGAAAGTAGAGAACAATGGTGGACTCAAAGAGACTGAACTATTGTAATGTTTTTATTTGAATATAAAGTAAACATTGTTTATGGGTCACAGAAGCATGTATTAGAAAGGCATACAGGGGATTAGGGAGAGAAAACCACCACTTATCCCTTTCTCAGCACCATTATCCTTACATACAATACCGGACACTTTACATGTTCTATTTTTGTAGATTAATTTATAGGCGTCAACAAACTTTTTCCATAAAACTCAACATTATATATATATATATATATATATATATATATGTGTGTATATATATATATATATATATATATTCAGTTTTACTGGTTATGTGCTCTCTGTTGCAACTACCAATCTGGAGATATATCATGAGAGTAGCCAAAAACAATATGTAAACAAATAGACATGAATGTGTTCTAATAAAACTTTATTTACAGAAATAAGCATGGGCTGGATTTGGCCCAGGGTCTGCAGTTTGATGACACCTAATTTACAGCATTGCAGATACTGATTGTAGTTTTCATCTATATTGCTTGTTATGATTTAGTGCGGGGTTAATGACTTATTCTAGTCTCTGCTTCTTTTCTGTTTTTAACCTTTAAGTTTCCTTGTTTCTATTCATGGTTAACTGATAAATCCCAACTACAGATTAGGATTTTTTTGGGGGGGTTGCTCCTTTATCGTTTTGCCTCTTCAGATCCACTCTTATGCTCACATGGTGACAGCAGTAGGGAAGGATGCTGGTAGGAACAACTTGTAGGATTCACATGTTCTTTGGCTTTAAAATGAGTTCAGCCAGTGGAGATCCCAGTTAGAGATGAAAGAAGGGAGGAGAGTGAGGCCATGGTACTTCTTCCCTTAACTTCCTTCCTGTGATCACTCTGGGGCAGCTGTGTTCTTCCAGGGAAGTATTATTCGTCTCAGTGTGGGCCACAATGCCACAGCTCTCTTTCTTCTTCGGTTTCAGGAACTGCTTGTTCACTTCATACTTTTGGCCTTAGAACAGAAAAGCCCTAAACTACAACTCCACTTTGTGATTTCTCCTCCCCCAACCCCCTACACACCTTTGGAATTAGTGTCTTGAGAATTAATCCTCTTTGAATGATCCTAATTTGAGTGTGCCTTCAGTTTCCTGTTGGGACCTTGGCTTACAAAGACTCTATCTTCCAGAATCAATCCTGTAGGAATAGAACTGGCATTAGCCATCTCAGCACCAACATGTCCTGAGGCTTAGCATTTAATTTGTTATTGATCATCCCTGCAATTTGGGATTGAAATTTACTCACAGAGGGTAGTCAATGTTGACCTTCCAGGTCTCTGAGTCACATGGCATGCTGGGAAAGATTTTTCAAGGATCAGCAAAGAGAGAAAATTATCAGAAAGCTGGCATAAATGCAGAGAAATGAGGGCAGTAATAAAGTCCTCTGGAGATACAACTGGCAATCCAAGGGCCAAATCAAAATGATCAACTTCACTTTTAGGCCAAGCATCCATATGAAAAAGAATTGGATCAGGTGAATAGAAGGAATACAACTGTGTACAGAGATTTGGAAATTTCAGACCCAAGCTCAGGTGTCTGTTGGGTCAGCCAACAGGTATATGTATGCTAGTGCCTCGCCTAGGAGTTGGTACTAAAGTAGACATATGTGAAACTGTCTTCTTGAGATTCCTTCTGGATCATTGGAAGCAATTCCAAACCAGTTCATTTGTATCCACCAGGTATTATGCCCTCTTTATAGCTCCCTACCTCCTTGTTTTGAATCTTAAGAATTCACATCAACTATATGTTGTGGTTCTATCATATTTCAATATATAAGAACTCAAATTCAAGAATATCTTATTTTTCAAATTCTTGCCTTCTATCCAAGATCTATTGTTGCTATATCCTTTCATTCAAATTGGATCCGGATCGCCTGGAATAAATCCATTGTCCTGGGCTTCTCAGATGTCTTGGGCTTGCCCGCACCAAATTCTATAGCCAAATTAGTTTTCCTAGGCTTATATCCACAACTCAGAGGAGCTCTGATCAAGAGGCTTCATCTTGATTTACTGAATGCTGCTCATCCTAAATACTTTCCCACTCTAAATGCCTACTGTCTTGAAATTGACCTATGTGAAAATGCACTGTGTTTCTTGACCTTGAAAAATCCATACATACACACATACACACAGAGAGAGAATGAAAAAGGCTCTTTGATTTCTAACCGCATTTGGTTAAAAGCAGCAAAACGGAGGTGCAAAGTAGTGAGAAGTCAGAAAAAGCATCTACTGAGAGTCAGAATGCAGAACTAGTCATGGTTTCAATCTTTGCAGAAAAAAGAGAAAAAAGGTTAAAAGTGATATATGAAGAGTGAGAAAAGTGCAAACTAATGGGTGACTGGTTAAATTCATCTTAAATAATTCATTTAGAAATGAGTAGCAGAATAAAGCCAGAGAAATCTGAAAATGTCAAAAAGAGAGACCTATTAAATGACTTTCCAATCACTACTCAAGGTCAGGAGAAACATTAGCTTGAAACCATGAAAGTCCTGGTTCCTGGGTTCCAATTTTAATGAATAGATGATATGCCTTGTTTTTCAAAGTGCAGTTTCCATTTTTAAAGGAACAGAAAGGAAACATACCCAGAGATAAACAAATTTAATCCAGATAACTGTGGCCTTATCTGTTAAAAGGCATTAGTTTAGCAGAAGTGGCCCTGGGTGTGAATTATTCAATGCCCATATCCTTCCCAACTTTAAGGATTTTTTTTTTTAAACTAGGTATCAAGACCATTAATAATTGATAAAGCATTTGTAAACCCTTAGCAAATGAACAGTCAAGGGACACATTAATAAAACATCTTTAAAAATCTCCATCTCTGTGTGATTCTCATCACGCTGTCCCAAAGCAGAGTAAATGGGCAGCTCATCCTCCAGCTCAAAGCAGGAGCCAGCACGTCTGACAAGGTGACACAGAGGGTGGAGGGCAATGCCTTTTAGGAAATCAGGACCATCTTTTACCATTAACCACAGCCCTCCAGCTGATTCAGAGCTTATGATCTATTCCCCCAATAAAATAAATTCTTGGTCCTGATTTTTCTGCTGGGTCACTAAATATAAATTTATAAATAAACCTTCTGACATATCTACTTTCAAAGCAAACATTTAAGATGCTGGAGGAATGGAGGGTTAGGAATTTAGGAAGGGCCAATGAAAATCTTCACCTTGAAGTCACTGCACATTCAGCTCAGGCTAAGGGAGCAGTCAGGGTTGCGAATGCCACATCTTCAAGGCTGTTAAGGAGCTTGGCTCATTTTATTCTTACTCGATAATGTAAAAATAAAAATGTATTTTACTGACATGGCATGTTTCTTCTTAGGATTGAAGAGTAGTGTAGGCACAAGAAAGAACCAGCTATTATATCAGCCTGTCCCTGCCTTTGGACAGAAAAGGGCTTGTCAAAAATCTCATGTAAATACAATCAGTGGGAAAGAGTCAAGATTCACAGGCAGGACGCACCTGCCATAATCCTCTAGAAAGAACTATCCACCTGGGTGTGCCTTGAGATTACCTACTTAAGAATTTCTTCAGTAGGTAAACTCCCCACATCTAAGTACAGAGAGGTCATTTTAGGAGTGGTGAATGATTTTGTCATTGGTAGCAATCCAAACATTTATTGAACACTAGCTGCATATATGATTCATAGGTACTGAGTGTATAATGACAATATAAGACTCAGTTTATGCATCTCTGAATATTTCATTTGACTTGTGGAGACAAAATTTATAGGTAAACAGAGAAATGATTTTTTAAGGAGGTACAAAATTTCAAAGAATCAGGGTAAAAAGCATCTTACTGGAGTTCTGAGGTGGGTTTTCAAGGGTTTACAACTGATATAATTAGGGGCAAAATAATGAGACATCTCTTGATTTCTATAATTTTTGGCCTAATTTATTTAGCACTGTATCAGCCTCGATTCCCATTTGCTGATTCAGTTCTACTCAGGCAAAAGGGGAAGAAGACCCCTTACTTGGTTGGAGTAATACTAATCAAGACATAGTTTGTGCTTTCTGCTGTAATAAATTCCAGTCTTTGGCCCATCTCTAAAAACGTACACTTTTATCAAACCTGTATCAAAATGTTTAAAGGAGAATAAGGTTCTTTCCCAGTATAATATCCCGTTAATTTTCTCTAGTTTGTGTTAGAATTAGGGTTTGGGTTAGGGTAAGGGTTTGTTTGAACTAGGATTTGGGTTGGGGTTGCCTTGGATTTTCCTGATTTATAAAAGGAGGTTTCCAAAATGAAAAGATACCCCATTCCAAGACTTCCTCTTCATTTCATTTATTTAAGCACCCATTTATTTCTTCTTCAACAAAGCTCAGCACTAAATGCTATGTTCCACTCTGGTTTGAGCCCTAACTTTCTCACCTGGACTAATGCCTTATCCTCATAATGGGTCTTCCTTCTGTCATTCTGGCTCCCTCAAAATCCCAGTCTACACAGCATCCAGAATGATCTTTAATAACGAAAACCAGTCCACGGAACCCTTCAACTTAAGATTCTCTTCACAGCTCACAAAGGCTGAAGTGATTTGATCTGTGAACTGACAGCAACCACCCCCCATCCCATCCCGACTCCAGCTTCCAACTTTTTTCCATTTTCTACGGATACCTAGCTACACACACCAGCTTTTTTTACCCTCTGTTGTGCATTCCCAGCTCATGACTACTGAAGGGTCTTGCTCACTGTTTCTTTTCCCTAAAGCCACCTGATACCAGATACTGGCGTTCTCTGTTCTGTCTTTTCATTCAGGCTTCAGCCTGCACAACAGAGAAGTCTTTCCTGACTATTGGCCTACCTACTGCCTACTTGTGCTTGCATAGAACTCCCCGTCCTCATATCATGCTCTACCCTCTGTTTTATTTTTTTCAGACCACTGTTTTCAATTAGAAATAAGTTCCCTGAGATCAGGACCTTGATGAATGAATACTGAATCTTACACCAATCCACTTAAGACATAGTCCTTACTCAGAATAATATATGTACTAAAGAAAATAGGAAGCAGGACAAACAGGCTATTTAAGATAATGCATGAAAAGTAACATAAATGAGGTCAAAGTAACAGA
This sequence comes from Catagonus wagneri, assembly GCA_004024745.2. Lineage (NCBI taxonomy): Eukaryota > Metazoa > Chordata > Mammalia > Artiodactyla > Tayassuidae > Catagonus > Catagonus wagneri. The sequence continues at coordinate 12,864,924 of PVHT020000140.1, forward strand.
GTAAGGGATTTCAAGGGAAGATGACTTATAGCTGGAATGAATAAGGAAATCTTTGGGATGTAGGTGGCTAATCGATAAAGGGTCTGAGATTTGGGGGTGGTTTTAGAGAAATATGCTCGTTGAGAGAAAGTATATAGGTAGATATTTTTCAAGACCTGTGCATGATGAACCCAAAATATTGTTGCATGAATGTGGGAAGAGACGCTAGACAAGGCAGCCATGGTCCTTCCAAAGATTTCATTTTTTTTTTAATGAAAAAATCTTCCTCATTATTCAAATGAAGAAATGTGAGGCACTTTTTCTTGAGAGTTCGAAACAGGAAATAAACAACTTATTTTAAGAAATTATATCCTTCTGTAAAAAAATAAGTGCACGTAGAATATACATATCTTCTGGCTCTCTGTGATGGATCATGATTTAACTTCCCAGAAACAAGAGCTTGCCTCTTAAGAGTATTAAAGATAAATTTCAAAGAATCTTATATCCAATCTTTCTCCCTCTCACCTATCATCTTCCCAAAGACATCACAGGCACTCATTTCAAAATAAACAAAACAACTAAAATAAAGAAAAAACATATGTGACTATAGATATAAAAAGCCTGGGAATGATTTTTTTTTGTTGCACATATAGTTGGAAAAAAAAAAAGTGCTCTTTCTTCTTAGATGACATTTAAGCCTGGCCAGGATCCCAATCACTCACTCCCTGTCCCTCACCCAGATATTTGCTCTTGTAATAATCTTGTTCTTCTTGTAGCAACACAGTTCTCTCCAACAGCGCCCTAGATCCTTGTGGGCGATGGGCTGTGTCCACTCCTATCAGTACAAAGGACACAGTGAAATAGATCCAGAGGTACAGCCTCTAATGTACAGCCAAGGAAAGAGGTTTTGGCGATGACAAAGACCTAATTACTTATGAGTACTGTCAGATAAATCACCCAGTTAGATCCCTGATGCCACCTTTCTTCTGTGCTGCTATAGTCGGATCTTTTCCAAAGCCAAGTCCACCCAGCCATTAAAATAAATAAGGAGGCCCCTAATGCCTTTCAGGATCCTCACAGAAGAGTAAGTTAAGAGCCTAAACACACTGTCACACATGCACACCAGAACCAGTGGCACTGACGATTTCATCAGCTGTCTGACAGGAGGATATTTAATTAACTCTCATACCTGTCTCTCCCTGCATGAGACAAACAAATCAAGGAGCTCAGGAAGAATAATTAATTCAAGATGTAAAAGCAACATCAGATTTAAAAAAAAGAAAAAAAAGGAAAGGACAGAAACAGTAGGAATCTGGAGTGTTTAATTACCATGGATTAGGAGCCTCAGGGCCCTTGCTAAGTGCTTTGCCACCCAGTAGTCTTCTGAGGTCAAGACCTAGCTGGTCCTAATCCACCAGAATATGTATGATAAACTCTGCATCCTAACACAGGCCTATGTCAGAAGGCAAAAGCGTGCCTTTGAAAATGCACTTGGAACGTGAAAGGAGCTCTGCTTTCTTGTCTTTGAAAGTGCGTATACTTGGAGATATTTTCCCAGGGGTGTGGATGGGTTTACAATATTAGAAGTTTAATTTATGCATGGAGAGGAGGCTTAGCCTCTTCCTCCATCTTAATCAGTCTGCTCATGGAAACAGAGGTAACTTATTTGATTGATGAATTTGGTAAGTATACCTGAGTGTGCTCAGTTTCACTCCTCCTGTTTTCCACTTTTAGGCTGAACTTATTGCCAGGAAGCTTCTATTTCCTGCTAGGCAGACCCCCATAAGGGAAGCCTTTGATTTTCCTGTTTCTCCTGTGATGGTGATAAAGCATTAAAAAGATCATTGTATCACAGATATGAAATCACATTCTCCAATTTGATTTTTTGTTTGCTTTGTTTTTTATCTTGTTTATCTTAAAGCCACTGTTTTGTTTTCTGTCTCTCTGATGACTATGTCTTTCTTTCACTTATTTTAGAATTTGGACAAAAAGGATAAATGTATTTATTGGTGTCTCAACCACTTCATTTACCTAGTGGGAGAAATACTTGGATACCATAATGATAACTTCAATAATTTTCTGTTTTCCTTTGTTACATTAATAGACTTGTAATATCTTTTTGACTTAAGGCAAAACAGGATAAAGATAAAAGGAACAGTCACAGAGCCAGAAATTATGTTTTTAATATGCATCAATTTGAAGTTATAAAAATGGAAGAATTGTTTTAGGGGAGAATTCTTGAGTAGAGGGACATGGGTCAGGAAGCCCTAGATGCATTTACAAGAAATGTCAGAAAGAGAAAAAGCCATTATTTTATTTCCTGTAGCCTCCAACTATTACATTTCCATCAATAATAGTTTGGAGAATTTTTTTTTTAAACCAAGAAAGAACATCTTACCAGGCCTTCTGCAATGAATCATTTACTTCCTTTGTGACTTTAACAATAGTTTGTTCTCAGTTCTCTGTAAAGGACTCCATTCACTGTGGCCTCAGACTCTTCCCTCTGATTATAATTTTTTTTTCTCAAACACCTTGATTCAACTGGGTTTGCAGATTCATTATGATAGGTCAAGTTTAATTCTCCTCTTTCTCCCCAATAGACTTTGTACTTTGAATTGGCTCCTGATTTCCAAACTTTCTCAACGTGTGACATTTCTTTTCCTTTCTTTTTATGTACCAGACATGCACGACAAATAATAACCTTCTAGAGTATATCTCAGGTCAGAGTTTAGGCCCTCTCATGCTTTGAAGGATTGGTGACTATCATTTACTATGTGCCAGGAACAGAAAGTATACCTCTCACAATACAAAAAGTATACCTCTCACAATACAAAAATTTAAGGTATTAATTGCATCATTCTTTAATAAAGACAAAATACTGGAAATATCCCCAACGTTCACACACAGGAGAGGGACTGAATAAACTGTAGTACATCCTTGCAATTGAAAACTGTGCAGGTACCAAAAGAAATGAGAAAGATCTCTATAAAGTGATATGAGGAAATTTCTTGGATATACTGTTAAGTGAAAACAAAAAAAGCACATGCAAGTACATATCGTGAACTACTTTCGTGTAAGAAAAAAAAGTGATGTAAGAAACTATATCTGTTTCTGATTATTTGTGCCAAAATAAATCCAGGAAGGATAAACTAGAAACTAATGAGGCTGGTTACATAAAGGAGGACGCTGGGATTGGGGTGAAAAGAATATGAGAATGGGAATGAGATAACAGGATGAGGGAGGAAAACACTTCTCTGAAGATACCTTTTGTAACAGTTCTGACCTTTTGGATTGGATTAAGACAGCGGAATAGAAGGACTGGAGCTCAACTTCTCTCCCAAAAACCAACAAAACTACAACCAAAGCCCGAGCAGCCTTCAACCAAATGAACTGTAAACTTCCAAAAAAGATATTCTACTCCAGAAGACAAACAGGAGACCACATAAAGAGCTAGGAGGGGTGATTACGCAATAGAAGTAACCCTATACTTCCCGGATAGGAAGCCCAAAGGACTGGAAAGTAACTGTATCACAGAGACTCAGCTACAGGACTGAGAGTTCTGAGCCTCATGTCAAATCCCATGCCTGGGGATCTGGAACAGGGAGAAAGAGACCCCGGAGCATCTGGCATTGAAGGCCAGCGGGGCTTGTGTGCAGGAGCTCCACAGGACTGGGGGAAACAGAGACCCCATTTTTGAAAGGCACACACAGACTTTCACGTGCACTGGGTCCCAGGGCAAAGCAAAGAGTCCATAGGAATCTGGGTGGAATCTGACTGCAATTCTTGGAGGATCTGGGAAAACAGGGGTGACTGTGGCTTGTTGTGGGGGAAGACCATTGGAGGCGAAGCTCTCGGGAACACTAATCAGCCTGCATTCTCTGGAGGTGGCCATTTCTGGGAAAATCTGGTCCCTCCCATCAGTGCTGAGAAGCCCCAGGCCAAACAATAATCCAGGTGGGATCACAGCCCCACCCATCAGTAAACAGGCTGCCTAAAGACCCCTCAGGCACACAGCCAGCCTCTAATCTCACCCAGAGACAAAGCCCCAGCCATCAGAGGGAGAGGAATCAATGCCACCTACCAGGGGGCAGGCATCAGTCCCTCCCATCAGGAAGCCTACAGCAAGCCCCCTCCATACTAACTTTAGCCACAGTGGAGGAAAACACCAGAACTAAGAGAGGCTACAACTCTATTGTTGGCACAAAGGTCTCCACACCCAAAACCTATAAAAATGAAGACAGAAAACTACAATTCAGATAAGGGAGAAAGAGAAAAGCCCAGAAAAACAGCTCAGTGATGGGGAGATTATCAGCCTCCCAGAAAGAGACTTTAGACTGTTGATGCTGAAGATGATGCAAGGCATTAGAAATAGACTGGAGAAAAAGATTGATAATTTACAGGAAACACTGAGCAAAGAAACACAAGCTGTAAAAATTAAACAAGAAGAGATGCAAAATACAATAACTGAAATAAAAAATTCATTAGAAGCAGCCAACAGTAGAATACAGGGGGCAGAAGAACGAATCAGTGAGGTGGAGGACAGATTAGTGGAAATCACTAATGCAGAAGAGAAAAGAGATAAAAGATTGAAAGGAAATGAGCTGAGTCTCAGAGAACTCTGGGATAATGTTAAACACACCAACATCCATATTATAGGGGTGCCAGAGGGAGAAGAGAGAGAGAAGGGGACAGAGAAAATATTCGAGGAGATTATAGCCAAAAACTTTCCTCCTAATATGGGAAAGGAACCACTCAGTCAAATCCAGGAAGTGCAATGAGTACCATATAAAATAAACCCAAGGAGGAAGACCCCAAGACACATATCAATCAAAATGACCAAAATTAAAGACAAAGAGAAAACATTGAAAGTAGTTAGGGAAAGGAAACAAATGACATACACGGGAACCCCGATAAGGTTATCAGCAGATTTTTCAGCTGAAACCCTTCAGGCCAGAAGGGAGTGGAATGATATATTTAATGTGAGGAAAGGGAAAAACTTCCAGCCAAGATTACTTTACCCAGCAAGGCTCTCATTCAGATTTGAAGGAGAGATCAAAACCTTTACAGATAAGCAAAAGCTAAGAGAGTTCTGCAACACTAAACCAGCTTTACAACAAATCTTAAAGGAACTACTCTAGTCAAAAAAAGAAAAAGCCACAACCAGAAACAAAAATACCACAAATGACAAGGCTCACCAGTAAAGACATATATACAGTAAAGACACTAAATCATCCATGCACAATTATGCTACCAAATCAGAAATCATGAGAAGAGAGCACAAACGCATGTCACTGGAGATGCATGGGCAATTGAGAAACCAACAGTTTAAAACAATCTCATTTATATATAGACTCCTAAATCAAAATTTCAGGGTAACTGCAAACCAAAAATCTACAATTGATACACAAACAAATAAGAAAAATCAACTCAAATACAACATTAAAGATAGCCATCTTCTGAGAGGCGACAACAAGAGAGTAAGGGAAGAAAAAAAGAGCAACAAAAACCCCAAACAGTTAATACAATGGCAATAAGAACATATATATCAGTAATCACCTTAAATGTTAATGGACTGAATGCCCCAACCAAAAGACATAGACTAGTCGAATGGATACAAAAACAAGACCCATGTATATGCTATCCTCAGATACCCACTTCACTTTGAGGGAAACATAAAAATTGAAAGTGAGAGGATGGGAGAAAATATTCCATGCAAACAGGAATCAAAAGAAAGCCAGAGTAGCGATACTCCTATCAGACAAAATAGACTAAAATGAAGAACATTTTAAGAGACAAGGAAGGGCACTACATAATGATCAAAGGATCAATCCAAGAAGAAGATATAACAATTTTAAATATCTATGCACCAAACATAGCATCACCACAATATATAAGGCAACTGCTAAAACCTTTAAAAGGAGAAATCAACAATAACACCATCATTGTGGGGGACTTTAACACCCCACTTACAGAAATAGACAGGTCATCCAGGCAGAAAATCAATAAGGAAACACAGGCCCTGAATGAAGCATTAGATCAGATGGACTTCATAGATATTAATAGGACATTCCATCCAAAAGCAACAGAATACACATTCTTCTCAAGTGCACACGGAACATTCTCTAAGATTGATCACACCCTGGGCTACAAATCAAGCCTCAGTAACTTCAAGAAAATTGAAATCATATCAAGCATCTTCTCTGACCACAATGCTATACGACTGGAAATCAACAACAAGAAAAAAATGGCCAAAAACACAAACACATGGAGACTAAAAAACACGCAACTAAACAACCAATGGATCACTGAAGAAATCAAAGAGGAAATTAAAAAATACCTAGAAGCAAATGACAACAAAGACACGACCCTCCAAAAACTCTGGGATGCAGCAAAAGCAGTTCTAAGAGGAAAGTTTGTAGCAATACAAGCCTACCTCAGGAAACAAGAAAAAGCTCAAATCAACAACCTAACTTTACATCTAAAGCAGCTAGAGAGGGAAGAACTGACAAGACCTAAAGTTAGTAGAAGAAAAGAAATCATAAAGATCAGAGCAGAAATCAATGAAACAGAAATGAAGAAAACCATAGAAAAGATCAGTGAAACTAAAAGCTGGTTCTTTGAAAAGATCAACAAAATTGATAAACCCATAGCCAGACTTATCAAGAACAAAAGAGAGAGGACACAAATCAATAAAATTAGAAATGAAAAAGGAGAAGTAACAACAGACATCACAGAAATACAAAGGATCATAAGAGACTACTATATGCAACTCTATGGCAATAAAGTGGAAAACCTAGAAGAAATGGACAAATTCTTAGAAAAGTACAATCTTCCAAGACTAAACCAAGACGAAATAGAAAAGGTGAACAGAACAATCACAAGTTCTGAAATTGAAACTGTGCTTAAAAAACATCCAACAAACAAAGTCCAGGACCAGATTGGTTCACAGGTGAATTCTATCAAACATTTAGAGAAGAGCTAACGTCTATCCTTCTGAAACTCTTCCAAAAATTTGCAGAGGAAGGGACACTCCCAAACCCATTCTATGAAGCAACCATCACCCTGATACCAAAACCAGACAAAGATACCACAAAAAAAGAAAATTACAGGCCAATCTCACTGATGAACATAGATGCAAAAATTCTCAACAAAATACTAGCCAACTGAATCCAACAATACATTAAAAGGATTGTACATCACGATCAAGTGGGATTTATCCCAGGGATGCAAGGATTCTTCAATATCCACAAATCAATCAGTGTGATACACCACGTCAACGAACTGAAGAATAAAAAACATATGATCCTCTCCATAGATGCAGAAAAAGCCTTTGACAAAATCCAACACCCATTTCTGATAAAAAC
>PVHT020000140.1:12873266-13068729 GCA_004024745.2 Catagonus wagneri
AAACTCAAAATGGATTAAAGATCTAGATAGAAGACCAGATACTAGAAAACTCCTAGAGGAAAACATAGGCCAAACACTCTCTGACATAAATGATAGCAACATCTTCTCAGATCCATGTGTCAGAGTAAGGACAATAAAAAGAGAAATAAACAAATGGGACTTAATTAAACTTCAAAGTTTCTGCACAGCTAAGGAAACCATAAACAAAACAAAAAGACAACCCACAGAATGGGATAAAATACTTGCAAGTGAATCGACTGACAAGGGTTTAATCTCCAAAATTTACAAACACGTCTTTCAGCTCAAAACCAAAGAAAACAAACAACCCCATCAAAAAATGGGTGGAGGATCTAGGCAGACAGTTCTCCAAAGAAGACATGCAGGTGGCAAATAAACACATGAAAAGATGTCCAACATCGCTCCTCATTAGAGAAATGCAAATCAAAACCACTATGAGGTACCACCTTACACCAGCCAGAATGGCCATCATCAAAAAGTCTACAAACAATAAGTGCTGGAGAGGATTTGGGGAAAAAGGATTCCTATTACACTGCTGGTGGGAATGCAAATTGGTGCAGCCACTGTGGAAAACAGTATGGAGATTCCTCAGAAAACTCAAAATAGAATTACCATTTGATCCAGCAATCCCATTCCTGGACATCTATCCAGAGGAAACCATGACTCAAAACGACACATGTACTCCAGTGTTCATTGCAGCACTCTATGCAATAGCCAGGTCATGGAAGCAACCTAAATGCCCATCGACAGAGGAGTGGATAGGGAAGAAATGGTACATACACACAATGGAATATTACTCAGCCATTAAAAAGAACGAAATAACAACACTTATAGCAACATGGATGGACTTAGAAATTATTATGCGAAATGAAACCAGGCAGACAATTAGACAGCAACACCCAATGCTACTGCTTACATGTGGAAACTAAAAAGACACAAGGAGCTTCTTTGCAGAACAGATAATGACTCACAGACTTTGGAAAACCTTTGGTTTTTCAAATAAGACAAGCTAGGGGGTGGGGGGTTGCACTGAGGGTTTGGGATGGAAATGCTATCAAATTGAGTTGTGATGATTTTTGTACACACATAATTGTAATAAAATTCATTAAGAAAACAAAAAACAAAAAACAGTTCTGACCTTTTGAACATACCTGGATATGAATGAATGAATGAAACCAACTGAATATCAAGGGGAACCCAAAATTGAATACAAACAAGTAAATCCAATTGTAGTACAAATAAATAAGTATATTGAAGTAAGTGAGGGAAAAAAACAACTAACTTAAATAATTGGAGTATAACTTTTGATATTATATTTTATAAGGCAAAGGGACTAAAAGAACTATCCATAGATATTGTTCTCTATATTTTAAGTTTGGTTTTCCTAAGAGTATAGTTTAGCAATTCAGAAACAATTTTGTGCAGACACAAGTATCGTAACTAACAAGAGTCACATCTCTCACTGTTGGAAAAAGGAGTTACGAATAAGGAAACGAGGCATGCTAAACTGAACTCTGTGGTACTGGATTGAAATTCCTAATTTAGAGGACAACAGGAATCAGCATGAATTTGTGATATAAATATGTATGTATGTATGTATACATATAGAGAGAGAGAGAAAGAAGAGGGGAGATGAATACATATATAATATATATGTTAATATATATATACACACATATATATAAATGTAGATGTGTGAATCTAGGAATATATAGATAGAACTTCCTAGCTCTGTTTGCTGAGAGGAGCTAGAAGCAAGGACATCGCAATAGAAATCAGCACCCCTTGCATCCTAATCTTGATTTCTTTTATACTTTTTTTTGTTTGTTTTTTTAGGGCCCACCTGCGGTATATGGTAGTTCCTAGGGGTCAAAACACAGCCGGAGCTGTAGGCCTACACCACACCACAGCAACATGGAATCCGAGCCATGTCTATGACCTACACCACAGCTCACGGCAATGCCAAATCCTTAACCCCACAGATCACGGAAATGCCAGATCCTTAACCCACTAAGCAAGGCCAGGGATCGAACCTGTGTCCTCACAGATACTATCTGGGTTCCTTACTGCTGAGTGGGAACCCCCAGATCTTGATTTCTAAATTCCATTATCAGATTAAGGGAAGCAAGGCTCCTTGGGGAAATAGCTGATTCCAAGCCTGGGGCAGAAAAAAAATACACATCGAGCTTAGGATACTTCTTTGTGGTGCTAGAAAGTAAATTTAATATTCAAAAGACAATGGGAGCATGTACAAATAGTGCACGGGCTAAAGATATACTTCCAAAGGCCAACTTTTGGATGATCTGAGCAACAAAATAAATGATAATAATGGGTTATAACCCATAGACTAACTAAATATGCATTAGTCCATAGTGATGTAAGTAAATAAATGGAGAAGGAACAGCTCTTCCTCATAGTAAAATTCCAACTAAAAAGCAGCGACAATGGGATGAAAAAAAATCACTGTTAGGTACTCGGCATATTAATAATTGTTGTAGGCAAGAATGAAGAAAGTAACACTAATAGAAAGTACACACAATAGTATTAAACAAATAAGGTGCTGGACCCAAATTTACCTATTATGAACAAGTTTTCCCAATACACTAAACTGCTAAATCTTTCCATGGTTGATAAAGTCTAAAACTGGAGGAGATAGCAATCACCTCTGTCTTTTACTCATGTCCCAACATGCAATGGACAATAATAATAACATATTCCTACTTTAAAAGACAACAAAAGGCAGGAATAGCTCTGTAATATTACAAACATATGGATAGTGATTGAGAAAATAAATATTTCCAAATTTACTTGGAATCAAAATCAACTGACTAAATTAATGAAAAATAGTAATATCTTCTGGAATCGTTATGTTTTACATTAGATGACCAGTTCCTTTAGTGCAAGGGAAGTGGTTTATCTATCTTACTTTGAAGATTTAAGTTTCTTAGGGGTCTACTGTGTGCACTATTGCATAGCCACAATCCTTTATAGATTAGGAACTAGCATCACCCCCCATTATTAGGGGAGGACTTGGATGGGGCAGACAACTTGCAAAATTTGTATCCAGGCTTTCCATCTGACTTGCTCTTACGGAATACACATTGTAGTCAGTGTAAATGGAGAAATGTATTTGACTGTAACATGGTGTCCTGATCTCTTTCTTCTTTGGTTTCTTTGGAAACTCAGTGTGCTTCTAGTACATAATTATGAACTGCTGATTTCTTGAAAAGGTCAGGCGGTGCCCCTCAAGGTGCATTTTTCCACCACACACCATGTAAGCATAACTCTTCCAGCTCTGTCATTTGCTGCTATAGATTTCCTATATTTTCAATTACGTTCTTTTTGGGGAAGGTTAAATCAGATTTGAGGGCAATGAAGGGTTAATGAAATGATCTTGGTGTAATTACTCATTATAAAATATCTTCCTTTTAGTTGTGGCCTTAGATGATTTTATTTTGGAATAAAAACAAAAAATCTCCTGGGGCAGCAGTGACAAAGCAAGCTGATAAAGGAAAGGAGAGCTGCCTATTCTTTAGAGGTTTTGATCATAAGTAGAAAAGCATGTTACTTGTCAAAGGTGCAATTAGGAAATTCACTGAGATATGCAAAGTGGAACCAATAACAACAACAACCTATTTGCTTTTCTCATTGCTCAGGAATATCTATATTTTTTTGTTTAAAATGATAGTTTGAAATATAAGACAGAAAATGCCTGGGTGACATTAGTCTTTGTTTTCCACTTTGTGCCTACTGTCTATGGGAATCCGGAAATCCTCAACTCCTGCCAAACCTCCCTCCCTCTCCAAAGTGACCTGGTAATGATGTAATTAGAACCATTGTAACTCAAAATTGTAACTTAATTAAAAGAAGAAAAGTAAAGCAGAAGGAGGATGGCAATAATAAATATGTGGGGTTGTCTTTTACCTAAAGCAAAATGGATCTCTTGATATTTGATCTTTATTACAGTGCCATTTTTGTGGAAGGTGTTCTGGTTGATGCTTTGTTTTTCTTAAGCAAAAAGCATTTATAAAACTCAAGCTGTTAAAATCATGGATAGGAACACCAAGTTTTGCCTGTTTTTTTTTTTTTTTTTGTGTGTGTGTGTGTGTGTGTGTGTTTCCCCCCCAGTGTAGAGGCATAGTATATCACTGTCCAGAGCTGTAGGTACACACATCCTACGTACACTACCGACGAATCGTTTAGTAAACCTAGATAAAAAGGAAAGAGCAAGGTAGACTACCCCAAGTGAACTGTGTGCCAGATATTTGAGTCAGCTTTCTATGCGAAACCACCAAGAAGCAGAAGCTAGATAAACCCTGGGTTCTGCTTATACCCCTTCCCTTAACTAGCTTGGATGCTTGCAAAGCCTCTCACTAATACCCACCACTCTCATTGCATTTTAGTCTTTTTGTCTCGCAGGTGTTCCTAAACACCAAAGCTAATCATGACACTTCCCTGTGTAAAATTATCTTTTAATTGCAATCCAAATAATAAAATTAGAATTCTTTATATAGACATATAAGGCCCTTCACATCTGTATTACAAATGTCCTTCGGAAAACTGTCCCCCTCCAGTGTCTCCTAGGATCGTCCCCTCTATTATCCATTCCTGAGGGACAGACTTGGAAAAATGGTACAGGATGAGCAGTAGCCTCTAATATGGCTTGGTGGGAAAAATATTGCCTAAATGTAAATGATGATTATTAGGTGAACCAATATGATTCCTTTCCCGGAATTTGTATTAGAAAAAAAAAAAGAAAAAAGAAAGAAAATACGGGGAGAAATTAGCAAGCTGTTAACAGAAAAGTAAGTGGACACAGAGGCAGATTTGAATTAATGGTAGAAAACTAGAATGAAAACTCAGTTTCAGGGTTCCTAGAGTCGCTGTGGATTTCAAATGACCTCTCTGGTCCAAGCTCAGGGGCCTGAGTTTTGTTTGGTTCACAGCTCCTCCTCTGCCCAGATATTTGGCTTTGCTTAGGTTCTGTCAGCCTTGGTGATATGGCTGAGATCCTTGTTCACTTCTTCTCACATGTATACATTAACCATAAGTTAAAATACATTCACCATAAGTTAAGGTAACCACACATAGCTTATTGCTATTCAAATATCACCATCACTACCAACTTCATCTCCAACAGTAGAAATAAAACAGTAATCTGAACTGTAACTTCACCTTGAACATATTTATACTTTCTTTCTTTCTTTTTTTTTGTCTCCACGTGTCTCCTGAGGCACGTGGAGATTCTCAGACTACGGGTCGAATTGGAGCTGTAGCTGATGGCCTATACCACAGTCACAGAAACACCAGATCCGAGCTGCATCTGTGACCTACACCACAGTTCACAGCAATGCCCGATCCTTAATCCACTGAGCAAGGCCAGGGATCAAACCTGCGTCCTCATGGATGCTAGTCAGCTTTGTTTCCGCTGAGCCACAACTGGAACTCCCTACTTATACTTTGTTAAGGTTCATGATTAAATATCATGTCCTTTGGAAAATCACACAGTTCTGGAGGCCAGAACTCTGAAAATAAGGTGTTGACAATTCTCAGATTCCTCTGAAACCTATAGATGAAGACTCTGTCTTTGCTTCTCCTGGCTTCTAGTGTCTGCTGGCAATCCTTAAAGTTCTTTGCTTATAGATGCATCACTCCAATATTTGCTTATTGTCACATAGACACTTTGTCCTTGTGTGTCTATACCCTCGTTTTATGGGGATACCAATCATGTGGATTGAAGGCTTATCCTACTATAGTATGACCCCATCTTAACCAATTATACCTGCAACTATCCTGTTTCTTAATAAGGTCACAGTCTGCTGTCCTGGGAGCAGTGGTAAGACTTGAACATAACCTTTTGGGAAGACAAAATTCAACCCATAACAGGAGTTAGAACTCCTAGGTAAAAATTTTGTTGCCTACCACCTTCACCACTATCTAACTGTGTGAATTTAGACAGGTTCTTTTTACTCGGTTTTTCTTCTTCCTTTTCTAAATTAGGAATTACAATGCCCATGTAACAGGTTTGTTGTAAAGAACTGATGAAATGCTTTAATTAGAGGTTTATATTATATAGTAGCGCCAACTAAGGATTGTTATATGAATCAATTTTTTTTTTTTTAAATCATGGGCATGATTCTATGCTAGTTTTAAAAATCAACCCAATTGTTGGGTTTGTGACCAATTACCATGTCTAACACTTTTGACACGGTATTGAATTTGTTGGATTTCTCTACCCCAAGGCTCTAACTGGTTGGCCTTTAGGAAATTTATTCTAGAAGAAAGAACTCTATAATCTTGTTCAGTCCACTATTGATATTACTAGGTGGGATCCCTTCACTTGGCCAATTAATAATACCTGCTCTGATCCTGCCCATAAATATAAACTTTTCTTCTAAAGTTACTCAAGTTCAATCAGAACAATGAGATAAGACACAGTCAAAAACTGTAACCTTCCATTTCCCACCTACAATTATGGGATGAAATTATTTGGTTAATACCAGACTGTCATGTAAGTTTAGAGGTTCCTGTACGTTGGGAACAATTAATCCATACTAAAGATAATCAGTCTAATAACATTAGGAAATTAGGCTGGGTGCCTTATGGGGACAGGGCCAATATATAACTTTCCTGAAGGAGAAGGATTGGTAAAGAATAGACTCAGTCATATGACCTGGGGATATACTAGGCCACACCTAATGGAAGTCTGGGTGTAATTCTTACTTATGACTTTACTCATATTGCTATCTATGTTACTTGTATTTTTCCTGTTTTACAAGATTGTTGTTATTTGTGTTATCAAGTGTGTGACTGAGCCTGATCAAAAAAAAAAAAAAGATGGCTATGTGACTTGAAGTAGTTGATCAAATATATATATATATATATATATATATATATAGTATATATCCTATATGAGATCAATGATTGTAATGGTGTAGCTCTAAATAAGGGAAGATGCAACACGAGGGAATATTTTTTTCTGGACCATAAGAGACCAGTAAGACAGGTGGCCCAGAGACTTTTGACTACTATTAATAAGGCCTAGTACAGTAATAGCACACTGAGTGGTCTATTAACAAAATCTTCACCAGACCTGGGGATGAGGATTCCTAGCACTGTGGGATGAATGGGCATGAAATGACTCCCAAAGCAGGGTCGAATTTATGACCAAGAGGGGGGTCCCGCCAACTAATTCATGAGCCATTGCAGCTAGTGACCTTCAACACTCCCTGAAAGGAGTTCAGGGTGGAGATCAGGAAAGAGGCCCTCTATGCTCTGGGAAAAACTTGCAGAACAGGTCTTCCAGATAGTTTCGCATTTTCAGGAGATTTTATGAGCCCAGTTCTTGCATCTCCTTGTATCTAGAAAAGCGCTAAAATCCTTCCTGTGACATCTGCTCTTTTGTGATTAGTAGAAACCTTCCGGAGAACAGCTGCCAGCTTTTATAAAATTTTGTGCTTGGTTCCATGTACCTACACTCTACACCAAAAACATAGATACTGATCTTCCCCCCTGCTTCTTTGGAGCAGTATTTCAGAGCTATCTAAAATGCTCCCTTCTAGGCTATAAGTCCTCATTTTGCCCTAAATAAAACTTAACTCACAACTCTCAACTTATGCATTTTTTTTCTTTTTTGCAAATAGCAGGTATTTAAAATTTTTAATGCACACATAATTGATATAAGTGATCTTTTAAAAAAAGTCCTTTCTTAACCAATTTCCAAATGGGAAAAGAACTGGGGTAAATTCAGGTCCTGCAATGCACCCAGCTCTTGAAACAATTTAGATCCAGGAGAACATCCTCGGCTAGGGCCAGGAGGGTGGCAGCGAGGACCACACAGAAGCCTTGGACCCCAGGCCATATGGAAACCCCAGGAGGCTCAGACTAGAGCCGGCTTAAAGAGAATGGAGAGCCTCTCTCTCTGCGTACCTCAGATGTCTGCCGTCCACAACACCATCCACAGCTGCGTGCCGGCCACGCTCTCCAAATCAGAGATAGACCTGTTGACCCACCCTTCGCCTCCCCGCAGATGCACACGTTGGAGTAGGGGGCGCTCGGTCGGTCGCTGTATCGCTGAGCTCTCAACAGCCTGCCACCTCAGGATCCCGGCAGGGCTTCGATTTCCTGACAGACTGGGGACCCCACTTCCGGAAGCTGGCGGAAGTTGGCGGAGCGCTATGTGTGTGGGCAGGACCGCGCACCTGTTGTGGGCGGGACCGTGCACCTGTGTGTGGGAGGGGCCGCGTACTTGTGTGCGAGAGGCCGGCAAGTGTTCAAACACCGCCGTTTTGGGAGGATGCTTCATGGACCAGGTGGCAGCCAAGCAACCACAAGAGTTAACACTGCTGGAGAGTGAAGACAGGGTGAGCGGGCCAAGAGAGCTCTCTGGATCAGCTTTCCTTGATTAGAATATGTTAAATAATCAAAAGCAAACAGGAGGAGGGGGACAGAATCTCCAATGACCTTTTTAATATTTTTTGTGATACAGTATTCTAAGACAGGGAGTCCAAGTCGTAGCACGGCAATCTTGACTTTTTTTCTGTCATGCACCAAGCCCTTTGTCACTTTGCCGCTTCAGCTTCAAAGAGATCGTGATTTTCAGTGCAGAGATGGCGACTGAAAGCACTTAGAAAGTTTTGCTACTCTTCTATTCACCACCACCCCCTCCACTCCACACGGATTGCTCTTTTGCTTTTTACTGCCACACGTGCGCATATGGATGCAGCTGCCAACCACAGCAACAGCCACTTGGGATCCTAGCTGCATCTGTGACCTACCCCACAGCTCAGGCAATTTGGGATCCTTAACTCGCTGAATGAGGCCAGGGATTGAACTGGAATCTTCATGGATACTAGTCGGGTTTATTACTGCTAAGCCCTGATGGAAACTCCTATCCCTTTTTTTTTTTTTTTAATCTTATTTTATTTTCCATGTAAGATTTTTTCTGGCTTATCACACTCCACAACCAACCCCCACAAAAGAACCCTGAAAACTTATTCCTCAGTGAAATTAGACTACTTGTTCTGGGATGAATGGAATTTCTTTTAAGATTTTAAGACAAGGTTAAGGCCTAATTGGCCTTGCATGGGGGTGGGAAAAGGAGGAGGTATTGACTTAAGTTTGTTTTGGAGGTGTGTTTTTTTTTTTTTTTTGCCACATCTGCAGCATGGGCATGTGGAGGTTCCCAGATCAGGGAGCAAATTTGAGTCACAGCTTTGATAACATCAAATCTTTAAATGCCAGACCATTGGGGAACTCCCCACAGCATTGACTCTGAGCTCAGGTTTTATAGCTGAACCAAGAATTGTTGGCATTACAGTAGATCCACTTCCATCAAGTCAGAGTGCTCTTATTCTCTCAGCTCTTTAACTGTGCCCCTGTGAAACTGCTCGGAAGGAAACCAGAAAATCTGTCTGTTTTGCACTGTAGATGTCTCTTCATTTGCTGAATGTCAAGATCAGATGCTACAAATGAAAGCCAAATAAAAAGAAATATCTGATAAAAAAAAACTATTTGTATGTTATGCCATTTACTATTATGTTTTAAAGAGAGAAAAGTATTCATACCAATTTATACTCCCCCCAAATTAATCTTCAGATAGCTAATAACCACATGGTATGTATACACACACACACACACACACACACACACACACACCATTCGCACACATACATCTATATGGTGTATGCTCGGGGATATGTATCCTGATTATATAGTTATAATTGGAAGTACTGAAATGAAAATATTATTCTAGTTTAGAGGATATATTTATAGCCTATATTTGTTCAAAGTGAATCATTTTAGAAACTATATAAATATATATATATCTGTATATTACATATATAGAAACTATATTTATTGTATATATATATAAAGATAAATATATATTCTATTTTGTTCATTTTGTTTCTATAGGACATTAAAAACAAAGAAACCCCCAAAGTTTTGTTTGATTTATGGTTCAGTAACAAAATAAAGCAAAATAGAAAATCTTACCAAGACCAGTTTTGGATTTGGAGTTATCAGTGCTGCTTGTTCTGGTTTTTAGTTCACAATTTTGCCCCACTTAAGTCCCCTATAATTATTACATCCCTTTTGGTTGATGTGAAGGATGGGTGGTTTTTTCCTCTTATAGAATGAATATTTACTTGCTCTTTTACTTAGACTTGTGGGTGTAGCAGTAAATTGAAGTCAGAGTGATAATGTAAAATGTCTTTGTTGTCGATTCATCTTCAACTTCCAGTGGACTGTGACGAGTGCTGTAAACCCATTTGTGCCTCCTACCTTTGTGTGTGTCCTCACGAGATAAATACCCCCTCCTATCTGATGGTTATAAATTGGATCTTTGTGTCATTGTTGAGTGAGAAGATAGGGATACAACATAGCTTAAGAAAACAGCATACTTATGCTAGACGCCTGAATGAAGCTAGAACGGTAAAAGCCCTGTCCTGTTTTCAACAAGATGTGTGTATATTGTACAGAGCACTTTTTTGACAAAAGATCATTCATAAAAGGTACTGCACTGCAGAAAGTAAATAGCACAACTGAAAGAAAACAAATCTGCCTGAAGTACGAATATCCGTTTAGCCCCTTTGGGATATGGGAAGAATGTTAATAGAGCTTAGTTTTGGACCAATGACCTCTTGGCCTCTATGCTAGTTGTATGTCTACCCAGCATTTTAAGAATCATAATTTTCAAAAGATTCAAATTTATTATTTCACTCATTCTCCAATTCTTATGTCATATAAGTCAATTCAAAATATTATATACCAGGAGTTCCCACTGTGGCACAGTGGGTTAAGGATCCTGTATTGCCACAGCTGTGGCATAGGTTGCAGTTATGGCTCAGATTCAATCCCTGGCCTGAGAACTTCCATATGCCACAGGTGGGGCCAAAAAAATTTCCACACTATATTTCTCAATATTTCTCCTCACTCCATCCTTTACATTCATAGGCTCTTTGTGACTGTATCATGTTCAGTAATTCCTATTTGAAATTTTAGGTCCATTGGTAGTTCTGTAATTTATATCCATTGCTTCTTTAGGTTTACCATGTAAACATCAGACTCTTTTCTCCGCTTGAATCCCTGATAATTTCCCATACTTATCACTGTATATCTAATAGTTGGTTTTCCATCTGTCGCCTTTCTTTTCTTCCCCTCAGGCCTTCCTGTTGTCCCCTCTTATGCTCATTGCTGAGTCCACACCACTAAAAATGAAGGCAGAATGCCCATAAATGCCTATTTGAATATAGTAAAAAATATGATGGGAAATTAGCGGAGTCTGGCTAATTCTCTTTCCAGAATAAACATCCATACATCAGCTGATAAGAGAAATCAGTCTTATAACCTCAGGCACCAGGGAAAGCTCTTAACAGAAGTGGGAGAAAGAGAAAGAGATGTTAGGTTCCTTAGGTAAAGAGATGCTTGGTGTACTGAGAATCACAAACTGGGCAGAGGAGCATAGGATATAGCTATAGAGGTGAGGGGGTAGTATCTTGCTGGTCCCTCCAGGCCATGAGAAGAAATTTTGGATGTATTCAGAGCATAACAGGAAGTTATTGAATGGGTTTAGGTAGGAGAATGATATTACTCAACTCCGTTTCAAAAGACCCTTTGGAGTGTCTTAAGGAGAATGGATGAAGAAAGAAGACAAGGATAGAAGTCAAAAAGACAGGTGGTCAAAGAAAGTGAACAGTCACTTGCATAAGATCAAAGGAGATTCTGGTCAAGAGTATTCGTTGACATCTATAATATAGTTCAATAACGTCTTCAAACCAGAAAGCAAAAATATGAGATGGGTATTTCCAGATTTTGTTTCTCCTAGAGATCTTGCTACTTTGAAAGAGCAGAATCTCTGGAAAAATCTGTAAGTTACAATGGTAATGGCATGTTTAAGTATGTCTCTTTCATGTTTCCTAAGGCTTGGTGCCTTGTGGTAACCTGGGTTATAAGGATCCTACCTACCAGACTTCATCTAGATTCCCAGTTCCAGGATCTTGCTACCTTATTGAACACTGTATCTTGGAGTTCCCCCTGTGGCACAATGGGATCAGCAGCATCTTGGGAGTACTGGGGCACAGGTTAAATCCCCGGCCCGGCACAGTGGGTTGGGGATCTGGCATTGCTGCAGCTGCAGCTTGGGTCACAACTGTGGCTCAGATCTGATCCCTGGCCCAGGAATACCTTATGCTTCAGGCAAGCCAAAAAACGAAAAAAAAAAGTTCGTGTTCTTTAAAAACAAAACAAAAAAAAAACACTCTTTCTTTGTATGATAGGGGAAGAAAATTTTCCTTCTACCCTCCGAGTTTCTTTGGCTGGTTTAATAACTACATTTACATAACATAAGATTAATAAGAGAAAAACAAATTTAATTTTGTATGTCTGGGAGACTCATAATATGAGACTCAAGGACAAGTCAGGCAGTTGGGGTTTACATGCCATTCTGAGCTAAGGAGTGGGATGGGGGCTGGGGTTTCAAAGAGGAAAAGGGTAATTCACAGGATGACAAGAAGAGCAAATGTTTGATAGTTAGATGTTTGCCCTTCCATGAGGTAAGTCTTTCCAAAACAAGTTATCTCTAGTAATAGCTCTTTCTGAGCCAGGCCTCATATTGAAATTATTTTAGACAGTTTAGGGAGATGTTTCTCCTAAGTCCAGTGGGTCTTGATTGCCTTCAACCCAAACTAATCCATAGACCAAAGTGGCACATTTTGGGGTAGCGTACTGCTCCCCTTTAATACCTTAAATTTGAGCACAGTTTCATTTTTAAATTTGCTTTGATCAAAGTTAGCTTCTTTGTTTCTTCCAGTTTTATTGAGACATAATTGACATACAGCCCTGTATAAATTTAAGGTATCCAGCGTAATGATCTGATTTATGTATACCATGAAATGATTATCACAATGTTCAGAGAATATCCATCATCTCATATAGATATAAAACTTAGAAAACAATTTTTGTCATGAGAATCAGTATTTATTCTCTTAACAGCTTATGTAACATATAGCAGCATTCATTGTATTAATCATGGACTTATTTAATGTTACATCCCCAGTACTTATTTATCTTATAGCTGGAAGTTTATAGGACCTTTAGCTGTCTTCATCCACTGTTGCTTCTTTTGTTGTGTTAATAAGGCCTCTTTCTCAGCCTCCACCTTGTCTGCTCCAGCTGCACAGGCACCATTGCTGCAACTTCTCCAGCTCTCAATGCCAGACCTACCCCTACCTTGATTTAACTCATCCCATCTTGATTTGAACTACACTTAGTGACCTTTCCCTTCTGTGTCACTGAAATTTTGTCCTCCTGGAAATATTGGTCAAAACCATCTAAGTTTAAAAAAAAAATCAAAGGAAAAAATAGAAAACAGGCAGCAGATGTTTTGGGTGTTGTGTGATGAGTAGAGTTGAGTCGACATACTCTGGTAGAAGGTAAATACTTTCCTATGTTTATTCAGACAAACAATTCAATTCTCCACAGGTGCTCATTCATGTCCCATCATTTCTGTTTAGTATGCCCTCTGCTCTAATTACCTTTCATTGTTATTATCTTTCCAAGGTTCACCAGCCCTTGTTATTCATTAACACCAAAGACAACTGTCTATATAAATTTGTTCTCCAGTGGAATTATTCTATTTCTTTGAAAATCCCTATGATATAACAATTTATATCCCTCTCATGTTCTTTTTGGGTCTTCTGCTTCAGTGTTTTTCCTGTTGTTTGATCTTGGTTAACTTGGGAAGACATCAGAAATAAAGGTTTAGTGAGATTTTTTCATCTCAGCATCCCAACCTGTGCTATTTCTGATGTTTTTTTTCCCCAAAGCTCATTCTAGGTCTTCCCTGCAAGGTTGTGAATTCAATATAATGCAATTAGCTCTTTCTCTGGCTTTTTTTTTTTTGAGAAGAGTGGCAGGTATAAATATTGAGTTTCATCACCATCGATGCTGCCATTTCTGTCCATCTGTCTAATTGCTATTGACCACATAAAGTAGTTTTTGATTGAGGCACAATGTAAAGTAATATTGATTACAGTAAATGAACTTTTCTACAGTCACTGAGTCAATTAAGGAAAAAATATCTAGAGTTACATCTCATGTAACAAAGCCCAATTTTCATGTCATTGACTGGTCCCTTTGCCTAGGCCTGGGTATTTGAAGTAAATCCCTCCTTTTGTTTAATATAAAAATACCACTGCCTTGAGCAGAAGGATAGTAAAAATAAGTCTGTACTCCCGCTGTTGCAGTAGAACAGAAAGAAATTAGAACAAAAACCGATTTTACTTTTAATCCTTCAAATAAGAAGCTTTTCCACATGCATTTTTTATCAAAGCAATATACATTTTATTCTAGGTTAACAATCAAGAAATCCATATCAAGAGGATATCAGCAGTTTGCAGCTGCTGTCACACTGGAAGGAGGCTCAACTCTGATTTTTGCTGAGATGACTGATAATGATAGCATTGTAGGTGGATGAAACACCTTTCACCCTGAAACGGTTTATAGAAATCACTCCTGCCAGCTGTGACTGATGCTTAGGCCCCTAGTGACTTAAATGCAGTGGTAGAAATGCCACACTGAGGGGGAATGGAGAGAGGAAAAGCACGAAGCCTCATGGAAGATAGAACCTTATAACGAGAGACAAGTTCAGGAGCAGGGAGGAAATCTGAAGTCACACGGTACTCTTGAGATTTGAGCATGGGGCTATGAAGTTTATAACCTTGTGATCTGCTGTGTTAAACTATCGATAGGTATTCACATTGACCTTTGATCCCAGGGCCTCAGTGTCCCTGGGATGTAAAAGAAGATAGTCATCAGATTCAGCTTATTGTTCATGTATCTCATAGTCTATTTAACTTTTATTCAGTAGAAGTAGTAATTTGTGCTGTGAAAGCAAAAAATAAGTGCCTTGGAATGTTCCTGTGCTTCGGATATTCAGTACCTAGTAAATCTGGTATCCTTATTACCTGACATGCATAGCTCACTTTTATATAGCCTTGCAGTTTATAATATGATATCATATAGTTTTTGCATTTCAGCCGGAAACTGCCACAGGTGCTGAGAAGGCACATTGCAATTCTTATTGCTATTTTGTCTCTGTTTTGGAAATAAAAATTAAGACTCGTGGAATTTAATCAACTTGTACAAAACTATGCAGGCAGCAATGATTGTTGAACACCAGATCCAGATATGCCTTCTTCTAGAAAAAGTTATTCAGTGATGATTGAGGTTAGTTACATTTTTGTTGACATATGTCTACATAGAAAATATTTCACTCCTACGCCAATGAGTTCCAAACTCCTAATCCACTGATATCTACTTTTGAATATGGGTTTTCTTGGATCAGTATTCTAAGACTACTGGAATTTCATCTGTTTTAGAGTTCATGTTGTCAGATTTGTGTGATTCATATTGGTTTTAATAAAGAATCCTATGCCAATATTATCCAGGTAAGCTTTTAGAAAAATGTATTTCTTATAGGTCTGTTTTATAAGTTGCTCAATGAATTTCAGATTGCTGGTTCCCAGACTAAAAGTGCTAAACAGCTTCCTTATAGAATTTGATAATTATTAATTTGTTATAAAACTGTAATTAGTACAATTATATTCTCCTGCTGAATAAACCAACCAGTATCCCCTGACCTGACTTTCTGCAGTACAGTGCTTGGCACAGTCCTAATACTAGAGAGATCGAGGCTTTTGCCAAGGTAATAATACATCACGTACTCTTGAGCATTGGGAGAAACTGGTTTAAAGAAAAGCTTCCCACTTATGCCCATACCTCTATAACTCTCTTTTGAAGATTAAATCTTAGTATATTAGCTTTTCTGTGTTTTATCCCTCAGTGGGTACCTCTCAGATTGGGCACTGTGCAGTCTTAATGATCTTGCACTCACACTTACGACAGTAATCATTTCATTCAAACATTGAGTGCTCATTATGTGCCTTTTCTGAAAAATGAGGATGCAGTTAAATAAGAATATCTAGTTATTTGTTTCGTAGAACCAGTATTTTATTGTATTTATGGGGGAATGTTGATAAATAAGAAAATATATCACAGTGATATATCACCTTACTCTTGTGAGAATGGTAAATTCTCAATTTCTCCCTTCATTTCTTAAAGACTTTTGCTTCATGCATTTTGATGTTTTGTTATTAGGTGCATACATGTTTATACATGTTCTATCTTTCTGATGAATTTGTATAGTAATATGAAGTGGGGTGTTGTGAGAGTGACTTGAGGGCTCTTTTAGAATAAGGAGTCAGAAAGTACAACTCTGAAGATGTGACATTTAAGGTAAGATTTGAATGATAATAATTATCCAGTCAAGCAATGATTTCTGCCTCAAACATTTAAGGCAGAAAGAAGAGAATGTCAAAAGTTTATATGAAGAGAATGCATGTGATGGGATATAGCAAGCAGGAGGACAGTGATTCTAAACAACCTCAGGGAAATAAAGAGAGGACTTATTATGTAGGTTAAAAAGGACAAGAGTGAAGACTATAAATTTCATTTTAAATGGAGTATCAAGGTACCACAGTGTTTTGTGAAATCACATGGAGGTGAACAAGAGCCCAGCTCATATTAAGAATTGCAAATTCACCATTTGATTTCAGCACTGGTGATATTTAGGTAAAGTTTTGGACATTATGCTAAATTTAAATTTTCTTCTGAAGTTACTGGGAAGCAAAGAAGAACTACAATCTGATTTTACTTTTAGGAAGACTTCTATGGAGAGTAGATTAAAGTGGGATAATACTGGACACTGGTTAACCATTGTATTAGTTTTCTATTCATGCCTACCAAAGTACTACAAACGTAATAGCTTAAACAAAGTTTGTTTATTCACTTACAGTTCTGTAGATAAGAAGTCTGAATAAACCTGGCTGGGTTTGTAGCTTAGGATCTCACAAGGTTCAAAGCAAGGCTGGCTAAGATGTGCCTCTTACTGGAGGTTCTAATGCATAGCCAAAGCTGAGACTCACTGGCCACCCCATAAGAAACTCAACACTGAAAGAAATAAATACATGTCACTAAAGTCATATAACTAGCAACCAAAGAAATAAACATCAAGTTACAATAACAAACACTGGAAGGGGAAACAGTACCCAGAATTGTTACAATACCTCATTCAAAATGGCCAGTTTCCAAAAACAAAAAATAATGACACATGGATGGTATGATCCATTTGTAAAGAAAAAAAGGAAAAAAATGAAAAAGGGTGCAACAGAAACTGGGAGTTCCCATCATGGCTCAGCAGTAACAAACCTGACTGGACCCGTGAGGACGTGGATTTGGTCCCTGTCCTTACTCAGTGGGTTAAGGATCCAGCATTGCAGTGAGCTGTGGTGGAGGTTGCAGACGTGGCCTGGATCTGGCATTGCTGTGGCTGTGATGTAGGCCAACAACTACAGCTCTGATTCAACCCCTAGCCTGGGAACTTCCGTATGCCATGGGTGTGGCTCTAAAAAAGACCAAAAAAAAAAAAAAATAGAAACTGTGAAAATGACCAGATATTGGATTTAAGAGAAAAAGACTTTAAAGCGGCTGCTGTAAATATGTTTAAAGACCTAAAAAAAACCTATAATTAATGAAATAATGGAAGGTATAATGGATGGGAGTAAAGTTGTACTGGGATAAGGAAGTGACTCCAGAGAGTAACTTGACTCCATCAGAAATGTTTAAAAGGATAATATATCAAAACCTATAAACATATACTTGATCTATTTCTTCTCTCTGTTGCTTTAAAAGACAGAAATTATGTAAAGTATTAATTATAACAAGGTATTGTTGGATCTGTAACATCAGCAGATGTGATATGTATATAAATATACTGCAAAGAGAGCAGAAATGTGTGTATATATATATATAAATATATATGTATATATATTCATTATATGTGGAATATATAGGGATAATGTTTATATATCTTACTGAAATTAAGGTAGTATAAACCTGAAGTGAATTCTCATTAGTTTTCATGTATATGGCAAGTTGTAGTGTAACCACCAAAAAACTAAATTAAAAAGTGAGAAGAACATTGCAAAATGTAATGCTTCACATGAAAACATTTGCTTAGTATAAAAGAAAATAATAAGGTAGAAGAGAGGGACAAAATAGACATGAAACACTTATCAAGAAATAAGTATAATGGCAGATATAATTCTAACTACAGTTGATTCTTGCATAACACAGATTTTTTTTTTTCAACAAATATATTGGAAAAAATTTTTGGAGGTTTGTGAAATGGGAAAAAAGTCAGACAAACCATGTACTCTAAAAACATCAAAAAAATTGGAGTTCCCGTCGTGGCTCAGTGGTTAATGCATCCGACTAAGAACCATGAGGTTGTGAGTTCGATCCCTGGCCTTGCTCAGTGGGTTAAGGATCCGGCGTTGCTGTGAGCTGTGGTGTAGGTTGCAAACACGGCTCGGATCCCGCGTCGCTGTGGCTGTGGCGAAGGCCGGCAGCTACAGCTCCTGTTAGACCCCCTAGCCTGGGAACCTCCATATGCCGCAGGTACGGCTCTAGATAAGGCAAAAAGACAAAAAGAAAAATCAAAAAAATTAAGAAAAAGATGTGTTCTGAATACATTAGATGTAGATGCCCATCTGTTTTGATTTACTACCATATAATATACACAAATCCATAATAAAAAGTTAAAATTTATTAAAATTTACACAGACGGACATTCCAGCCCTGGTGCAGTGGATTAAGAATCTGACTGTAGCAGATCTGGTGACCGCAGAGGTACAGGTTCAATCCAGGACCTGACACACTGGGTTAATAGGATCCAGTATTGTCACAGCTGCAGCATAATCTTAGTTGCAGCTCAGATTCAATCCCTGCACATGTGCAGTTATAGCAGTATTCTGCATCATCATGTTTGTTTACACTTCCCTGGACTGAGAATGGCTCCACCCATGATCTGGAAGTGTTTGTGTGGGAAAGTGTTTTATTTGTTTCAATTTTATGCCCTACCCGTGCCATATGGAAGATGCAGAATTCTATTATAACTGCATAAATTTAACTTTAGTACATAATGTACTACTGAAATAATTTCTTAGCTATCTGTTGCTATTGGGTGAGCTCAAGTGCTGTGAGTATTCTCTTAAAGGGCCATGTGACATAAAGCATCTCCACATGAGCAGTTCTTTCCAGTAAACTAAGCATCACAGCAAAATGTAATCTTTCATGGTTTTCATGTCTTTTTCATTGTGTTAAATGCAACAATACTGTAAACCCTGAATAAATCCATTGGACCCATACAAAGTGCCACGAGTAATCCTGAAAGTGCTCCCAAGAAGCAGAGAAAAGTCATGACATTACAAGAAAAAGTGGAATTGCTTGATATGCACCATAGTTTGAGGTAAAAACTCAATATTTCCAAATAAATCCAGCATAAGAACCACCATAAAAAAAAAAAAAAGTAAATCTGTGTTGCCTTCCCTGCAGCTATGCCAGCAGGCACAAAAGTCTTTGCACTTTTTTGTGAATCACTTTTTTTTTTAAATCTCATGTTGAAGATGTAACTTTTATGTGGGTACAAGGTTCCTGTAAGAAAGGTGTACCTCTAGACTCTAACATTATTCAAGAAAAAGTGAGGAGTTCCCATCGTGGCACAGTGGTTAACGAATCCAACTAGGAACCATGAGGCTGCAGGTTCGATCCCTGGCCTTGCTCAGTGGGTTAATGATCTGGCGTTGCCGTGATCTGTGGTGTAGATCGCAGACATGACTCAGATCTGGCATTGCTGTGGCTGTGGCATAGGCCGGTGGCTAATAGCTCTGATTGGACCCCTAGCCTGGGAACCTTCATATGCTGCGGAAGCAGCCCTAAAAAGCAAAAAAAAAAAAAAAAAAAAAATGGAAAAGTGAAATCATTAGATGACAACTTAAAGTGAAAGAAAGGTGAAGGGTATAAAGCTAGAGAATTTAGTGCCATCAAAGGATGGTTTGATAATTTTAGAGGTCTGGCTTAAAAAAATGAGAAGATAACAGAAGAATTTTCTGCTGACCAAGGGACAGCATAGGAATTCACAGACACCATTAAGGAAATATTAATGGGAAAAGTGTGAACATGGACTCTGGTGACATATAACTTTGGTTCCCAGCTTTTCTTCTTCCATGTGTGACTGTAGGTAAATTATTTCATATCTTTTAACTTCATGGTTGGGTTTTTTTCTCCTTTTTTTATTATTTTCAGGGAAGCACCTGGGGCATGTGGAAGTTCCAAGGCTAGGGATCG
Source organism: Catagonus wagneri (assembly GCA_004024745.2). Classification (NCBI taxonomy): domain Eukaryota; kingdom Metazoa; phylum Chordata; class Mammalia; order Artiodactyla; family Tayassuidae; genus Catagonus; species Catagonus wagneri. Next base: position 12,893,532 of record PVHT020000140.1, read on the forward strand.
AATCAGAGCTGCAGCTGCCGGCCTACACCACAGCTCACTACAAATGCTGGATAGTTAACCCAGTGAGTGAGGCTGGGGATTAAACCTGCATCCTCATGAATACTAGTCGGTTCTTAATCTGCTGAGCCACAATGGGAACTCCTGAACTTCAGGTTTTTTTCATAAGAAAAATGGGTTTGGTAATGAGATCCTAGGTTCTCTGTAAGAATTGAGAAATATATGTAACATAAACTGGCATTATATTCTTTCTGAATGTCATTGGCTGTTACCCCATTTATGCCTCTCCCTAGTAGCCCCTCTTTTTTCTGGTTGATCAACGCATGGCTTAGTCTCAAATGATCTTTCCCTTAGGATATCAGTCAAACACCTCAAATATATGGGCTGAAAACACTCTAAAGTGTTATTCCTCCTCTAAGGTATGAGTTTTAATGGCAATCCTTGAAAACCTAAAAGCCTTAAAAACCAAAAGAAATCAACGTTTAATGGTGGAATCTGAAACATTATGACAGGGGAGAAGAGCTAAAAGGGGTTTTAGCTTTCACTGAGTGCAACCAATTCATCTTATGGATGAGAAAATGTAAGAGAGAGAGAAATGACAGGTGTCACCCAATAGCCCTTGGTTCATAACTCAGGCAGAAACTCAGGTTATCAGACTCATAACAGGCTGCTCTGCTTGAAGTGGCAAGTACCCTGAGGGGAGGCTCAGAAGCAGCTACTTTATCACCAACAATAAAGATTTCCTGTCCTTTCTACTCAACACTCATATCCAACAGCAGCTGGATCAGCTTCCTGGCCTCAAGGACCCAGGGGAAATGCCTTTTTCTGGGCATTTCATCCTAACTTGCATGGATACTTTGCATCTAGAAATGGTGAGGAAATTGGTAAATATCTTACTTGTAGGATTCTAATTAATCAACATTTTGAACACTTATGCATTATTTGGGGACCATTCTGTTACAGGAGGGGATTAATTATCTTTATATTTATTTTATACTGTAGAGAAACAGCAGTCAAGCCTGAAAAGCATAAATGAAAAAGCCAGAATATTACAACTTGTCTATTTCTAGATCTCCACCCTCATCAAGTTAGCTCATACAAAAATCGGAGAGAGGAAACCTAAGGCAATTGAAACTTAACGCTCCCTTCTCGCTTCTGTAACATTGCTTGCTTGCTAAGTATCAGTTGTGACAGTGTTTCGCAACAAAGGGTCAATAAAACCGGCCAAGACATAACAGGCTACCATTTAGGAAATTCTCCATCCCCCCCAGGTCTGCAACTTTCAAAAGTCCCGCGCGCGCCAATTATAGCCAGTCACTAACCGCCACATCTGCTTCTGTAAACCTGCTTGCTTGCTGAATATCGATCACGTGATCCCAGGCCAATCATATAGCAGACAGTGTCCCAATTCAAATATCAGCCAATCGGCATCCCTCTCCGTTGAAAACCTCCCCTAAGCCCCCGACTTGTTTGTGTGTGCCCATAAAAACCCTGTACTCGCTGCATTCGGGACCTCTTTGTGTCACCGGTAACAAGTGCGCAGGGGTCCAGGTTCGAACCTGCAATAAAGGACCCTTGCCATTTTGGCTTTGACTTTTGACTCTGGTGTGCTCGTTGAGAGGGTGTCTCGCGACCGTGGGCATTACAGGAGAAAAAACTGTCTCCACTTTAGGTACAGTCCTTATGTCCTAGGCAGAAACTTGGACTTAGTTTCTAATGGAGAGAGGAAAAATATACCAGGATCCCACCAGGCAGCAATATTTTCTTAGGCCAATGTAGAAAATCATTGAATGTATGAGGTGCAAGTGACCTATACAATATTATACACTTTAAACCTAACCTGAACTTATTTCAACCCAAAGGTGGCCTCTGGCTCTGCTTTTCAATTTGTCATTTCTTAGACCTTTAGATCTCCCTTTAAAAAATGAAGAGAGCTGTTCTCGGGAACCAATTCATTTGGAGGGATTCCAAAAAAAAAGGGAAAGTAGAAGAGACAGAAATTAGCTAAGAGGTTAAATTATGTAAAACTGTATGGTCAAGAGTAGGGGATGGGATTGAGGGTAGAATCATAGAAAGAGTACAAAGAAAGTAGGGATATCACATTTTAGAGACATCAAGAAAAAAAGTAAAGATGATGAGAGGAAACTGTTATAAAATTGTCAAAGGAAGATCAGAGACAGGCAAACTAAGAGCATTAAATAAAAAAGAATTTGCATATAAAGGGATTAAAAAGAATTGAAAAAATTACAAAGTAAAAGATCTAATAAAGATTATTGGAAAATAAATGAACATGGCAACAAGAAGGATTCTAAAAGGAACAATAAATACATTACAGTGCTGCAAGAGGAAAACATCAGAGAGACACAGCAGAGTGAGGAAAGTAAAAGAGGAAAAATAATTTAAAGTTCAGCCCACAGAGGGACCGAGAAGATGGAGATAAAAGGGATAAAAGAGGCGAGTAAGTGACAGATATTAATACAATACACAGAAGGCAGGAGAGAACTATTCAAAGCATAAAAGAGCGAGGGTAGGTGACAGACACAGGCGTGAAAAGAAATGCATGCAGCGCATAGGCAGAGCTTTTTCTTTTTTGTGTGTTTTTTAATCTACTGAGAAAGCATTCAACACTTTAAATAACATTGACAGGATGATAAAAGTATTCTCAAAATTGTAATTAAGAGTTTATTCATGCATAAAGGCAGCAAGTGCAATATTAGAAAAGTAAACTCATGGCCCCTTCTATTTCCATAAATATCTAGAGAGACAGCTCTGATGGTCTGCACCCACAATTTAACCGTTCTCCACTGCCCTGAAGGAAGTATTATGAGGTTTTGCATTTAAATATTGAAGGAAAATGCTATTAAGCTTTTTCTTTATACCTATGACATGAATTTCTGGACATTTGGAAAAACAGGACTGAGTTCTAAGTACATGACTCTCAACCATGTGGTGATTTTCTTCCTCTTTACCTTCCTCTAACTCCAGACTTCAGTAAAATTATAAAAATAGAAAAAGAAGGGCTGGTGAGATAAGTTTGTTAGAATGTAGTGTTAATAATGCCAAGATCCTGGGGTTTGATCTGCATGTGGGTCACTCCCTTTGACAACCCTCAGAAGGAGGCTGATAAGTGTGTTGGGTGATGAGGAAGGAATGGATTGAGAGTTTGAGTTTAGCAGATACAAACTATTATACATAGACTGGATGAGCAACAGGGACCTCCTACAGCGCACAAGGAACTATATCCAATACGCTGTATCCTGTAGTAAACGAAATGAAAAAGAAAATATATGTATGACTGAATGACTTCGCTACACACCAAAAAAATAATACATTGTGTACTTGAGTTTGGCACTTGCCTTCTGCTTCTACATGGATTAAATTGTGAGCCCCTGAAGCTGCTGACAATTAACACCCCTTGAAAAGAGCTCCGGGTGGCGATCAGGAGTGAGGCACTCTGTGCTCTGGGAAAACTGGAAGAACAGGTATTCTGATAGTTAGATATTTTCAGGAGATTTTATGAGCCCAGATCTTCTCAGATGAGATCGGATGCATTCAGGATGGTATGGCCGTAGGCACTGCATATTCTCTTATCTGGAAAAACACTAAAATCCTTCATGGTGATGTCTACCCCTCATGACTAGTAGTGACCTTCATGAGACCAGCAGCAAACTTTTATGAAACGTGTGCATGATTGCATGCCCCTCCCCCTTCACTTTTATCACATATATATCAAACGAAAGATGTCACAGTCATCTGTGAGTGCAGCAACCTCCAAGGGTGAGCTGGTGAACCCCATGGGAACTCAGGAAGGAAACAAAAAATACCTGCCATCTAGTAGTCACCAGACTGCAGCCACTCCTAACAGTGAGGCCCGAGGATACTCAGGCTATGAAAACACAGGGTATTGGCCCCATATAGCTGAGGTGTCTATCAAAGGAATGATTTCAATGAGTCCAGACCTTTGCACCTTCCCACAGAAAAACTTTGCTTGAGGTATTTGGCTTTCTGTAATCTTTTGTTCCTACTACCTGCCCTTCATTGCAAAAATAACCTGACCCACCCCGCCCCCCCTCACCAGAGCAGTTTTCTCAGGGTTATCTGAGATGCTGCCTGCCAGGCTGAAGTCCTGATTTTGCTCCAAATAAACTTAACACTCAACTTTTAGGTTGTGCATTTTTTTAAGTCAACATTTGTAAGTCAATAATACTTCAATAAGATAAATTAAAAAAAAAATAGGAAAAGAACCGCTTACTCCACAGCATCTAGGTAACCCTAGGTGCCTAGGTGTCAATGCTTACTTGCTCAGGGCCTCCCTCTGGTATCCTCTATTTTGTACATACCTGCGTCAGTGCAACCTTCACATACATATCAAACCTGTAGACCAAACCTGCAGGCTTCTAGACACAAGATGCCTTTTTTCCCTCCTAAACTGTGGGTGGGGGGCTCTCCCCAGTCTACCACTTGGATGACATTATCATTACATTTCAAGAATCTTTCAAGTTTATAGCATCACATAATACAAGACTAGAAAGGGCCTGAGGATGTCATAGAATCCAGCTTATTTCAACAGGTGGGGAGATCATGGTCAGTAGTGTAATGTGACTATCTTATTGCCAAGGTGACACTAATACATTAGAACCCTCTCCACAGGTTTCATGAGAAAAGATTTTTATGTATTTATGTATGTATGTATGTATGTATTTATTTATTTACCTACTTACTTATTTACTTTGCCTTTTAGGGTCACATCTGCGGCATATGGAAGTTCCTGGGCTAGGGGTTGAATTGGATCTGCAGCTGCTGGCCTAAGCTGCAGCTCAGGATCCAAGCTGCCTCTGTGACCTACACCACAGCTTGAGGCAATGCTGGATTCTTAACCCACTGAGCCAGGCCTGGGATCAAACCCACATCCTCATGGATGCTAGTAGGGTTTGTTTCTGCTGAACCACAAGGGGAATTCCCAAGATTTTATTATATTTAGATTGGAAAAAAAAAAAAAAAAACTCTCAAAACTTTCATACAAAAATAAAGGAATATTAACATAAAAATGAATCAGCTGTGGAGTCCTTAGCTACATGGAAAAGTCAAACATATTGCATTAGGTCAGAGTCTCCCAATTTTTTTGGTTTTCAGGGCCCCTAATGTCTCAATAATTTTTCATAGCACTCTTGGGCAAAAAGAAATACCTAATATTTGTTTTTAAAGAGGATAGGTCTAAATAACTTAGTAATTATTTATGGCTTAGCAAATTATTATGGTCTGAAACACACATATACACACACATAAAATGAATGATAAAATATTTGTTTATATTATTCTTAACTCCAGTCTGAGCGATGGGATATTCGCACCTGTTGGGCACTGCACAAATTCCTCAACCTTGGAATCAGATTGCATACTGCAATCTTTATTTCCTGTTACATATAAATTTTCCACCATATTTGCTTTTAATCACAACTACCACGAGGAAAGCTATCGGATGTATGCTACAGAAATGATGGCAGCATGATTTAGTGTTGCGATTGTAACATGTATCTAGCTAGTACTTAACACAGGGGCCAATAAATGTCAATTATTTTCAAGTTTACTTCGAGCATTTTAAATATCCCATTGTAGTATCTGTGAGGCATCTTGGCACAGGGTTTGGGATCCACAGCTCAAAGTTTTTATTTTGACCTTAGAGGGTTATCTTTATTAATGGTGGCAAGGGGGAAGGGTTTAAACCTTCAAAACAAAAGAAAAACTAGTTTCCTGTCATAGAAGAACATATTATGCAAAAAAACATTTTCTGTTTTCTATTTTTTTTTAGGTTGCATAACAATTCCCTAACTAGCCTTTAGGGTTGTCCTCAGGACTGGTGTCAACCCGGATCTTGAACAAAACTCCAAAGTCATCTACTTAGATGAAAACTATTCAGTGCACACTCAGAATTTGTTTTCTTTGTTTTGATGATAGTTCAAAGCAGGAGGCAAGAAAGCATAGCTTATAAAATAAAGAATAATTTCAACTAAATTCTTTGTAATAATCTAATACATCTCCAAAATAGTAGTGTATCATTGGAGTAATTTCCCTTCTAATACATGACTTGATCCTCACAATACTGTATGAAGCAGGCAAAGGCATCATCAGTATTTCTATTTGACCTACCATGCTCTTATAATAATGGTAGTGAAGAATCAAAGCATCAGATGATAAATCAAAAGACTTTATTCCCTCTATCAGCATTATGCCCCAAACCATGGAATTCAAGAGAAGTATAAAATATGCCTTCTGTTCCAAAGAAGACTTTATATTAATTATTGTGAAAGAAGGTATACACACACAAAACAATTAGAGTTATTAAATAACACAATATTAGACAATAGCATGACAGAACAATTAAAGAATAGAACAACATATAATAACCTGACAGGTGTGCAGTGCTGCCAGTAAATACAAAGTGAGTTAAACTATGGAGAGATCAATGTGGCTGCAGTCATCCGGAAAGCTTTATGTTTGTAGTAAGGTCACCAGCTGAGAATCTCAAAGACACTTCAAGTTCAGTTACCTGATTTATATCTGGAATAATCAGAAGAGCTGAAAGGAAGATTTAGAGCATCCACTCTTAATTTCAGTTTTGATATTGTCATTAACAGTTAACTCATAGAGAAAGTTGATTATTATATATTATTTTCATGTGGCAATCAAGAGAGTCTAACACCGGGGTTCTTTGTGGTGCAGGGAAAACAAATCCATCTAGGAACCATGAGGTTGAGGGTTTGATCCCTTGCCTCGCTCAGTGTGTTGGGGATCTGGCATTGCCATGAGCTGTGGTGTAGGTTGCAGACACAGCTTGGATATGGCATTTCTGTGGCTCTGGCGTAGGTCGGCAACAACAGCTCTGATTAGACCCTTTGCCTTGGGAACCTCCATATGCCACGGGTACGGCCCTAAAAAGACAAAAAGACAAAAAAAAAAAGATTCTAATACTAAGGAAATAGAATCTGGTAAAAGAATCCTTCTTTGTAATCTGCTAAAAATATGCTCAGAGGTAAATATAGTTAAAATGGGAGGGGGCAGGTTTCTTAACTATAGAGGATAGAAAATATGAAAGAAAGGTGGTAAATGAGAAATCCTGGAATCAGAATTTACTCTGGCTACACTGAGGAGGAAAGGAGGACTGTCACGGAGTTCCCGTCATGGCGCAGTGGAATCGAATCTGACTAGGAACCACGAGGTTGTGGGTTTGATCCCTGCCCTTGCTCAGTGGGTTAAGGATCCAGCGTTGCCATGAGCTGTGGTGTAGGTTGCAGACACAGCTTGGATATGGTATTTCTGTGGCTCTGGCGTAGGTCGGCAACAACAGCTCTGATTAGACCCTTTGCCTTGGGAATCTCCATATGCCACGGGTACGGCCCTAAAAAGACAAAAAGACAAAAAAAAAAGATTCTAATACTAAGGAAATAGAATCTGGTAAAAGAATCCTTCTTTGTAATCTGCTAAAAATATGCTCAGAGGTAAATATAGTTAAAATGGGGGGGGCAGGTTTTCTTAACTATAGAGGATAGAAAATATGAAAGAAAGGTGGTAAATGAGAAATCCTGGAATCAGAATTTACTCTGGCTACACTGAGGAGGAAAGGAGGACTATCACAGAGTTCCCGTCATGGCGCAGTGGAGTCGAATCTGACCAGGAACCACGAGATTGTGGGTTTGATCCCTGCCCTTGCTCAGTGGGTTAAGGATCCAGCGTTGCCATGAGCTGTGGTGTGGGTCGCAGACGAGGCTCGGATCTGGCGTTGCTGTGGCTGTGGCGTAGGCTGGCGGCTACAGCTCCTATTAGACCCCTAGCCTGAGAACCTCCATATGCCATGGTTGTGGTCATAAAAGGACAAAAAGACAGGAAAAAAAGGGAGGAATATCACATCTCAAAGGTCAGAAAGGAGTAATGTAGAACAGACGATGGACCAGTTCAGGGACACTTTCAGACACAACTTATGCCAGCCCCTGGGTGGGGAAACAGACAGCACGTAACTAGCTATAAATGAGACCACAGATTTGGGCTCACTGTAAGTGTTAGGGTGTGGGGTAAACTCTCCAATCCTGCCATTAAAAGCAATGAAGTCATCTCTCACACACACACACACACACACATCGAACACCTTCCCATCAAATATTCTGAGGTGAGTGGGCATCTTCTTTTCACATCTCAAGTGCCACATTCTACAGTTATGTATTTTGTGTCCACTTTCCTCTTACTCTTCCCTGTCTTCCTTGGCCATATCATGCACTCTTATACCCCGCTATCTAAAGTTTAGATGCTAAATCAGCAAATGCCAACTTTTACTTTTAACTTGAGAGCCTAGGGTCTGAATATCTGACAATTCCATCTGAAAACTCAGCCTTAATAAAAATAAATTTGAAATGGTTATTTTCCCCTAAATCTGACCCTCCCTACATACCTATGTATTTCCTGTCTTGTGAAAGGGTATTATCTTCCCAGTCTTGCCATCAGAAACTTTGGAGTCATTTTTGACTCCTCCATCTTGCTTATGGCCATGTCCAATCTGTCTTCCATTATCACTTATTTTACTTTCCCTTCTTTCCTTCCTTCCTCCCTCCCTCCCTTCCTTCCTTTCTTCCTTCCTTCTTTCTTTCCTCCCCCCTTCCTTCCCTCTTTCCTTCCTTCCTTCCCTCCTTCCTCTCTTCATTTTTGATACAACTTTATTGAAGTAAAATGGATATACAGTAAACTGTGCATGTTTAATATGTATAATTTGATAAGCTTGAGCATAGCCATACACCCATGTAAACATCACCAACTACTTCAAGATAATATTCATTAATACCAAAACTTTCCTTGTGGCCCTTGGTTTGTTTGTTTGTTTACAAGGAGACTGTTAATATGAGATTTATCCTATAAATCAAATTTTAATAAGTGCATAATATAGCATTGCTGGCTATAGGTGCTATGCTACACAGATCTCTAGAACTAGTTCGTCATGCTTAACTGAATCTACATGCCAACTGAACAACTCCCTATTTTCCCTACTCACAGTTCCTGGGAACCACAGAACCATTTTCTGCTTCTATGAGTTTAATCATTTTAAGAACTTCATATAAGTGTAATCATGTAGGATCTTGTCCTCCCTTGACTAGCTTATTTCAGTTAGGATAATGTCTCTAGGCTTATTAATATTGTCACAAATGACATAATTTCCTTCTTTCTTAAAGGCTGAATAATTTTCCATTGTATATATATTTTCTTTATTCATTCATCTGTTGATGAATATATGGGTTAATTCCATAACTTTATTGTGAATGGTGATGCAATAAACATAGTTGTGAGGCTATCACTTTAAGATCCTGATTTTAATTTGGAGGGTTACACTACTCAGAAGTAGGATTCCTAGATATGGCAGTTCTGTTTTTATTTTTTCAAGGGACCTACATACTGTTTTCCGTAGTGGATCCACTATTTCACATTCCCAACAGGCTGATCTCATGCAGCTGAATTTTACCCTACCAATAAATATTCTACCTAGAGATAATGTACTGTATTTATATAAGAAACATGAATGAGATTTGGAATTAGAACACTGGGGCTCAAATCCCAGCCCTGCCTTGGGTTGGCAAAATTGCTTAACATGTTGAAGTCTCCTCCTCCTAAGTGTATTCGCTGAAGCTACTAAGAACTTCTTTACAGGGTAATTGTCTGAATTTAATACATGGTAAATTACCTATTGAAATTCAGAACTCTAGTTAAATGCAATACAGTAGCCATCATCTTGTGGGTGCACAAGGTATTGACATCCAATAACTACTTTATGGAAATGGAAGCTGTTACTGCAGGAAAGGTGTTTAATGCTATCACATAGGGTGACTTACAGAGCTGTGAAAAATGGAGAAGCCATGCAGGAAGTGGTGCTGCCTGAAAAAGGAGGTTTAAAGTGCCACCAATCATATAGGGGCTCAAACAAACTAGACCAAATTCTCCCCTCCAACAATCACTTAAACCTTATAGGGTTCTTGCTGGAGAAGCCTGTTTCAGTGTGTGTGTGTGTGTGTGTGCGCGCGCGCAACATACCACTCCAAACACAGAAAAAGCCATGTTATAGTTTTGAAATCCCTCCTGTTTAGTTACCTGTGTCCAGGCTGTCAGCATCTATTGAGAGCTGGAATTAGCCTTTTTTGGCATTTTGTAAGGCTCTCTCCTCTTACCAAGGGCCAACTTTCTACTTCTCTGTTGATCCTGGCCCTTATGAGGATCTGCACACTTGCGCTTGTGGTTAAATTGCTGCTATACACACCATCAAGTACCAGAGGGCACAGGCAGCCCTGAGGGCACTTGAGTCCTCGTGTGAAGCCCTTCACACTCCTCTTCCCTAGAAATTATGTGTCTCTTTCTCAGCTCTGCTGAGGCCAGCTCAAGGCCAAAATGCTTTGTGTGCTAATGACAGATTGGATGAGGGAGAAGATGAGAAGGAGGAATGGCAAAGAAGATGAACTGAGTTCCAAAACGCTGACTTTAATTGCTTTTGCCTGTAAAATACAGTTTATGGAAGGACAGCTGGGGTAAAAATGAACAAAGCACCATGAACTACCAACACTAGCCCAGCATCCTCTAATAATGGAAAATTTTATGATTGGAATTGTTTCAGATTCTTCCATAAACTTTCCAAATTATAATGTTATATGGCTAAAGTGTTTATTGAGTTTTTTTTCATGACAACAACTAACATTTATACTGTACCTAAAACACCAATGAGTCTCTAGGCAGTTCCAGAAAAAAACATAAACTCTAATATTTAAACTAGAGAAAATCCTTTTGTCTCTACTAGATCTAGAGAAGGAGTAAAAATACACAAAAATTGTGTTTAATGTAATTGGCAAGGGAGGCATAAATATGAAATAATACCAATACTCACTAAAAAAAACTTTAAAAAATGTAGTGTTCTTTCTCAGAGGATGATAATGGGACATTTTAGGAATTTTCTGGTGGCTGTTGTAGAAGTAGCTGCAGAAGGGACATTTGGGATGACCTTGATTTGGATAGCAGAGTTGTTTCTGATCCTCTTTCCTATAAGCCATCACTAAGTGGCTTTAGAACAGTGGGCAAAGCATGGGGTTTGGATTTAGAGTGACCAGGCTGATTGCTTGTCTAGACCACTGAATTTAAGGAATGTCACTTAGCTCTTTGACTTTCAGATTTCTCATCTTTGAAATGGATTCGGTAACCTCTATTGTTAAGGGTTGTATGGAAATTATGTCCCTGATTAACAACTAGCAGTTTTATTGTCATCAAGCTCACACAGGTGTTAACTTAAAGAACCATCATTCAGGGGTTCCCATTGTGGCTCAGCAGAAATAAACACTACTACCATCTATGAGGATGAGGGCTCGATCCCTGGCCTTGCTCTGTGGGTTAAGGATCCGGCGGTGCTGTGAACTCTGGTGTAGCTCATGGACTTGGCTTGCATCCTTCATTGTTGTGGCTGTGGTGTGGGCCAGCAGCTCCAGCTCTGATTCAGCCCCTAGCCTGTGAACTTCCACATGCTGCATGTGCAGCTCTAAAAAGCAAAAAGAAAAAAACAAAAGGAAAAATTAAAAAAAAGAATCATCATTCTTCAAATCTAGTTCTGGTGGATGCCAGAGAACATGCATGCTCTTTCCTCCAAAGCTTCTTTCTGTCTGAGGGTAAATCCCGGCATGCATAGTTTATGAAGGACAATATTTTCTGTAGAATAAAATACCTCTCCAATGGCTATACAATGTCATTCACCAAATTAAGAAATAAAATTTTATTTTTACTTAATGTAATTTAATCTTTTTGACGTCAGCATCAGCTCCCACCCAGCCACCACTAATCCATTGATTCCACACTCCACTGGGACTAAGGAATTATATGGGGATTACTACAATTTAAGGGGCAATCTGGGGACAGAGGCACAAGTCATTTTTTCACTTAGAATCTCTAGATCTGTCCAAGACTAAAGTCATTTCACCTTCACAGTGGAGACATGACTCAAGATATGAAAGGTGAAGATGGCAGGTCTTAAGAAAAGCAGATAACATGGGTCTTGCAGAACATGGCTAAATTGCACTCATCCAGACCTAGAAAGGAAAGGACCATGAGGTAGCTTGGTCCTGGGTGAAAAATAATATAAGAATCTCAACATCCTTTCCCCCACCACTCCTCAGCCCATATGCACAGAGGGTTAAGAGCTCCTAAATCACTGGCTCCCAGGCAGAGAGACCACATTTTGTCTCCTTTAAATAGGTAGCAGCCTGGTGCTTTTTATAGCTTATTCTTTGAATATGATGATACCTCGCCCTTCACACTTGGCCTTGATATCCAGAGACTCATCAAAATGTGCAGCATCCTTCAGAATCACTGACAAATGGGCAGAGTCTGACAATTCCCCTTAAGCAGCACGGTGTGAGCTATTACTGACACTACTGTCTTCCTTTTTCCAGGTGGGACAATGAGTTGGGATGGAGGGGTTCGATTCTTGTAAAAAAAAAAAATGTTACCCATTTCAAGGAACCCAAGGAGAGAGACAGACAATAGCTAGCTTAGGTTAAAACATCCTGAAGAATCCATCTGTATCTTCCCACCTGAAAACAAAAATATGGGTCATTTCATATTAGTTTTGAAGAAAGGATATGGTTGATGAAAAAACGTGGTGAAAGAGCTAAGGACCATTTCACTTCATGTTAGATGTAACCATCTACTATTGTTCTAAGCAGTCTCGAAGTGAGAGGGGTTACCTCTCTCCCTTTCTTTTTCATCAGATTCTAAACCTATAGTTTTCATCTTCAAAAGCTGTACTAGGGTTCTCTTGTGGCACAGTGGGTTAGGATCTGGTGTTGTCACTGCAGTGGTGTAGGTCATTGACATGGTATGGGTTTGATCCCTGGACAGGGAACTTGGCTACATGCAATAGCTGTGGCCAAAAAAACTGAAAAAAATAAAAATAAAAAAAAAATAAAACAGTTTGCATGTACTGGTCATTCATTCATACACTCACTTCACAATCAATTATTAAACTTTGTTTTTTGTCCTGGATGTTGTTCTGCATGCTAGCTATAGAGCAGTGGAAATACAAGAAAGCATTTCTACTCTTGTACAACTTATACACTGCTAGTGAAGAAATAGAGTTTAAAGAAATAAATAACGAGATAGTACTAAACAATGCTAATTCTAAAGAAAATAAGCTTAAGGAATAGGATAGAAAATGAGGGAGACTTTGGTACACCTCTTATACCAGGTAGTCTGGGATTAGTTTTCCAGAGTCACTATTTATACTCATGAATTGTCTGTGAATAATAGAGTCACCTTCCAGAGGCCCAGTGGAAATATTATGGAAACATCAATAGTTTCTGCTTCTCCCTGGACTCATTTACCTTATTTACAAAATGCTATCAAATTTGGTAACTCATCTATGATTCATTTCCTGACATTTAATTATTGTTCACTAAATCTCACCCGAATAAAGCAAAATAGCATAAAAGGGATTTTAGAAATATTTTCTCACGATATAATTATTTTACTGGTAACAACACAAGATCCCTTTGTAAATAAAACTGGAAGGAATACTTGAAAATGAGAATAGTAAAAATGATTTAAAAAATAATTACAACTACATTTTGTTGGACACCTATTAAATTTGAGCTTTATTTGAGATTGCTTTGTATTTTTTTCTGAGTTGTACAATAACCTTGCAGAGGAAACATTATGCTCAAGTCATAAATGAGGTAACTGAGGCTAAGAATTTTGTGGTTTGCCCAGTTCCACCCAGTAGGCAGTTTTGAGGTTTATGTCCTCTTTAACAAAAAATATATGGGAAATTTTTCAACAGCCACAATCAGTTCTCCAATTCTCTGGCATCATCTGGATGTCCAAACATTCAGTTCAATTCTGATACTATCAGAGTTAGCACAGACTCCTCTGTCCCAACAACTTGCCCCACCTTTGACTCCAGCCACAAATGGACTGTCCAGGCTACTCACATCACTGCTCAGTTGACTTATAAGTATGGAGTTTCTTATGACCATCCCTCAGGTTCAGTAATTTGCTAGGGGTCATAGAACTCAGGAAAGAACTCTAACTATTATTACTTGTTTATTATAAAGGATATCATATAACCCAAGGACAGCCAGATGAAAGAAATGCATAGGGTGAGATGGTGAGATAAGCTTTCATTTGCTTCCTGCATGAGTCGCCCTCTCAGCACCCCAATATGCTCACCAACTTTCAGGCTTTGTGAATCTGGTCATTTAAGGGATTTTATGGAGGCCTTTGCCAAAGCCACTGCAATGCGAGATCGAGCACATCCTCAACATATGTCACAGCTGCATCAACGACTAGATGCTTAACCCACTGAGGGAGTCTAGGGATCAAACCACATCCTGATGGATACTAGTTGGATTCTTAAACTGCTGAGTCACAGTGGGAACTCCTGAAAGTACTTTCTAATCAAGTCTTGTTTTTTCTGGTGACCAGCTCCATCCTGAAACTGTCTTATGACACTGGTAAGAGTCATCTCATTAGCATAAACTCCCGCAGGGTTGAAAGGTGCTTGCAATGAATAACAAAAGATGCTTTGATCCTTCTCATGACTCAGGAAATTCCAAAGGTTTTAAGCTTGGGAGCTATCTGCCAGGTACCTGAGACAAAGACCAAAAATGTATTTGTGATTGTATGCAGTGGGAAAGGTGGAAACCAAAGTCAAATGCTTCCACACTCAGTCCTTGGCAAATGCATTGTGGAGAGCTGAATAAAAGCATATTTCATACCTAAGGATTGTGTTGTAGCTATTTCAATCTCATAAAAAAAAAAAAAAAAGAGATTTACAAACTAATTGGAAGAAGTTCAATAATCACCTAAAGCAAAATCCATGAAAGCAGTACATTATTCCAAAACTCAGTGGCTGACAAGCAACAATATTTATTTTCTTATAGTTTCTATGGGTCAGGGCTGCAGCACAGCCTAGGTGGGTCCTCTGATCAGGGACTTTACAGGCCGTGATTAAGGTGACATCTGGTGCAGGAGCCATTGCAAAGATCACCTGGGGAAGATCCTTTTTCATACTCATTCTTATGGTTGGTGCAGCTGGATTAAAGCCTCAGTTTTCACTGGCTGTTGCCTGGAGACCACTCTCAGGTTGTTCTCACGTGGACCTCTCCTTAGAGCTGCTCGCAACATGGCAGCTTTCTTCATCAGAGCCAATGACAAGAGCCAAAGGGAGAATATAGGCAAATGAAAGTCACAGTCTTTTACAGCCTAATCTCCGAAGTCACTTTATGTACTGTATTTGTTAGAAGAATGTTTCTAGGTCCAGCCCACACTTGCTACTAGGTAGCAGAGATAACCTGAGGCTATCTTAGACATCAGCCTACTGCATCGTCCGACTGATTGCCAGTAATTTTGTGGAGTTTGATGTGCCATTTTCATTTCCAGATACAGAGACAAAGAGGCCATGTGTAAGACAGATCTCAGGATGCAGCCTGACTTTTCTGCTTCCTCACACTCACCTACTTAGAGCTGGCAAAATGTGCCCAGTAATGCCAACCTGACTGACTGCATTTGAAAACTTTTCTTTTCCCTTTTCAGCTGAATTGAAGTAAGTAAAAAACTTCCAATAAACCCTCCAAGTGCCTCCCATCATGCTTCGATTTCCCTCAAAAATCACAATTTATAAATCATTATTTAAAATTGCAAGCTTTTGTATTATAGCTACTGTATACACCCACTATACTGAATTTTGAGGTTTTAACAAGAAATTCATCTCAAGCCTTGGTCATTTCACTACTCTTTTCAAAGAGTCAACTGAATTCTCTCGGCCACTCCCTGGAGAAGAGGAGAATTTTCCAGTATTATGGATAACCTCTCATCTTCCCAAGGTTACATGAGAAATATTTTAGAGCTTTCTATCTCACCTACATAATCAATGCCCTCTGATTGATGGAATTACATCCTTTTCTGCCTGACTTTGGCTTTTACCTTCTCCATCATTCCCATTTCGTACCATGAAAGTAAAACAAAACTGATACAGATGTTGGGAAACAATTCTACATAATTCTAAGTCTGTCTCATGTCTCCTTTAGCAATGCAGTGTAGTAATTACATCTATAAATCTATTGAGAGAAAAAGCAAAGGGAAATGATGGAAGGACAAAATCCTGGAGGGGTTATAAATTAATTGTCATATGTTTCTCAAAAGTCCCCTTAAGATTTTTGAAAAACTTCTATCCCTAACCAAAGTCACAAGACAATCTAAAGAAGAAGGAATTCCTAAAAGATCACTTACTCACTGACTCATTCTTCAAATTTTTCAGGTCCCTACACTGGGCTGTTCAATGCTCTCTTAGGTATAGGGATAGAGTATCAAATAGGACAAATCCTCAAAATCTTGGAGCTTCATTAACCAGGAAGGAAGGGCTTGGGGAACAATAACCAAAAAAAGAAAAAAAAAGAAAGAAAAATGTCTTGTCTCAGATATTAATCAACCATTTGGCTAAGTGATTTATTGTATACATATCTACATATTCATAAATCTGCAGTGCAGCACATTACATTAACTTTTTCATCTTCTCTCAATCCTGGTAAATCAGTACTCTTATTATTCACAATTTGAAGATAGGAAAAGTAAGACTAATGTAAGCTGAGTAACTTCTCACAGTCAGTCAATTGATTAAAGCAAAATCTTAAGATAATTTTATCCTTGCTTTTCAGATTCTAAATCTTTTCCTCCCTAGCATGACAAAAATCCTGAGGAAAAAAAGAATGCACTAAAAACTGAAGTTATTTGAATAAGGAAAAAGAGAAAAAAGACAAAGCCAAACAAAAATAGGAACAACTGTTTTTTGGTGTTTTCATCATAAAATTATGTTATCTCAACCATTCTCTTTTTGTAACCACATAACATATTTTCTTACCCACAAAAGACTTTTTTAACTTTTTCTCTACAGTTTCATTTATTTAAATAAAAACAATATGTCCAAGACAGTGAATTGTTGGAATTGATGAAGGACTCATCTGTGAGGGAGGAGAAAAAGAGAGCACATAGTTAAACACCTTGCTTCCTTCACATGCTTGGTCAGCTGCTTGCATTTTCTGAAGTCACTCAGAGATTTCTCAGGTATGGATTTAATAATGTAAGAGAGCAATGGAGAAATATCTTGTACAAAGTGAGAAGACCATATTTCCCTTGAAGAAATGTTTCTCTTGGGTCAACCCAGTTGGAGCAATTCCCATTTTCCAAGCCCCTGAAAAGCTAAATACTCTGAAGTCATAAGAGATCGTTCAAGCCTCAGCTATGCCAATTTTTGAAGGTCCCATGCTGGAAACTATCAGGTAAATGAAGGATCCACTCTGATAAATCATCTCTCCTCTTTGGCCAATGGTCGGCTAGCAGATCTGAAAAAGACAGCAATGCAACATTTTAAGTAATGTCTCCCATTGCTGAAACTTATGGGAGCCAGAAGCAAGACAGAAAGCCAGGAGATTTTCCTTTTTTTTTTTTTTGTCTTTTTGCCTTTCATGTAGAACCACACCCGCGGCATATGGAGGTTCCCAGGCTAGGGATCTAACAGGAGCTGTAGCCACCGGCCTTCGCCACAGCCACAGCAACGCGGGATCCGAGCCGCGTCTGCAACCTTCACCACAGCTCACGGCAACGCCGGATCCTTAACCCACTGAGCAAGGCCAGGGATCGAACCCGCAACCTCATGGTTCCTAGTCGGATTCGTTAACCACTGAGCCACGAAGGGAACTCCAGCCAGGAGATTTTCAAAGTCTCTCTAAGTGATGCTGGTAAGAGGATGGGGGATGAAGAGAGCATATCAGCTTCCACTTGTGTGCAAGCTGATTTGAGCTATGTGTAACTTTATATGAGTAAAAAATAAAAACAAAATTAAAACCCAAACCAACCAACCAACCAAACAAACAAACAAAAAAAACCCCCAAATCTTGCTTTGTTACTGATATTTCTAGAAGCAGCTTGGTCACAAAGCCAGATAGTAGGACTAGGAATCCACAGAACAAATTTTACCTATTCATTCATAGAATAAATGTATTTTAGAGTTAGGGGAAATCTTGGTGCTCATATGGTTTCATGGTCTTTTTTTTAATGTAATGAAATTTTTTCTCGACTTTTTTTAACATTTAATAAATACTAACTGAATACTTAGTTTGTCTGGACTGGAGGCAGTATTTGAGATGCTTAAGATATATCAGTAGGAAAGAGTCATCAGAGAAGTCTTTTTATTATTAACATATTCTATCAAAGGGGTGTGGGTAATAAGTAAAAGATAAAGTATGTAAAATAAAAAAAAATGAATGATGGATAAAGTAAAAAAGTGGTGTAGGATAAAAGAGATGACACATCTTAGAGAAGGTCTTGGGTTGAATTGTTAATAAAGTAGTCAAAGTAAGTCTAATTGAAAACATGAAATGGTAGCAAAGGAAAGGTTAGCAGTTACTTTAAAGAGGTGAAGCTGTCGTCACTGGATATGTGAAAGAAGTAGTGGAAAGGCCCCTGAGGCAGGAAAAAATCCAACTTGCTGAATGAACAGCACAGAAGCCAGTGGGCAGGAATGGAGTGATGGATGGGAGACGTGAGAAGAGCCTTAGTGATGCCTCCGCCCATCCCACTGGCAACACAGGTCATTAGAATTTTGAGCAGCTCATGGTATAACTTTTATCGTCTCTTCTGAGTGAGATGGGGAACCACTGGAGAGTTTTGAACAAAGGAGTAGCAGAATCTGACTAACATTTTACTTCAGTTTGTCTGACTGCATTGAGAAGAATAGACTATTTGATCTCAAAGGTAAAAACAGGAATCATTTCTGTGATCCAGGTAAGAGACGATGGGGGCAGCTTCCAAGGTGATGAGGGGAAGTGGTATGATTCTGGATCTATTTTGAAGATAAACTGCAAGATATTCAGGAAAGATATCCAGGAAAACCCAATGTGGTTTGTGAGAAAAGGAGAGAGGCAGGATGACTTCTAGACTTTTTTTGTCTGAGTAACCACATGTGTGGAACTTCTATCAGTTGTGGATGCAGAAGGCTGTCGGTGGAGCAGGTTAAGGGGTAGATTGGAGTTTGGTTTTGGACCTTATGATCCGTGAGACATCTGTAGAGCTGTCAATACACAGAGTTTTGTTTTGTTTTAAATACGAAAGAGAAACAGATCAGGTTAAGATGAGAGGATGAGTGGAGAAACAGCGGCATGCTGGCCTTCCCATTTTCATGGCGTTAGATGTAACTCTGTACCTGTCCATCAAACTTTGGAACAAATCTTAAAAAAAATGATTTACTTCAGCATCCTTGTTTATAAATGTGGAAACACAGGTTCTCCATAGTTACATGAAGCAGTGTGTGTTGATTACATATTCAAATAGTGACAGAATCTGTACTTAAAAACATGGTCTCTTGCTCCCAGTCCATTGTCATTCCAGGGATATCAATAGCTGGACATCTCAGGTTTGAGAACTCTCTTGTTCCCAGACTTTGGCCTTTGTGGATCAATTACATTTCAAAAATCTTTTTAAGTCCCATGAGGGTATTGCTAGAGTCTAATTTGTCCAAGTAACATTCTTTCAAAATGAAAAGAAAAACAAAACAAAAAACTTAACAACAAAAACAACATAAAAACAAAAGAACAATCGTATTACTACAGTCACCACCATTTCTTGTAAACCAAGAAATACTGATAGGAAGAAATCAGAAAGAATTTAATCTTGAATGAAGGATAGTCCTTAAGAAAGAACAGTTGGCAACTTGACATTGGCATTATTACATATGTATCTATCCTTGTGTATTTGTATGCCCATTATTTTTTCTTAATTTCCTTAGTTTTGCAGGGTCATACAAATTTCAGCACTAAATAACTTTACTTGCAGGTTTTCTAAGCTATTGTCTTCTACCAAGGGGGGATGTGAAAAAAAGTAAGATGGATTGAAAATATCTTGGTCGATTCATGGATGCTTTTTTATCTTACCCACTCACCTTCTTTTGATAGATCCAAATCATTTTATCTCTAAAGAGGGAACAGTTGTGCCTCTCTTGACAGCCAGGTAGGCAAAGAAGATGGAATGTTTGCCCTGCAGGAGAGAATAAGTGATACTCCATTCTCCCATAAACTCAAAAGGGCACATTACCATCATTCTTAAGACATTAAAAGGTCTCCCAGTTTCTTATACTCAATAGTCATGGCTATCTGTAATGGTTTAGTTCAGTTTAATTTATTTGGGTTCACCAGAATTAAATCACCATTTGTGGCATGCCAGTTATATGTCAGACACTATACAAAAGATTGTAGTTTCAATCATACATGCCTTCTAGAAATACCTTCTATTACAGTAAATCATGCAACATGCTAAAATAGCTTAGAGAAGTAAAAACAAGGTGTTTTAGGAGCACAGAAAGAAAGCAACTAATGTTGGTGTGCTATGAAAAGCATAATATCAGAGAAGGTTATAGAGGGGAAAGTAGAGCTGAGTTGGAGTTTGAAACTCATCAGTGTTTACCAGGCAGAAACACCTGTCAAGACAAAGAAAAAGCATGAGCCAAGGTGAAAAGACATGAAATGGCACATGTGGGAGAAAAGAATAATTTGGTTTGTCATGAAGAGTCTGGAAAGGAGATTGGCCCCTGATTGTGAAGGTACGTCCGTGTCAGGCAGAGGATTTGAGCCTCACCCTTCAGAATTTTTAAGCAGGAGAGTGATGCAACCTGATAATTTTAGAAAGTTCACTCTGGTGGCAGAAGGCATGCTGGATTTGGGCAGAAGAGGCAGACTGGAGGAAGGAAACACAGCTGGAATGCTGTTAAAATACTCTGAGCAAGAGATGGGAGGGCTCTGAAAATAAACAGTGCAGATACAGGGGAAGATAAAGATGCAAGATGTGTGATCTTATAACCTGCACAACATTGCTATAAAGGTCCAATAATCCTACCCTTTGGGCACAACCTCCATTCGTTTGAAAATGGCGGGATTAATTTTGGAAAAGCAAAGCATCCTTGTAAAAAGAAAAATATGAGTAGCCATCTCAGGCTGCATCTGAAAATCACTGAGCTGAGCAGTAAAAACCATCTTAGCCAGGTGCTAAGTCGGACTCCATAGAAATTCTTAACAGCAATACTAAAAATAACATAACCCTCTAGAAAGCTAGAAATGCATTTGAATGCACAGATTTTTATTAGTCCACCAAACTTTCCATCACGTTTCCCATATACGAATGTCTGAGCAGTGATGTGACATGTCAGTGAACAGAGAGGGTCATCAAGGTGAGGAAGTGAGTCTGGGGTTTTGTGCTTCACCCTGAGGTTTACTAGCTGAAATCCTCTCAATATGATATTGATCCCAAACACCCTAGCTTTTGTCTTGAAATAAGATTTGGCTTACTTGATTTTCTTTAGAATATTAGAGTTGGGAATGCCAGAGCTATCTAAATCCTAGCCCTTTTTCCATGCCTTCTTTGGATCTATGAACCAGAGATGTCTCTATCCATTAGTCACTGGTGGCACCTGGAGCTGAGGTAGGAACAGTGTCCTGACTCTGAATCCACTTTTTTCCCCATTATCCTCTACTGTATTTTCAATGAATTCCTCCAACACTTATGTCTGTAACACTTGATGATTCCTTTCCTATTTTGTGCTAATTCCATTGTCCATTTCCTCATCCCTCATCTAGTACTGTGTCTTGCTATTTCTTGCTTTAATTTAATTATGCTTTCTTAGGTTAGCATTGTATTTCCTAGACCTTTTCCTCCCTCATCTTCAGTTTTTTTATTTTACTTTATTTGATATTTTAGGTTATGGATACCTGCTTTCTTCTCTAGCCCAGAGATACTTATTATATAGTGTTTATTACTTTACAAGCACATGATCAGAGAAAGCCCTTCAGTGTTCTGCTAAATTAAGTCAGTTCCTCATGGGGCAAGCTCTCTCCAGCCTTGTTATTACCAAAGTTTCTACATCACACCTGCTATTCCCTGTCCTTTTCTGTGGAATTTTTCATAATTGGAGGTTATGGTGCCAATAAAACAACCAGGACAGTTCAATATTTCATTTTCCCTATAAGGTGAGAGGAGGTGTCATACATTCATTCAACAAATAATTTGAGTGCCAACTGTGCATTAGGCATCATGCTACATTAATGGGATATAAAGCTGGCCAACATAGGTGTGAAGTTTATTTGCTAGTGGAAAATAAAAAAATTAAACCAGAAATGACACAAATATAATTACAAATTGAGGAAAATATTATGAAACATCAACAAGTATAGAGGGATAATGTGTTTACCATGTGGGATGCAAGACAAAGAGGAAAGTTTCAGAGAAAGTTTTGTGAGAAAGTCAGATTTAAACAGAAAGCAAAGGAATGAGCCAGGTGAAGATGAAAAGGCTAGAAGGCTGAGGGAATAGTGCCTGTGAAGACCCTGTCCAGGCATAATCTGATTGTATTTGAAGACGTTTTGGGCCAGCATGGCTGGAACTCCTCACAAGATGATACTGAAGAAACAGGCAGGACTTGTCTGTCCAGGGCTTGGTCAATATAGTGAGGCTTTGGGATTTTACTCCAGGTTCAAGGGAAATTCTACCAAGGTTTTTAAACAAGAAGTAAACAAGACAACTAGGTTAGTCTTTCATTTTAGGAAAATTACTCCTAACCTCTGCATGGAGCATGAGTGGGGTACTGAGAGAGTTAAGTGGAATAGTGGGAAGACCAGTTAGAAAGCTGTCATCCAAGTTTTGTCCATGGAAAATGGCAGCCCTTTCAAAGAAGAGCCTCCCATTGCAGAATGGGAGAGACACTCCCCTTTATGTTGTCCATACAAATGGCGTTCTGCAAAAGGATGCCCCGCTTGCTTGCTTGCTTGCTTCTTTTCTTCCTTCCTTTCTTCCTTCCTTCCTTCCTTTCTTTCTTTCTTTCTTTCTTTCTTTCTTTCGGTTTTTAGGGCTGCACCTGTGGCATATGCAGTTTCCCAGGCTAGGGGTTGAATTGGAGCTGCAGCTGCCAGCCCACGCCATAGACACAGCCACGCCAGCACAGCCACAGCATGCCAGATCAGAGCCGCATCTGCAAACTACACTACAGCTCACTACAATGCTGGATCCTTAACCCACAGAAGCAAGGCCAGGGATCAAACCCAAGTCCTCATGGATACTTGTTGGGTTTGTTACCACTGTGCTACAATGGAAACTCCGATGCTTCACGTCTTTCACCCTTTGTTCCCTTTCCTCGTCCTCTTCTTTTTCTTCTCCTACTTTTCCTCCTTCTCTTCCACCTCCCTTCTCTTCTTCTTCCTCCCCTACCCCTTCCTTCTTTTCCTCCTCTCCCTTCTCCCCCTCCTCTTTTTTGTTCTCTTTCAATACTGTAATCTGATTCCTTTTGGACTTTGAGCCCATTCTAACTAGACAACCTGAGACAATGATGCTTTTTAATTACTTAATGAATTTTATTACAATTATAGGTGTACAAAAATCATCACAACCAAATTTTAAAGCAATGATGTTTAAGTAATGGTCTGAATGCAATATGGCTTTTCAACAACTGTGTGAAAATGCCAGTGTCTTTTGGCATAAATCCTTATTCAGTGTCTTGTGTTACTCTAATTCTCTTTATCCATTCATAACTTGAATTCTGTTTTCAAACTCGGTTTTTGAATTTACTCTTTGGAATGCATGCCTTTCCTCCCTTAAACAATAAACAAAAACATTAAAACAAACAGAAAAATCCACAAAATATTGTGGAGATTTTCCAGATGGAACTTGAGATTCAGTGCTAAAGTGAAAGTTTTTGCAGAATTATTTGGAAGACTAAGGTATTTTAGAGCTGGAAGCAAGTTTAGAGATCATGTATACAATGTTCTGTTTTGAAATACAAAGAAACTAAAGTTCAAAGAAGGGGAGAGACAGCCTAAATCACACAACCAGAAATAGCAAATTCTAGGGTAATAACAGGTGTATTGACACGTGGGCTAGTATTCATGTAATTAAAAGTTATTAATTCTTTAAAAATGTATCTCCTTTTTTTCTTTCAAATCTCTATCTTCTCTACAAACTATCACTGTCTTTCAACCATTTTGATTTCCACACCAAAAATCCAATAAGATAAGCAAAGCAATGTTGCTGGCTGATGCTCCAGACTAATAGTTTTTCCCATTACCAATTGAATTGAAATAATAGTTTTCCTACTCCAAGCCCAGCATGGTATTTGTACAACCATATCTGACCATAAAGGAGGTTCATATAAGCTGATTAAGATCAGCTTATAAATTCTCCTGTCATCTACTATTATTTACACCAAAGGAAATCGTCCCTAGTTTCCTGTTCACTCCTCTTCTTGCACAAGCTGATAGAAATATCATTCTTGGAGTCAGTGATAATTCAATTACACCAATTTAAAGACTTGTATTAAGAATTTAATGGACTGTTTGCACTCTCTTATTCTGGAAACTTAGCTCATTTCCTACAGAATAATTGAATGGGCTTTGGCTTTGTTGATATTTGACAAATGGCCTTTGTTCTAACCTTTAAACTTCAACCTTTTACCATGCAGAACCAATCTACACTTTGCTACTTCATCATAGAAATATTTCAAGGCAAATCTTCTCCTTAGTTTTAATCCATCACTGCTGGTTTTCTTTTTTAATAACAGGGTACCCCCAAAAGAAAGTATAGAGATTCATGTGTTGTTTTTTCTTACAGTTTCCTCATTTTATTTATTTATTTATTTATTTTTTAAACAATGAATTTTATTTCAATTATAGGTGTACATAAATCATCACAAGTCAATTTGATAGATTTTGTGTCCCATACCCAAAGTGCATCCCTCTACCCCACAGATTGTCTTATTTGAAAAACCAAGGTTTTCCAAGGTCTGTGAGTCATTGTCTGTTCGGCAAAGAAGTTCATTGTGTCTTTTTAGTTTCCACATGTAAGCAGTAGCATTGGGTGTTGCTGTCTAATTGTCTGACTCGTTTCACTTCGCATGATGATTTCTAGGTCCATCCATGTTGCTATAAATGTTGGTAATTCGTTCCTTTTAATGGCTGAGTAATATTCCATTATGTGTATGTACCATATCTTCCCTAGCGACTCCTCTGTCGATGGGCATTTGGGTTGTTTCCATGATCTGGCTATTGCATAGAGTGCTGCAATGAGATTCATGTGTTGTTAATCTGGGGTCCTTGTTGCTTAGAAACAGAGGACCTCAACAGTCAGAACCATCAGTTAGAACTGTGTGCATATGGCTGTAATATAAGCCAACTAACAGCCACAGGTAGAGGTTATAATGCTCATGTGTTGCTCTTGCACAAAAGCTGGAAAATGAAGCTAAGACTCTTGCTCTCTTGCTCAGTTTGGGCAGTATCTTGAGTCAGATCTGACAGTCAAAGTGTTAAAAATATCCATACGGGTACTTTTCTGTTGGGGATTCCAGGCAGCCTGAGGTGAAACTGAACTACCAAGCTCTAAGTCTCCAGCCAACCAATCCTATCTGTAGACTCATTCCACTGTTGGCTCCAGTTTTGATGAAAATCATTCAGGACATTCATCCTAGGGGTTCAGGATTATTTTCCTAAGAAAATATGTACTGTGGTAAGCAGATAGCCATCAAAAATCTGAGACGGTTTAGTTGGGACTTAGGACTTAGGTGTTAGGGTGTTACTTGAAAATAATATAGATGATCACAAATAGCCCTCACCTCTCAACTCACATCCAGTCTCTGTTATCAATTCTTGTTGGCTTCTGTACTTGAGAAAGATTCCAAAAGCAAGTCGTATTGATTAGCAACAATGGATCCTCACTGGTCAGTCTACAAGACTTGGTCACCAGTGCCACTTCCCTGGAGATAACAGTGGAGGAGAGAAGGCAAGATATTGTGGGGCAAAAAGCAAAGAGCTGTGTATGTCGTGGAGGGTCACAGGGGGAAATATATTAAAACGAAGGAAAATAACTGCTTTCTTATGTCTATAGACAGATGCCCTGACTATGATTATTCTTTGAAAGTGTAATTAAGTAAACTGATTTCCTTATGGCTATTCTTCAAGCACTTTTAAACTCACAAAATTTCCACTCCTCAGGAACTGACAGAATTACATCCGGGGGATATCTATGCTAACAGTGTGGATTTTTGCCTTCTCTTCTAGGCATTTTTTTTTAATATACATTTTCTTACATTCAAAGTCTGCACATGTGAACTCTTTCTAGGTGCATTTTTAAAAGAAACAAAATGTCCAAAGCTAGAAATTGACTATGATGATACTCACTCCTCATTTTTACTTTTAAAATCAGAATTGATTAAATTTAGAAAATAGAATGCTATGGCTTTAAAAAGTGAAATCTGAATAGGAAATCACAATTGCTTTATTCTTTCAATTTTTTTTCTTTATACAGCTCAGTTGTAAGAAGGACAGCATGATGGAGACAGACATAAACTGGGTGTGATTCCTTAGAATCAAGTTCAAAATCAAATATAGCCTTTATTCATATTAGTATAGATTAGTTACAATTTGTCTAAATCTTGAGAGCTACTTAATGTCTGAAACCAGTGGGGCTACTTTCCCTGAGGGACAAATCTTTACCTAATTTGATGGCAGTCTCCGTTGCAATTGATTTCTATGTTCCTGAGATATCAGTCTGAAGCATCTGAAACTAGAAAGGCAGAACATCGTTTCCATTCCTGTCTTATCATAAAGTACTGCCCACTGAGTGGGTAAATAGAAGAACCAGATCTAGAAATCACAAGTTTGGGTTAGCAGCAGGGTTTTAGAAGGTGTTTATCTCTTTTCCTTTCTTTCCTTGTGAAAAATGTATTCACTGTTTGTAATACCTCAAGGACCCTGTACCCAGGATGAAGGGATTGGCAAAAACTGTGTACCACAACAATAACTTACGTTTCCCACCCACAAATGTTGTTGCTATTCCATCAGTTTTAGGTCCCTAATGCAATATCTACTCTGCAACTCAATATCACTTTGAAAGTTCAAAAAAAACTAAACAATGGAATTTGATTGCAGAGATGGCCACACCTCTCATAGTCATTCTTTTTTTTTTTTTTTTAATTCTTTTTATGGCCACACCTGTAGCGTATGGAAGTTCCAGGACCAAGGCTTGAATCAGAATTGCACAGCCATGGCAACACGGGGGCTGAGACACATCTGTGACTTACACAGCTATGCCAGATCCTTAACCCAGTGAGCGAAGCCAGGGATCAAACTCTCATCCTCACAACTTCCAGCCCTTAACCCACTGAGCTGCAATGGGAAATCCCTTATATTCACTCTTAATGTTTGTTTTCTCTGAAACCCAGGAGATTTTCATACCAACCGTTTATTCAACTGTTCTTCATCCTAGGTTATTCCTGAAGCTATAAAATATGGTTAAGATTGCTTTTCTATCATTTGAGAAGATTTCCTAGTGACAATGCTGTTGCCAATTTTGGAGTGGTTCTTGCGAGGATCCAGCTTTGGTTATCCATTAATTTAAATGTAAATGAACATTCAATCATTCCCATATGTATCCACTTCAGTGCAAAGTGAGGTTTATTATCTCATTTAACCTTCACGGCAATTTTGAGACATAGGCATATTATTAATACTGTAAAGATGAGAAAATGGATAGTGAGAAAAATATATCATCCACCCAAAGTTGCCGGATAGTTAAGTGGAGGATTGTGAACTGAAGTTAGGTCATCTGACTATGGAATTATAGAGTTTTTGTTATTATTGATTGTTTTAGTATATTTTGTGGTTCAGGTTCTCTAAAATAAACATGAACTAGATTAAAGATAAATTATGCTCACATGTTTCTACTTCAAAATGTATAAATGGGAGCAACTATTACAGTGACCAAGGCTTTCTCTCTTTCCTTCCCCCTCCCATCCTGATTCTCCATCTCTCTTTCCTCTCCTTCCCTTCTTCCTTTCTTCCGGTCTTTTCATTGCACTAAAAATCTCATAATTGCCAAGATTTAAACTCTCATTCAGATTGGGTGATTCCAGTACGAGAATAACAGATGGTAATGTCTGACCTATTTTACTAAGAATTTCCAAGGAGCTCTCAACTCAGAGTATTATTACAATAATGTATGTAAATAAGAACACAAATCACATTAATGGGCTTGCGTATGTACACAGTTTAGAATGGAAGGGCAGTAGTGTTTGCCATGCAACACTTTTGAAATGGAATGCTTAATTACCCATAGGTCAAGATTAGAGAGAATATTATTGAAATAAACAACAATTTTGATATCATTGTTTAAATATTTTATTAACTATTCAATATGGTTTAGAGAATAAGAATAGACAATTTTGCTGTGTAATTACCAAATAATACTGAAGATTAAATGTAAGAAAAAGCTTGCAAAACTCTCAGAGGGGTTCACATTTGCATGGAGGAAATAACTTTATTATTTATGCTATGATTTGCTTTCTTTTACAAAGTGGAGTAATTTTCTTTAATTTTTCCACAGATGATATCGCCTAAAAGGACTTAAGAGAAATAATTCAGAGGCATAAACTTTTCGGCTGAGATTAACATAACTTTAACCACAGTTAATGTAACTCCAAATATCTTAAATGTTCTGCATTATCTTCTGTTTTATGTTGTAGAAGATATTTAACATTCTCAATCAATTAAGCATCCAATTATCTTTAATTAATAGAGTAGCAAGAATCATTGAATTAAATTTGGTTTTAGTTATTTTTTATAAATTGAGTCTTTCAATATTGAATGAGTTTCCCTAGAGCCACTGGGAAACCACTATCCAAATTCATGATTTGTATTGTGCTTTTTTCTCATATTTAGAAAAATAAGCATTGCTATGGCATCCTGCCAGTTTCTTCTGTCCAAGAGAACACCATTGAAAGATAAAAATAAGAGTTTATGCTAATTTGTCATTTCACTTTTTAAAAGAAACATTTTGTCTTCACTAATGCTTTCAAACACTAATCACAGTCCTATGTCAGAAAGTTCGAACACTTAGGTTACATCTGCAAGAGAACTGCTGTAGAACTGTAAAATGAAATGCTGAGAACTGTAAAATATGATTCCCCTGTGAAAATGAAGTTTGGTCTAATTGTTTCATTCTACAGTTAGGCAGGCAGAGTCTTAACATGATTTACGAAATATCACATTCTTAATTAGAGGCAAACCTGAGCCTCAAACTCTCTTAAGCTCTCTGCTTTCCTGCCCCTTCTGTTCCCTTTCTGTTTCATGTCCATCATTCATCAGCAATCGTTTCTTTCTTTTATTCTTTAAGAGCTCTTGTTTTTCGTCTCTAGTCTATCTTTAGCCTGCAGAAATTTTTTATTAGGTTATAGTTGATTTACAGTGTTGTCAATTTCTGCTGTACAGCATAGTGACACGGTCATACGTATAGGTATATACATTCTTTTTCTCATGCTATCTTCCAGCATGGTCTATCCCAAGAGATTGGACATTGTTCCTTGTGCTGTACAGTAAGACCTCATCGCTTACCTATCCCAAATGTAATAGTTCACATTTATCAACCCCAATCTCCCTGTCCATCCCGTTTCCTCCCCCTGGAAACCACAAGTCTACTCTCCCTGTCTGTGATCTGTTTCTGTTTTGTAGAAAGGATCATTTGTGCCATATTTTAGATTCCACATGTGTGACACCATATGGTATTTGTCTTTCTCTTTCTGACTTATTTCACTCAATATATGAATTGCTAGTTGCATCCATGTAGCTGCAAATGGCATTATTTTGTCCTTTTTATGGCTGAGTGGTATTCCATTGTGTATTTGTACCACATCTTAATCCATTCATTTGTTGATAGACATTTCGGTTGTTTCTATGACTTGGCTATTGTGAATAGTGGTGTAATGAACATAGGGATACATGTATCTTTTTGAACGAAAATTTTGGTGTATAAAGAGGACTTAGCCCTCATATTTGCTTGCTTTTTGTCATAAACACTTGTGGTTTTGTTTTTTATCTGGAACTAAAGGCAGTCAGAATCTTATTATAGTTCCCAGAGAGTCTGTTGAAGGCAAATGGCCAAGAATAGTAAAAGAGTTGGCACAATTATTTCTGTGGTCACAAAGAATGAAGTGTTCACTGAAGGCAAAATTCTTGGCAGGGGTCAAGGCTATACATGTGGGTCCTCTTGTTAGTTCTGGCTTAGTTTTTGATACAGCTGGGTCCTAATGTACCACCAGGCACAACCAACCTTGAACTTTCGTGTGGTACCATAACTTTTAGGGAACAATTATGATCATGGTGGGAGGGCACTTAAATTGATCCCTTCCATAATATAGGGCACCATTAGTCCTCATAGAGTAGATGTTAATTCTAGATTTGGATTTTCTTTTTTTCCCTTTATCATTCATCTTCCAGCTCTATCACATGAAATAAATTTTCTGGATGCTGATGGAATCTCAGATGACACAGTCCTACCGAGTGACTTAAAATGAAACAGGCTGGACAATGAATGGATGCCTAATATATCATCACCCAGAAGCAGTTTGTCTGATAGATTGGTAGACTAGCCCATGAAAGACACCATTGAGGTACCAGCTGGAAGTGAGGAACCATGAGTTAGTGGTGTTGTCTTTAGCATGTAGCACAATATCAGAAATTGCTACCAGTATAGACTGCTATTTTTCCCATAGCACACACACAAGGTCAGGGATATAGGCACAGAAATGGGGTGGAATCTCTCACAATTATTACACCAACAGAAGCAAAATGTTTACTTTCCATCTCAGTCACCTTGGACTAGTGGTTGGGATTTCTTGAACCCAGTGGAAGGAGGTTATTTTCATGAAACTCATCAATGATTCCAAAGAAATAGGAGACTGCTCTGAAATGTAAGACACCTCATGTCACAGTAGGGTAGAAAGATAAAATAACATTTTGGATTTCTTTTATTTCTTTTTCTTCTCTAATTGCTGTAGACAGGACTTCCAAAACTATGTTGCATAAGAGTGGCAAGAGAAAACATCCTTGTCTTGTTCCTAATCTTAGCAGAAATCGTTTCAGCTTTTCACTATTAAGAATGATGTTAGCTCTGGGTTTGTCATACATGGCCTTTATTATGTTGAGGTAAGTTTCCTCTATGCCCACTTTCTGGAGGAGGGTTTTTATCATAAAGAGGTGTTGTCCAAAAGATTTTGTCCAAAGCTTTTTCTGCATTTATTGAGATGATCCTATGGGTTTTATTCTACAGTTTGTTAATGTGGTATGTTATACTGATTGATTTGTGGATATTGAAAAATTCTTGTATTCCTGGGTTGCATAGATTCCGCATGACCGTCAATAGGAAATAATGTAGTGCCACTCAATGAAGGCAAAAAGCACACGAATTGAACCTGGGGGATCACCATCAATGCTTCTTATTATTTCATGCAATGTCAGAGATTCATGAAACTATACTGCAGTCTCAAATAAAACAGTATGATAAAGCTCAGATTCCTTCAGGAATAAAAGTTTCAGCCGGTCCACTGGGTAAAGAACCCATATCACCTGAGGTGCCAAATGAAGGTAAACAGATGGTTAATAAAGAAAGGACATCATAGATGTCATCAACTGCTTTGAGTCCAGTTGCTGTATATAATTATATATATGAAACTTAAACAGCATTGTTCTTATTACAATACTCTGAATAAAGGATACCCTTATAAATTTCTACTTTTCAAATTCAATGTCTATACAGATATAGTTGCCACACCCTAAGTGTTTCTATGGTTAAAACCAAACCAAACCAAACCATGCCATTGTAAATAGTAAAAATAATCTTGCTTCCACAAATAAAATATAATGTATATGAATTTTTAGAAAATTGTCCTCATATTTCTTGAAGAAAGCACCCAAATGGGATGGAAATTGAAAGGATTATTTTGGAGGGGCACAAGTTATTTGCTGTGGGAAGGTGGATAAACTCTTCTTTTGCCAACATTTTTTCTCTAAATATTTCTTTCTATATTTTTCATTTCCTCTCCTCTGCCCCCACAATCTCCAAATCATATACAGATGCTTGGAGGAAAAAAATGAGAGAGATTGGGGGGGGTGGGGGGAGAGGGAGAGAAGTATCCATTGAGAAACGACACTGGGGAATTCCCATTGTGGCACAGCAGAAACGAACCTCACTAGTATCCATGAGGATGTGGGTTGGATGTGGGATCCCTGGCCTCGATCTATGGATTAAGGATCCGACATTGCCTTGAGTGGTGGTGTAAGTGGCATACTCGGATCTTGCATTGCTGTGGCTGTGGCCAGCAGCTGAAGCACAATTGGACCCCAAGCCTGGGAATTTCCATATGCTGTTGCTGCGGTCCTAGGAAGCCCTCCCCCCACTCCACCCCCACCCCGCAAAAAAAGAGAAGCCATATAGCAATATGCCATGATTTTCCTGGGTCCTTTCCATTTTGTAGTGTGTATGTGTGTGTGTGTGTGTGTGTGTGTGTGTGTGTGTGTGCGTGCATGCACGTATTCTCCCCTGTTTATAAATGAGGCAGCTGAACTCCAAGGGAGGGAAAAATTTCCCAGGAAAGTTCCTGGGATCATCTATCTGTTCTGAGCTAGTGTTTGCTTGGAAGCCTAGGTTGACAACGTCATTTCACATTGCTCAATGTTCACTATGAAAGATTACTGATAAGGATCTCGGAGTCAGAATAAACCACTCTCCTTTCCACTGTGCCTGCCATTTTTGCCTTGGGACAAGGACTATAATATAGACAGCAGTTCTCTTTTAAGACAAACGATAGTAGGATTTAGAAGACTTTCATGTGGTCATGATGGCAACCCATCAATAGATTTTCCAGGTCAAGCCAAAGCATCTTTGGCTTTAACACAAAAAGGTATATTTCTGTGTCACATGTTTAAATGGGAATTTACCAAAAGTCGATACATGTTTTGCTTTCTTACTTAAGTCATTGCTAATTGGATATCCAGTGCTCAATTTAAATAGCTAATCCATTATATATCTCCTCTAAAACAAGTTCATCTTGCTATACATACAAATGTATTTTCAAAGATCTAGTCCCACTTTAATCATCAAAGCCAAAAGGTCTTGATTTTTTTTCTTTTATCTGACATCAAATTAATTATGAAAGCTATACGTTAATACCAATATAGCTTCACTGTAGATCAATAGCTTTTATTACCTCTGAATCAAATATATCCATTTTACGACAAAACCTTACAGTACAATTCAGAAACTCCAAGCTGATAAATTTAGGTAAAGATTTAAATGGAAGTGTTTTATCTTTTAATCATTCAACCAAGCTCCAGTTCAGTAGCATAATCTGCTTAAACTTCACGAGTGCTCACATCCACAGGAATCAAATGAAAGCAAGGTTTATGACATTTTTCTGTCATTTTCACCAGTAATTCCCCTTGATGGATTGCGGGGATTCACAGGGCTGGGAGGAATTACTGCCTACCAGCCATTCAGTCAAATCCAGAGTGCTTTAGTACAGTTCCAATATTACCCTCTTCCTTCATGGCCGTGTGACAGCAAGTCTGGTAGTTATCCATGAATTCATCGTATTTCTCTCCCTGAGGTAGAAGAAAGAAAATGCCATATTAGTTAAACACAATCTGATGTACAATTTTAACTCCCTTCAAGAGGACCAATATCCAGTCGATAGTCCAAGGCAGATTTCCTTGTATAGTTCTGGGCTTAAGGAGTGCTAAGAAAAGCATGGCTGTGCTTCCTTTTCTGGCACCAAAACCTCAGAACGACAGGGGCAGACTCAGAACCTGGATTTCTAGACTTTGTCCCTGATGGATGCTACTTCCAAGAGTAGTGGGAGATGAATGGAGGTTGCCTCCCTTCCTGGACTCACTTTCTCAGTCTATCTCTTCTTATAGGTAGGTCTGCATGTTGTGGGTAAAAGACCATGCAAGAAGGTCCTCATTTTAAACCCCTCATGGTGCTAACAGCTACATTAGTCAATCCAGTTGATAAAGAATTGCCTCTTGGGAACTGGAGAGGCTGTTTGGGGTAAGACCTGGCTGGGGCTTTAGATGGGCTAACACTAAGAATGATTCTAGTCTTGAGTCAATGGCCAGCAGAGGTGGATCATGTAACCCATGAAAGGAATAAAGAGGCACAATCTTCTATCTTCTCTTTCTTATTCATTTTCCTTTTTATCCCTTGGACTTTTTCTCCTTGCATTTACTCCTTTTCTTATTTTTGTCTTTTTTTTTCTTTTTTTGGTTGCATCTGTGTCATGTGGTTCCTGGGCCAGGGATTGAACCCCAGCTTTGCAGTAACCTGAGCGACAGCAGTGACAATGCTAAGTCTTTAACTGCTAGGCCACCAGGAACTCCTCTTATTTGTTTTGTATTCTGTTTGGTTCCCCTTTTATTTATTCTTCTTAGCCACTCCATGGTTTTTTTTTTTTTTTTTTTTTCTATCCTTTTAGGGCTACTGCTGTGGCATATGGAAGCTCCTAGCTTAGGGGTCAAATCAGAGCTGCAATTGCTGGTTTATGCCACAGACACAGCAGCATGAGATCCAAGCTGCATCTCTGACCTATGCTGCAGCTTGCAGCAGCGCCAGATCCTTAACCCACTGAGTGAGGCCAGGGATTGAACCCATATCCTCATGGACTCTATTTTGGGTTCTTAACTCACTGAGCCACAAGGGGAACTCTGGGAATTATATTCCTGATGTGCAAATTGAACATCCAACTGCCATTCATAAAACCATGTTGTTGGTTCAAGCAACAGATTTGACAATTGACAAATTCAGGGAAAGACAATTCATTTTTTGCCTTCAGTTCTCTCATTCACAAAAGGCACTGATCAGACTAAACCATCATTTAAATTTCTTGTGGCTGTAATATTTAACCCTAAAGAGAAATTGGTGCGCACACTCAAGACAGTATAACTTCATTATGCTCTTAAGATACTCCATGGCATAGACTAACTACTCAAACTCTTTTTGCCAACACTTTAACTATTCATTAACACTATTGTTAATGATAGCTTCTACTCAATTACCTTCCATCTGTAGTTGGATCATATTCCTGGTCTTGGATTAGAGATAAAAGAGAGTTACCAGAGAAGAAAAAAATAAGAATTTTTATGTTTACCCTGAACCACATGCTGGCTGAATACAGACACATAAATTTGAGAATAATCGGAGTAGGCTATTATTAAATTGAATACATCTAAGAAAAAGTTGAAAGCCCAAGGTCAGCTATCTTATTCAAAATCATTTTTTTTTTTTTTTTGCTTTTTTAGGGCCGCACCCATGGCATATGGAGGTTCCCAGGCTAGGGTTCGAATTGGAGCTACGGCTGCCGGCCTACACCACAGCCACAGCAACACTAGATCCAAGCCACGTATGCAACCTACACCAGAGCTCACGGCAACGCCAGATCCTTAATCCACTGAGAAAGGCCAGAGATCGAACGCGCAACCTCATGGTTCCTAGTCGGATTCATTAACCACTGTGCCATGATGGGAACTCCCAAAATCATTCTTTTAAATGATTTTTATTTTTTCCATTGTAGCTGGTTTACAGTGTTTTGTCAAAAATCATTATTTAATTGAGTAGTGGAGCCAAGATTTGAGGCAAAACTGCTTGATTTGACATCCAAGCTACACCACTCCCAGCTGCTAGGTCATTGGATGGCCCTACTGTGGCCTATGGGATCTGCTGAGCTCTCTGCCAGACTGAGGACTGTTCTACATATCTTTAAAGGACAGAATAAAGGTTAATATTTTTCCTGAGGTAATATCTATAACTCCCACTCAATATATTCATTTTTGAGTGAGTTGCCACTATTTCCGAAATAACTATGTTAGTTTAACACTCACATCTTGGATTCTTTTTTATACACAGTCCGTCCTCATAAAAGGCAAAAAAAATACTGCTCATGTTAAAGAAAACCAAATTATTTTTTTTTGTCTTTTTGCCTTTTCTAGGGCCGCTCCCATGGCATATGGAGGTTTCTAGGCTAGGGGTCTAACAGGAGCTGTAGCTGCCGGCCTTTGCCACAGCCAC
This sequence comes from Catagonus wagneri, assembly GCA_004024745.2. Lineage (NCBI taxonomy): Eukaryota > Metazoa > Chordata > Mammalia > Artiodactyla > Tayassuidae > Catagonus > Catagonus wagneri. The sequence goes on from PVHT020000140.1 coordinate 12,929,505, forward strand.
AGCAACGCGGGATCCGAGCCGCGTCTGCATCCTACACCACAGCTCACGGCAATGCCGGATCCTTAACCCACTGAGCAAGGCCAGGGATCGAACCCGCAACCTCATGGTTCTTAGTCGGATTCGTTAACCACTGAGCCACGATGGGAACTCCTAGAGAAAACCAAATTCTAATTGCTCACAATTCTCACCATGAGAAAATTTTTTTCTTAAAATGAAATTTTTAAATTCAAACAAAGCATACCATATCTTGTTCTCTCCTAAAGTCTTCCAAAGAAGAATTCTTTCTTTTCCCGTGTGTGTGTGTGTTTAAAAGAAATATGGTGGAATCTCAACTGTGTATTTCTGGCAAAAGTGAACTTCTAATGAGCTAAGTTTGCATGGTGAGGTAACAACAAAGTCAAACTTTAAACTTCCCTACCCTTGTTTCACTGTGGGGTCTATCCTTTTCATCTAACTGCAAAGACACCAAAGACAACACCTTGCTTCCAGGGAGAGAGTTCATATTAAGGGTTTGCAGAGTTGAGCTTGTTTATCTGCCAAACAAAAGTATCTGTCTCTCAGTAACAAAGGAAAGCCACCATGTTGAGGTCACTCTAATTACTCATCTGTATGCAAGAAACAGTCTTCTAAACGACCTCTTTCCACCCCCTTTCATTATGATTTGTTACCTAACACTTAAAAAATTAAACTGAAGGTGTCAAATCAAGGTAGAGAAATGACAGCCTTTAAAGTGCATTGAGCCAGTGCTTCAGTAAAATATGATGATAGCTTTTTTTTTCAGTCTTTTACCATGACTTAAAATGAGCTAGGAATTTACAGAGATATTGTAACCACTTTTTAAAACGTTGGTTTAAAACCGTAGTTTCTTTTAATGCCACCAAATATACCAGAGTGAAAAAACAGATTTGTTTCATGAATTATGAAAAGCTACTTAAGCTACAGAGGAATTGCAATAAATTTGGAACAGTATATAGTGAATTTCAGGAGGACTGGTGTTCAGAAATACAAACCACCACTGTGAAACACTAAATAATCTTTATTGATAGTAAAAACTACTAGATGTATAAAGTTTTATGGTTATAAAGATTCCTAAATTGCATACTTTCATTTATTCTTTTTGTAACTCTGGAAGTTGATTATAACTATAGTTTTTTCCAAATAAAGGCATTAGAATCCCTTCTCACACATTGTTTGACTTCCAAAGCTAAGGTCTATTAGATTCTCTAACAATTTCATATGCAGGTCAAAATCTGTGACAATCTGTGACTACTTAATGTAAATTTGCTTTCTCTTTTTTATGGATAAATATATTTTCCTCCCAAGGGAATGAACTGTATAAGCAAGATTTTTAATGGAAAGTTTAAATTATCTACTAGAATACTATTTAATTAGTGTTTTATAATACTTGAAAGCACTCATTGACTATACCAAAATTAGTCAACAAATTAAAAATCATGCTAATCATACTGACTAATTAATTGATCAAAGTAGTTTTTTTGAGATTTCCATTAAGATATTTTCTACTTGGATATTTTAGGAATTGTATGCTCACATAAACTATTTGTTTAGATATCAATTAGGGATAGCCTTGCATACATGATGTTAGGCCAAAGAATTATCTTTTTAAATTCCAACAGTCTGCAAAAAATAAAGTAAATATTGAGCAAATTATTTCGTTAACCATCATTTTTTTTGTTTGATTAAATGATAAGTTATTTTCAGTGTGTTATAAAAACAAAGCAAAACTCCACTGTATTAAAAAATCTTTTGTCTTTTTATTTTTTTAATTGGTAAAGAGATTTCCAAGTGCCACTTACGTCACACATGTATAACATCTGCCAATATCAATACCCCAACAGAGTGGTACATTTGTTATAACTGCTGAACATATATTGACACATCATAATCACCCAACATCCACTGTTGGCATCAAAGTTCACTCTTAGTGTTGTACATTCAATGGGTTTAGACAAACGTATAATGAATCCATCATTATAGTTTCATACAGAATAGTTTCACTGCTCTAAAATTCCTTGGGTACTCTGTTCATTCCTCCCTAATTCCTGGAATCCTCTTTAATGTAATTGAAACTTTTATTTTTTTGTCTTTTTGCCTTTTCTAGGGCCGCACCCGCGGCATGTGGAGGTTCCCAGGCTAGGGGTCTAACAGGAGCTGTAGCCGCCGGCCTTCGCCACAGACACAGCAACGCGGGATCCGAGCCGCGTCTGCAACCTACACCATAGCTCACGTCAACGCCGGATCCTTAACCCACTGAGCAAGGCCAGGGATCGAACCCGCAACCTCATGGTTCTTAGTCGGATTCGTTAACCACTGAGCCACGAAGGGAACTCCTGAAACTTTTATTTTGAGATCACTATAAATTTCATGCATTTGTAAGAAAGAGTACTTGGAGATCCCTTGTATCTTTTACCTAGTTTCTACCATGATACAGACTTGCAAAATTATAGTAGATATCATGAGCATGGTAGTGACATTGATACAGTCAAAATATCAACACTTCCATCACCAGCGCAAGACTATCTCATGTGACCTTACAAGCACACTCACTGTTTTCCCTCCTGCACTCCTTCCTTAACCCCCCTGAAACAGTTCATCTAGTTTTAAATTCTATAAATTTGTCTTTTCAAGGCTAAATAATATTGGAATCGTACATTATGCAATTGTTTGGAACTGCCTTTCTCTCATTCACCATAATTCTCTGGAAATTCATATAGATTATCATGCATATCAATACACGTACACATATATGAATAACTTATTCTTTTTTTGTTTTTCTTTGTAAAAATTTTATTAAAGTATGGTTGACTTACAGTGTCCCTTCAGTTTCTTCAATTACAGCCAAGTGATTTAGCAATATATATTAGATTTTGTTGTTTTGTTTTTGCAAAGCCAGCTCAACAGCATAACAAAGCTTATTATTGTTTGAATTAAATATAAGCCCGTGGAAGCCAAAATGAGGCACTACTTAAGATACGCACACTTGTGATCAGATATTGCACAGTTGTGACCTAGGCCACAGCTGCCCTGCCAGGGATCAAACCTGCATCCCAACACCCCAGAGAGCCACTGATCCCAAAGCACCATGGCAGAAACTTCAGAAAATTACCAGCATTTTGTAAATTAAAATAAAAAGCCTTCTCAAATAACAATAAAATTAAATAATAAAATTAACTAAAAACAAAAGAGTCTTGTCCAGGAATAATGTAATGAAAAGCAAACTCAAATAAGCAAGTGAAAACTTGTTTGAACTTCCTTTAGGTTTTTTCGGTCTTGCTTTGAGAGGTGATACTTAGCTAATGGCAGAAAATTGGGCGATGTCTTTAACTATAGATACACAAATCTATTTTTGGATTAGGAGAGAAAACCACAGTAAAAATGAGATAGAAAGACAGAGGAGCATCTGTGTCCACTCCCCCAAATATACTTTTATAGTATCAGAATAAAATAAATTATTTAATGTGCCCAAAAGGATTACTTAGAGAAAGTAATTTTAGGTAGTAAAAATATGATATTTAGGAATTATAGCTGCAAATGTTATTATTGGGTGATTTTGATCTCTCTGTTCACTCCGTTTCTAAATATGTCATTATATCATTTATGAAAATGTGTTCATTGCAGAATATTTTATAGAAAACTGCTAGCAAATACATTTTTGGCAGGCCAGCTCTCTACTTGTTAACATTTCTTTTGTTATATTTCTTTCCATGTAGCAATAGATTAAAAATGGTCAACTAGGTGGGCATGCATGCTGGTTAGCCTTAACAGTGACACATTAACTCAGTAAAGACTGAAGAGAGGAGTTCCCACCGTGGTGCAGCGGAAGCGAATCTGACTAGGAACCATGAGGTTGTGGGTTCATTCCCTGGCCTCACTCAGTGGGTTAACGATCCAGCGTTGCCGTGAGCTGTGGTGAAGGTTACAGACGTGGCTTGGATCTGGGGTGGTTGTGGCTGAAGCGCAGGCAGGCATCTCACGTTCTGATTAGACCCCTAGCCTGGGAATCTCCACACGTTGTGGGAGCTGCCAAAAAAAAGAAAAAAAAAAAAAAAGGCTGGGAGTTCCCTTCGTGGCTCAGTGGTTAACAAATCCGACTAAGAACCATGAGGTTGCGGGTTCGATCCCTGGCCTTGCTCAGTGGGTTAAGGATCTGGCATTGCCGTGAGCTGTGGTGTAGGTCGCAGACGCGGCTCGGATCCCGCGTTGCTGTGGCTGTGGCGAAGGCCGGCGGCTACAGCTCCTGTTAGACCCCTAGCCTGGGAACCTCCATATGCCGTGGGTGCGGCTCTACATAAAGGCAAAAAGACAAAAAAAAAAAAAAGGCTGAAGAGAAAGTATAACAACACGGGCAGCAAATACAACACATGACTCTCCAAGCTCAATAAAGATATTTTTTGTTCATCAGAGGACTCTCCAACATGGAAAACCTCATGAGCCTTCTCCTCACAGTGCTCCCAGAAGTGAAAGTCAATTAACTGAAGTTACTAATTGACATCAACTTTTGGCTTTTGCTAGAAAAATTAAGGATTATTTGAAAATTGTGGTTTAAAAGACAAAAGTCCATTTTGACCTAGATCTCTAGGAAAATCAAGACTAATCCCTCAGAAATAGAATCTGGACGTTCTCTGTAGAATCATTGTGAAGAATGAAGCTCAGACATGGTACTAACTTGGCTCAGGAGCAGCTAGGACTTGGTATAATCTAAACCCAGACCAAGTTAGGAATAATGAAATTGAGATACTAGAGCTAAGGTCTGAGATGACATGAGAGTTAGCTCTTAGTATTTATGTTTTGATGGAAGGCATCAATATAGAAAACTTAAAAAAATCCAAAGTTTTAGAGGGCATTCAGATTTGCTATATCAGTAGCATCGATAGGATAGCAACATTTCTAGGAGCCACAGGTTGGTGGTTCAGCTGGGACTACAGAGTTATTTCCTGGAATATGTGGCATACAGAGACCATGGTTTCATCTGGTAGGTGCCTTCTTTTTGGGACCAGATGCCTCTTCAATTCCCTCTTAAATCTTTTGACATAAAACCCTGGTTTGCGGAGATAAAAAAGAGATATTACTTTTTTTGGGATACTTAGTGCTATGTGGCCTCTTTGATCAAACTTTAAGTAGTTTGAAGAAAACATGACATTATTCCTACCCTATGGATGGCTATAGCACCAGAGCCACGCTCACAGTTTATAGCTGTGTACAAATATATTTGATAGTAGGAAGGTGCTCTTTCATTACTGCTATTTTTAATGAAACTAGTCATTTTCCACTTGGCTAGTTTCACAAGTGATGCCTCTCTCTAGACAAATTCTGGCTGTGACAAGCAGTGGGAAACACAGAAATACTATAATTTTTTATAGTTCTTTCCTGCCCTCTCTAGCCCCACCCCACATCCCCTTCTCATCTTTTTTTTTCCTTTTGGACATAAAGTGGTTAAGTCAACACTACCCATCCACCTAACTCGATAAACATAGAAGAGGAGGGAAATGAAATTTTAATGTGTTAAGTAAGGTAAGTATCTTTCCTACCTCCACATTAACAAAGAATAAAAAAGGGGAATATTGCTATCGAGGTTTAAACTGCTCTGTACCTATGTGTGAGTGTGTGTGTGTGTGCGTGTGCATGCATGCATGCATGCATATGTGTGTGTTGTGTATAATTTTATAAATTTTAGTTACTTTAAGCAATCTTAATTTATTTCAAAGTAATGAGTTACATGTGATTGGTAAGAGGTGGAAATTTTTTTCCACGAGCAACTTTGGTTATCGGAAGCAATATTTCTACTTTGAGATCACTGTCATGAATCAAATAGAATTTGAAAAAAATAATTAAAAATGTTTCTTATGGGAACAGTGAGTTAACTCTGATGCTCATGCTGACTCTTCACTCAGTTACCATCAACAGAGTGTTTTCACTTACTCAACAGCCAGTCTACAAACATTTGACATTGTGTAGTTTCCAAATAATTCAGATGTGTCTTTTCTAAAATAAAAAAAAGTTTCTCTCCAATCACTGCCTTTCAAATATTTGAAAAAATTCCTGTGAATAAGCAGAATTTAGAATGGAGTGGGATAGACAATTGCCATGAGTTGAAACTGGGATGCTAACAAATCATACTTATTTTAGGTAAGGTAACTAATATGCCACGTAATACTTCCCATGACATGAAATTTAATTGTAGACATTTATGTTTACAAAAAATGGTGGAATGGAGGTGATATAAACTTAGAAAGTTAGAATTTAATTTCTAGACAATTTTGGAAACATTAATTTTAATATTTTTGCTTCTAATTCCATAATTTACATATTATCCAAATTCTCATTCAATCCTCATACTAAGAATGACAGTATGGAGGAAGTGAAATACGTGGGGTTGTGGTAGACCAAGATGGAAGATAACATGAGGAAAAGAATGTGAGCATATATATATATATATATATGCATATATATATATATATATATATATATATGTATGACTGGGTCACTATGCTATACAACAGAAATCGACACAACATTGTAAATCAACTATAATTTCAAAAAATAGAAAAGAAAAGAAATACCTTTGGGTTAAGCATTGAGAACTGTGAGTTCTCCTGCTACTGTAGCATCAGTAGCCAATGGGACCATCACTTCAAAAACTTGAGTCTTAGATTTCTCATCTGGATAATGTGAAAGTTGAATTTGATATCCTCTCAAGTCATTTGATTCATTGGCTCTAAGAGTGAGACCAAGAATTTATATGATTTTTAAACTTCCCCCGAGTTCTTCTGGTCCACAGCCAAGTTTGGAAGCACTGAGGCAAAATTCTTTTCTACTTCTTACATTTGATGATTTATGATTCAAACTTTTGAAAAGTAAATGCTCAGTGCTGTAGACTGAATTGTGTGCCCCATATTCGTATGTTGAAAACTTAAACTCTCTTGTGATTATGTTTGGAAATAGGGCCTACAAGGAGGTGATTAAGATGAAATGAGGTCATAGAGGTGGGGTTGTAATCTGACAAGACTGGTACACTTATAAGAAGAAGAAGAAGAGATACCAGAGCTCACTCTCCTTTTCCACCATATAAGGACTCAGCAAGAAGGCTACCTCCGGAAAGCCCTCATCAGGAAATGGATTGGCTGGCACCTTGATCTTGGACTTTCCCAGCCTGTAGAATAAATTTCTGTTGTTTGAGCCAATGGTGTTTTATGATGGCAATCGTAGATGACTGATGAACTCAGCAAGCATATGACAGTTGATGTTAAGAGGGTTGGCTAAAGCCATCACAAAAAATATCGCAATTGCAGAGGCTTAACACAGTGGGGTGTATTACTTGCTCATACAACCTCCTAAAAATGGGAGAAGGATGTGTTCCATTCAGTGTTCAGGGACTCAGGCTCTTCCATATGATTATGTCAACATCCTTGACCCATTTCCTCCCTGATCACAGTAAAAGAGAAAGATTACTCACAGAGATTTAGTTTTTTAATTGTCCAAGTCTGGAAGTGGCACACATTATATTCATTAACACATTATTTGTCAACAGTAGTCATATGGCCCAGGAGGAATATAAAATTGTTTGTAGATATGTAGCATTTTGTCTGCCTTGGAGATGGATAAGTAAATTATATCTAATTTGTTTCCTTAACAAAACAAATGAAAAAACAGACAGGTAGCATTAATGAACTTACATGAAAAAGTTTTCCAGATGGCCTTTTATACTCAGATTTAACATACCTTTGGTTTTGGTAGAAAGTGCTCCTAGGAAAGGGAGTATAAGACAGACAGCAATTTTGATTCATGTCCTCCTCTGTGGTAAGCAGAATAATGGCCTTCCAAAGATTTCATATTCTTATCACTGGAATCTTTAAATATGAATATGTCACTTTACATGGCAAGAGAGAAATAAAATGGGAGTTTACCTAGGATTTATGTGAGTGAGCCCAGTTTAATTACATGGACCCTCCCTTAAAAGTGGAAGAAGAAGGCAGAAGTGTTGGTCAGAGAAATGTGATGATGACAAGGAAAGAAGGAGTTCCCTGGTGGCTCAGTGGGTTTAGGATCCAGCATTGAAACTGCTGTGGGTCGGCTTGATGCTGTGATGCAGGTTCAATGCCTGGCCTGGGAACTTCTGCATGCTGCAGGTGTGGGAAAGAAAAAGAAAAAAAAAAGGGAAGAAGAAAAAAGAATAAAGGAATAAAAGAAAAAAAAAAGACAGTAGAGATTCACCCCACTACCACTGACTTTGAAGATGAAGGAAGGAGGGACATAAGCCAATCATAAGGAAACGGAAATCTCTGTCCTATGAGTGCCAGAAAGTGAATTCTGCCAATAACCTAAATAAGCAAGGTACTGCACTACACCTTAGATCCTCTGGTAAGACACATAGCCCTACTGGCACCTTGATTTCATCCAGTAAGAGTCATGTCAAGCTCCTGACCTGCAGTACTAAAATGAATAAATTTGTATTGTTCTAAGCTGCCTTAAGTTTGTCGTGTTTTGTTATGGCTGTGATAGGAAACAGATTCACTCTCTGTCAGCATACTTATTCTCTCTCTTCTTACCAATCAGCAAGTGTCAAGGTTCCTGGGGTTCCAGGAAAGAAAGAAAAAAAAAAAACCCTGAAAAATCTTTTCTACACTAAATTATTAAAAACACCATGCTATCCCTGTCGTGATAGTACATGTAATATAAAACTAAATTGCCTGGAAATAATGAGGCACATCTAAAGAAAAAAATCATGGTCAAAATTATGGTCGAATTTTATTTATGGTACCTTTTTTTTTTTTTTTAGGAAAGCTAGGTGAGACTGCTTTCTTAACAGTTCTCAAAATATATTTCTAGAGTAATGTCTATATTTTTGTTGAGCATAGAATCAGTGAAAGTATGTGTTCTCAAAAGATACATGTAACTGCTGAATTAGAACTAGAAGGAAGAAATAAAAAGCTGGTAGAGAGAAGTTCCCAGGGTGGCTCAGCAGACTTGAACCTGACTAGTATCCATGAGGATTTGGGTTTGATCCCTGGCCTCACTCAGTGGGTTAAGGATCCTCTGTTGCTATGTCTGTGGCGTAGGCCTCAGATGAAACTGTGATTTGACCCCTAGCCTGGGAATTTCCGTATGCTGCAGGTATGGCCCTAAAAGAAGCAAAAAAAAAAAAAAAAAAAAAAAAAAAAAAAAGAAATAGTAGAGAATGTGGAAATGCCCACATGTCAGGAATAATTGAAAGGCTCTATAGTTTGGAGGGAAGATGACTTGGGATAGACTAGTTATGTTCAATGATCAGAAAAAATGGCAATGGGAGAAGAGTAGCAGTTTTTTTTTCCTATTACTTCTGAAGTCATGTTTTAAAGTAATGTATAAAGATTATTTAAAAAGATATAGATGAGAATGATATTTTGATACCCTAATCATAGCATTCCCAGACACAACGGTCTTCTGATTATCACATGACCTTTCTTTAGTACTTGACTCAGACGGTATTTAGGATATTTGATATTCTGTCCCAGAAGAGGATAAGATAAAAACAGAGCATCAGATGCTCAGTTTAGGAGCTTCAAATACGGTTTGGAAAATCTGGAAAAGAACAGTTTTGAGCAAAAGCTTCTGAACTTCAAAAGCTTAGGTATCAAAATCTAAAGCTCCAAGGAGCTCCTAGCCTTGAAAGGCTGTGTGGTTAGAACAAAACACATCACTTCTAAGAGTACAAATAAGTTTGAGGACTGGAGAAGAAAACAAAACCATAAGAGGAGATGAAAAGATGAAATGACTGGATCTGGGGTGAAGAAACAAAGGAGGAAGAGTGAGTCTGCATACAGAGACTCCCAGCCTTCAAGCAAATGAGGACTATTATTGCCCCTGCCAGGGAGTCGTGTGTTGTAATACTCACCATCTTCTAGGCTTCATAGGATGGAGCACAATAAGACACTTATTCTAAGAGTTTTGATAATTTACCTCCACTTTGGCACTGACTCTGTTATCAAAAATAGCCAACATGTATCTCATTGACCATTTAAGAAGGATGATGCTTATGTGAGAATACTTATAATTTGCCAGCACACTTGAATTTCTGTTTCCTGTACTTTATAGTCCATTATAAAGACACTTCCAACAGTTAGGATAATCCAGTAGTGCGTAGTGAAAGACCACGTAGTGCCTTGTTGTTAGATATCTCGTTGTTGGAGTCAGCTGAAATACAAAAGATTCTATGTGGAGCAATACACAGAATTATATTTGTGTTTCACAGTGTTTACTGGAATATCAGAAATTCTCAAGTTATTGAATGGTATCTCATTTAAAGTCAGTATAATGATTATATATATTTGAGAAATAATTAGTTACTGTAAGATTTTTACAACGCCTAAGATAACGATATATTCTGTAAATCTTTGTGAGAGAAGAGCACTACATTGAATTTCTCAGAATTAATCATGGGAAATCCTTGATTTACTCTTCATTTTAAAAAAATCTATTCACAACTTACAAAAATTTTTTTTTAACAGTTGGGAAAGGATGGTCCAAATGGCCACTAAGATCCACCAAGCTTTAAGACTCTTTGATCACATATTATTCTTTTACTTAGGAAGACAAAAGTAAATTGGACAGATTCTAGTAGCATAGACGACTCAGAAAAAGACATTAGAATAGATACAACTCTAACATTGCGAAGCTAGGAACTCAAGGAAATTCAGTTTATATAGCTGAGCAAATTATTTGGCTGTGTAGAAGGAAAATCAGTTAGCTTTACATAACATCGAAGTTGGAGTAAAAAACAAACTGCAATAACAAATAACCCTTCTACTCTAACAAAAAAAAGAAAAAAGAAAATTTTAAGAAGAAAACCAAAAAGCTATGGTTTCGGAATCAGGGACTCAGAGTCTTTTTACTGTCCATTCCCCTGAACTCTGTTCTTATTTAACTGTCTGAAGATTGAAATACAAACATGTCCATGTGCCAGCTCATGGAAAGGAAGAAAACGCAATAGGAAAAGTGTACATTTATAGTTATAGGAGATTTGGATATGTCATCCATCACCTCCACCCACTAAGCCCTTGTTGATGGCTTAGTCATATGGACAACCCTAGGTGGAAAGCAGGCTGGGAAATGGATTCTCTCATTGAACAGCTATGTGTCAGCTCAAATTCCATTACAAAACAACTAGAGAATGGATTTGGGTACACAAATAGCTGTTTCCACCATGTACATATCCAAACATTTCAAATAGTACAAAGAGTTAGTACACATCCACAATTTTTAACGCTGCAAGAACTGTACAGTTACCAAATTGATCTTTAAATTAAAAAAGCAACTCAGTGTAAAAGCAATAAAATGTGTTGCAAATGCAAGTATTGTTTGCTATAATTATTTACGCTTTAATATATATTTGTTTTTTTCCATTCTTATTTCTAAACTCATCTTTCTTTTCTCTCTTTATCTCAGTCTCACAGAGGTTTATTAAATCTTATTTTGAAGTAAGCCTTTGAAGTCACTTACTCCTACTTTTTAAAATTTTGTTTTCTCTCACTAACTATAGTTCTTATGTTTATTATATATTAGTAATGTTATTATTGATTATTTATCGGTTTATCTTGTTTTTCCTCAGTTTTTTCATTTCCTCAGCTACTAATTTCCTTTCTTCTGAAGGTGTTTTAGGCTTTAACTTATTTTTTGAATAAAATTTTCTGAATCCTTTAGATTTGCATGAATTTATTATCTATCTATCTCTTTATTTATTTATTTTGCTTTTCAGGGCCACGCATGTGGCATAGGGAAGTTCCCAGTCTAGGGATCAAACTGGTACTGCAGCTGCCAGTCTATACCACAGCAAGAGTGACACAGGATCGAAGTCGCATCTGCGACCTTTACCACAGCTCACAGGATCAATGGATCCTTATCCCACTGAGCAAGTCCAGCAATCAAATATGCATTCTCATGAATACTAGTCAGGTTTGTAATCCACGGAGCCACAACAGTAACTCCTGTATGAATTTATGTTTTAAGTGCTTTTTAAGATATCTTGTAATTCAAGATAAGATTTACACTTTTAGCCAAGTTATCATGGTAAAAGTGTTTAATGTTCTTACAAGTTAATATGTTAGAGGGTTATGTTTTCTCCTTTATTTTAACATTATTTTATGCTGTTCAAATTATATGGTTATAAAATCACTACTTTTACATACTTTTTGTCAATTGTTGGGATTTTTTGTGCTTCAGAAATGTATAAAATGTATGTATTTTCTATTTAAGATATATAAATTATGTACCCATTAAGTTGAATTTGCTAATGTTTTCATTGAGTTTATCTAATTTCTTTTGTTGTTTTGCTTTGTTTAGTTTCTGGAAAGAACTGACAATTCTGAAAGAGATATTTTAAAAACTACCAATATAATAATATTTTTTGAGGATCTCTGTATCTGGTAGATTAAATCAGAGACACAGAAACAGTGCAAGTATTTCGAACAGGGCAAGATTAAGACTAATTGAGCGCTGACAGAACCATTAGAAAGGCTGGAACAACGGAGGTCAAGGAGCCTTCATTACCTCCTAGTTGGTTGCTGGACCACAGACCTGGAAAACTGTATGAACCTCACAAAACCCTTGGTGTGACCATGGCTACTTCCAGACCCAAAGCTGGTGGTTCTCAGGGAAATGAGGACGGCCACAGAAAACTTCATGTTTGTGACACACCCTGAATAGAAATAGTATGACTTCAACTTCTCTTTCTTCTTTAAAACCTTGTCTGTTTCTCAGAAATAAACTCCTACACTATACCCTCTGCAACTCAGAGATGATCCTAGAAGAAAGGGAATTCTACTGGGTTATAAATAAGTAACAGGTCATATTTCACCAGTATTTCCATTAGCTTTAAAACATTTTTAGTTTCATGTGGTTTATGCATATGGGTTTAATATGTTTTACATTCTTTAGAAATTTTGCTCTGTTTTTTGGGTAATTTTCTATTCTGCTTGAACCTTTTAATAGCATATTTAATCTCATTTTATTTTAACATTGCCATATTGCCTTCCCCTCCCTTCCTTCCTCCCTTATTTTCTCCCTACCCTCCTCTGTTCCTCCATTCCTCCATTCCTCTCTCTCTCTCTTCCCACTTTCCTTCCTTCCTACCTTCTCTCCTTCCCTCTCTTTTTTCCTTTCTTTTTTTCTTTTTTACATTTGCATATTAGCTCTTTGCATACCAATTAAATTTTTTTTATTTTGAAAAAACTCCCATTTTCCAAATAATTGCAAAGGTAGAATGGGAAGTTCATCCATACTCTACTCCCAGATGCTTATAAAGTTCATGTCTTCCATAAACATGATATATTTAACAGAACTAAAATATTAACATACCGCAATACTCTTAACTGAACTAGAGTCTGTATTCGGATTTTAATATTTTCCCATCATTGGCCCTATTCCTGTTCCAGGATCCAGCCCAGGACACCTTGCTGCATTTACTTGTCATGTCTTCTTAGTTTGCTCCAATCTGTGACACCTCCTTCTCAGTCTTACTGTGTTATTCATGCCCTTGACTCCCTTGAGAAACACTGGTCAGTGATTTTACAGAATGTCCCTCAATTTGGATTTCTCTGGTGTAATTTCTTGATTAGACTGGACTTAATGATTTTGGGGACAAATACGACAGAGATGAAATGCCGTTCTCCTCATATCACATCAGGAAGTTCATAAGAGCTACATGACTTATCATTTATAATGTTAGTTTTGGTTAAGATGATGCCTGCCTAGTTTCTGTGCTGTAAAGTCACTTTTTTCTCATTATGTATTTTATTTATTAAAAACGGATAGTTAAACCCAGTGCACATTCAAGGGGAGGGAAATTAAGCTCCCTCTTCAGGAAGAAGGAGTAGCAAAGAATTTGTAGATATGTAATAAAATTGCCACAGTAATTAATAAATAACTTGGGGCAGTTACTCTAGAGCTGAGCAAAATTTCTGTTTCTCTGTTAATTTTACCCAGTGATTTTGGCATTCATTAGTGGATATTGCCTGGAGTCCTCATAACTGGTGTTCTAATTGCAGTTTTCTATTTCTCTCATTGTTTCTGCCTTTCTTGGAAAATAACATGTAAGGAAGATTTGTTCCTTCTATCCTGTTTATTTGTATAATTACTTGTTCATATCAATAGTGCATTTGTGGCCATTTATTGTATTCTTTGAACTTTAGTGCCATACTACTTTTATTAGCTATCAGGAGTTAAGATGGAAGAATGAAAGAGATTTTTCCCTCAGAACCTCCAAAAGGGAGCATCCTTGCTAACAATTTGATTTAGGACTTCTAGATTCCAGGACTGTTAAGATAATAAATTTCTGTTGTTTTAAGCCATCAAATTTGTGGTAATTTGTTACTGCAGCCTTAGGAAACCAATACAGTAATTAGAATATTCACAGAATTAGGTGAATTAGAAAAAATGATATAAAATCTTATGTAAGAATAAATTCCCAAGAACAACAGATGATATTATGAAAAAGTAGTAAAATAAAGCACCACATGCTTTATCAAATATTACAAAGTATTATAAAGCACTTGTCATTAAATAATTACAAAATAATTAAGATGATGACATGGTATTTTTCAAAGCACATAAATTTGAAATATATGAAATATATGAAAAATACATAAGCCAGGTCCTAATTGGGTTCAGAGACAAAAAGTAAATTAATTCACAAATAATACTGGCACAGCAGACTTTTACTAGGAGAAAATGAAATTTAGACCCCTATCAAACCTATTCCAAAAATTAAATACTGATATAGTAACGACTGAAATGTTTTTGAAACTCTTGAAATAAAGAACTCTGAAATATTATTTAATATCTATGACCTCATGAGAAATAAGAATTCCAGGAGATGTTAAAGAAAATATTGACACTTGAGGATATAGAAAAAAAACTTTTATATTGCGGTAGACACTTGAAACACAATAAACAAATAAATATTTAGGAAAAAAAATATTTAGGAAAAGAAAAAATATTTAGGAAAAGAAAATATTTAGGAAAGGAAAAAATACGTTCATAATTGTTCATTATTCATAAAATGTTAATATATGTAATGTACACATAATACAATACATATAATAAGAGCTCTTCATTTTAACAAGAAAAAAAAGAGTCTAATAGAAGAATGGGCTATTCATGGAAAAGGATTTTTAAAAAGCTGACAAATTTATAAAGATGTTTACACTCTCAAAAAAATGAAATCGACAAGTCATAAGAAGATACCAGTGTATAATCATCGAACTGCCTAAGAAAAGGGGAGGAACATTTACTGTTGGTGATATCACAAGAGGAAATTGCAACAGGCTCACTGAAAACTTATCAATAGATATCTATTTAAAAACTAAGATAAATTATTCATGTATCCTTTAATGCTGACTTACCACTTTTTAAAAATAAATCTCACTCACATATGAAACCTCCTGTCTATAAAGGGGGTTTTATTTCAACATTTTTAGAATGATAAAACTCTATGGAAAAGTGAATGTATATTACCATTAAAGGAGAGTAGTATAATACCTCATGATGTGTTTTAATTACATAACACCACACTGTAATTATAAAGGAATATAGTAGATTATGGACTTCGGTGACTCCCCATGATAAAATACCAGCATATTTCTAAAAAAAAAAAAAAAACAGTTAAACCATCACTTACATGTGGAATCTAAAATATGACACAAATGATCCTATCTATAAAACAGAAACAGGTCATGGACAGGGAGAGGAGACTTGTGGTTGCCAGAGGGGAGAGGGAGGAAGTGGTATGGACAGGGAGCTTGGAGTTGATGGATGCAAACTATTACATTGGGAATGGATAAGCAATGAGATCCCACTGTACAGCACAGGGAACCATGTCCAATCTCTTGGGGTAGAGCATGATGGAAGATGGTACAAGAAAAAGAATATATATATATGTATGACTGGGTCATTATGCTATACAGCAGAAATTGACACAACACTATGAATCAACGATACTCTAATAAAGAAAAGAACAACTGCAGTGACACACGGTTATGAGTTAGAAGAAAATAGGGATGATACGTTTTTTAGAAGTCACCTGAGATAAGTTTTTGGGTAAAGCTGGCAAAGAAGAGAAGGAGAATAGAAGGAAGATAAGCAAACATGAAAATGGAGAAATAAAAACTGCATTAAGAAGAAATGTAGAGTTATTTTATTTAGTAATTATACAGATGACCACATTTGTACAAGAAATTAAAATAAATCACCTGTAAATCTCTAAGGGTCATCAATAAAATGGTGTTAGAAAAGAAATAGAGGCAAAATTCAATTATGTGTATAGTATATTCAATTTTGCTTAAATTACACAATCAAATGCTCGGTGTATGTGTGTATAGGCTTGTATGTACTTGTACCAGCAAAAATAAATTCATGGAAAGAACAAGAGTCTGTTAATATGGGTAGGAGTTAGTAAACAATAATTTGTTTTGTCTTCAGACATTTTGTATTGTCTGTTACGTGTTGGGGTTGAGAATACGCTACCATAAAAAATGGTACTGTGGCAAATTGAATATCTTAAGCTGAAGGAATCTGAGAAAAGGGCAGAAGCAGAAAGATCACTCTGACCTCCCCACTTTCCTCACCCTCTTCCTTGAAACGGGTCATATATCATTCATGTGGACATTATCCTTCCTGTATCAGAAGGAAAGAGGGCATTCTCATTACCAGAAACAGGGAATTTAGGGCTGAGAAGGCTGTACAAACAAGCCTTGTTAAACTAACTTTTCTCTTCCTAGTTAATCCTTCACCATTTTCCACCTCTATCCCAAACTCCTTTGTCTTGTCAGTTCTTCACAAATTTATTGTTTCTTTGACTAAATGGTATAAAAACTTCCTGTTCTGGTTGGCAACTTTTTAGATCTTCACTCTCTTATGAAGGCCCCCAGGTATATGCAAAAAATCAGCAAAAATTTTATGCTTTTCCCTTAGTCTTCCCCTGTTGTTTAATCTTCAGATCTGGCCAAAGATCCTAAGGGGTTGAGAAAAGCTTTTTCCAGCCTTACAATGAAAATGAGGAGAAAAAAACTCTCTAAAAAGAATTAATTTGATTGCATAAAAATATTCATATCACTTACTTAACCCCAAAATCATCCTACAAAACACAGAGAAGTTTTTATTTCAGATAAGGTAAAAATTTTAAATTCTTTTCTTCTTTTTCTTCCTTTTTTTTTTTTTTTTTGGCCATACCTGTGGCATTTGGAAGTTCCTGAGCCAGGGATCAAATCTAAGCTGTAGCTGTGATCTATACCTCAGATTCTTAACCCACTGCACCACAGCTGTAACTTCTTAAATTCTTAATATTTAAGAAGTCAAGCTCAATATGCAAAACAGAGTTAGTAACAGATAAATCAAGGGGGAAAAGCTACTTTTCTGATCTTTCAGAAAAGAAGAACTACCTAAATAATGTTCAAATTTACCATATATCAGAGTAATATATTTTACAAGTACAGAGTTATTATTTGTCACCTTTCTAATTAGCAAAGCTTAAAAAAATATACTGGTGAGAACACAGCACAAGAAACACTACATTATTCTGCTGATAGAAGTGAAAATTAGATATTTTAGAAAAACATTTGACAATTCAAGTAATATATAATATTAATATGCTGTGAGCAAATCATTATAACTTTAGAATTATATCTTAAAATATGCAAGGAAGAGTATGAATAAAGTTATTGAAATATTATGTAAGCATTTTGCATAGCTATAAAAAATTTAAATACTAAGTTAGGGGTAAGGAAATAACTTGTAGCCAACAATAAAACATTATACAACATGAAAAGTGATACTTTGCTGTTTTAATTACATGAAAACACTCTTATAATAAAATTATAGGAATGTAAATGAGGTAAAGTTTTGTGTCTTAGTTTTGTGATTTTATTTATGAAGTATTAAAGATTGCTAAAAACAAAAATGCTACAGTATCAGAACTAGAGATGAAATGTACTCCTTTGTGAACTTATATATATTCTACAGTATCAGAACTAGAGATGAAATGTTCTCCTTTATGAACTTATATATATTCTATTTTTTTGATTGATTTTGTAATCCCAAATAAAATAATTTACAAAAATAAAGAAGAATGACTGTAGTGATTACTTATATTAATGCCATTTCTGAAATAACCACAAAAGATTAATGTAATTATTGTTATTTTCTGAGCTCAATAAATTAGTACATATTGGATACAACTGCAGCCAGCCCTCCTAGGTCAAATCCCATGTTCTTTTCTTTCTTGCACCTTCATCTGTGTTGACTAGGTCAGACATTGACCTTTTATATGTGTATGTATTATATGACAATTGAAACCTTTATCCTGATATGTTTATCTGCCTGTGGTTATAGATTAAATCACTGCTTCTAAGAGTCAGGGTCAGAATTTTTCCTGAAAAGTGGAGACATTCAAAATAGTCATTCAAAAATGAGGTAAGGTTTTTTTTCCTTTTTTCTCCCCCCAAACTGCCTGGTGTTTCAATGAAGAAACTGATCAACCTTTTTATAGTAGAAAACATGAACATTAGCTGTCTTTATAAATAAGAATTCAGAACTGTTCAAACTCACAGGAACTTTTTGCAGCTTTAAAAATTAATTAATGAATTAATAGAAAGTCAAGGACCATCATACTAAAGAAAAAATAGAATGTGTCTTTAAATGGGTGAATATATGGTGTATGCAATACATCTCAATAAAACTTTTTAAAAAAAAACCCAAAATGTATAACTTTTTAACCAGGACAAATAAACTTGATCTAACAAGGAAATAAAGAAAAAGGTAAATAGAAAATACGGGAAAAATGATGGCAGAAATAAATTTTAAAGTGTAGTGGTATAATAAGTAGAATCAAATAAAAGCAATATTTCTCATATTGAAATTGAAAATGTGGTTGTATGTTTTCTGTAAAAATATAATTAAAAATAGACAGATAAAGTTTGCAGACTAACTAGGACAATATTTTGAGGCCAATCTTAGTAGAGAGGAATATACTAGAAATCTTATCTTGGGCAGATATCTGGACAGAACTTTGCTTGAAAAAGACACATGTACCCATATGTTCATTGCAGCACAATTCACAGTAGCTACGACATGGAAACAACCTAGATGTCCATCAACTGACGAATGGATTAAGAAGATGTGGTATATATATATATATATATATATATATACACAATGGAATACTACTCAGCCATAAAAAAGAAAGAAAGAAATAATGCCATTTGCAGCAACATGGATGGGATTAGAGACTCCCCCACTAAATGAAGTAAGTCAGAAAGAGAAAGGCGAATACCATATGATATCACTTATATCTGGAATCACTTATATCTGGAATACAGCACAAATGAACTTTTCTGCAGAAAAGAAAACCATATACATGGAGAACAGACTTTTGGTTGTCAAGGGGGAGGGAGAGGGAGTGGGATGGACTGGGAAATTTGGGTTAATAGGTGCAAGCTATTGAATGGATAAGCAATGGGATCCTGTGGCACAGCACTGGAAACTGTATCTAGTCACTTATGATGGAGCATGATAATGTTAGAAAAAAGAATGAATATATGTATGTGTCATCTTGTATGTACATATGAATGTATATATGACTGTGTCATCTTGCTGTATAGTAGAAAATTGACAGAACACTGAAAACCAGCTATAGTGGAAAAAAATCATTAAAAAATAAATTTACTCTCTAAATGTTAAGTGAATGAATTAAGTAATTAAGTAATGAATTAAGACAATGTCAAGTGAATGAAAAGACAAGGAACAGATAGGATGAAAATACTTTAAAGGCACGTCTAATAGAGAACTTGTATCCAAAATGTGCAAAGAACACATAACTAAACAATATGAAAACAAACAACCCAGTTTAAAAATGGGCAGACAGACATCTCATCCAAGAGGATAAACACATGACAAATAAGTGCATGAAAAGATGTTTAACATCTTGTGTACTTAGGGATTTGCAAATTAAACAACAATGAAATATAATTAAAAGCTATTACAATGGTTAAAATAAACTTGAAAAACATGACACTACAAATTGCTGGCATGGATGCAGATCAATAGGAACACTTTTCATTGCCGATGAGAATACACAGTGGTAGAGCCACTTCTAAAGATAGTTTGACTACTTCTTATAAATATAAACATAGTCTTTCCATATGATTTGATAATCACGCATCTAGATATTTACATAATTGATCTGAAAATATGTGCTCACACAAAACTATATATTTACAGAAAATTTATTCATAATGGAAAAATCTGGACGCAACAATGTTGTACTTCAATAGGGGAATAAACAAATGGTAGGTCATCCATGCCATAGCATTCAGGAATAAAAAGAAGTTAGCCATCCCACTATCAACACCCATTAGTAAATATTAAATACATATTGCATCTGTTCAAAAAATAAAGCCTTGAGTAAAGTGAATGGAGAAATAACGTATGCATTGTATATAATATACGTCCTGCAAATCAACCTGAAAAAAGCTACCTCAGTAGAATAATAAGACAAAATATAAAAACATATGAAGAGGCAATTCATATAAGAGTAAACCCAAAAGGCTAACCTGTTTATAAAATGTCCAAAGCCATTAATAATAAGGAAAATGTAAGTGGAACCAACAATATGGTAACATTTTACATTAGAAAGTTGGCAGCAATAAGTGACTACTGGAACTCTTTTACTTTGCTGGTGGGAACATAGATACTTTCATCAAACAATGTGGGGGAACACTCTAGTAACAGTGGACTAAATATACACAGAACTAGCAATCCAGCAATTCTACTCCTGTTTAATTCTACTCCTTTATGGACATTACGAAGACTTTTTCCCTATATATACGAAGGGATTGTTGTGAGGATGTTCATCACAGTGTTATTCATAGTGGCAAGCATTTGGAAGAAGAAAACTAGCCTTCTAGCACAGGAAGGGTGTCTGTATAAAATGTAATGAATGCATATGAGTACTACGCACCACATGGAAGCAGCAGAAAACATGTAGATATAGCAACATGGACAGATCTTAAAAATCAAGTGTTGAGTGAGCAAAAATGAGAAACAAATACCATTACTTAAACAAAATAAATGCCCACAAAATAGCAATTCGTACTTTGCAAAAATGCATAATTCATACTATCTTGGTGTGAGAAACTTGCAAAACAGAGCCAGAAGCAAGCTATATAATAAGTGCTAATTATTTATTGAAAGGTATAAGCTCAGAGAAAACAAAAGTGAAGTAGAGAAGGTTAAGAAGTTACAGCAGAATGATGCATTATTTTTCTGTCCACTGCTCTATGGGGAGCTACACAAAACCACGGTGTGTCTCCTCTCTGTCTTGGGTATAGGCTTCGCCATGTCAGATATTTCTGGAAAGACTATTTGGAAAAATTGTGCTTTAGAAAAGTCAAAAGAAGGTTGGAATAAAGAGAGAATTTACAGTGTTCTGTCAATTTTCTAACACTGTAAACCAGCTATAATGATAAAAAATAAAATTCATTATATATAAATAGAGAATTATTGTTCTCATCTCTTGTCTTCACTGGTCAAAATCATATCCACAGGGAAATAATTTTAAGGTTGAGAAAGTTAGTCGGCCCTTTGGATCAGGCCCCATGCTTCCTACTGTGGCACTTTGTGGGGTGGAAGGATAATTGAAAAATACCAAGCATCAGATGGAGGATGCATTGGGTACTCATGGACTCCAAGGGCTGCAGCAATGGCTGAAGTGGAACAAGAGGGCAATATTCAAGAAATAACTGATTGTGAAGTGAAATCTGCCATATCTGTCACACATATAAACAAAAAGATACATAGTAAACAGATTAACATATTTGTCTATGCCAGAGAAAGAGGAAAGAGTGGAGAATGTGGATAAAAGGGAATAAATAAAAAGAGAGTGGTTGCTGGGAGCAAGGAGGACAATGGTTATGAAGCAGAGTATAACTAATTTCTTCATTTAAATTCAAAAAGAGAGGGAAAGAGAAAAATCCAGTAGATTGCATCATAATTATTGGAAAATAATTGGGGCATGAAATCCTGAGTCTCTTTACTTGTTCAGTATTGGACAAGCACAACATGTATTGTGGAAGAAGATAAACCAGTTTCTTTCCCCCTTTTTAATGGAGAAAATTAAATCAATATTGGTTTTGTTTAATTAAAAATATGAATTAAAGTAGGTGATAAATGTAATATTTCCTGTACTACAAATATTATTAAGAGTACTGGGAGAGGCCAGGCAAGATTAGTAAGTATTCATAAATCCAAATGGGGAGAAATTATTTACTAATGCTCACCAAACGAATTTAATTTAGAAAGATATTGCTTATTAAGTGTAAATCCCTGAGGTCTTGAGTAGGCAAAAAGCCATCTCTGTGAAAGAGAAATATTTAATATTTGAGGAAACTGGATGTTTGTGTTCCCTCAAAATTCCTATGTTGAAGCCCTACCCGCCAAAGTGATAATATTTGGAATTGGGGCCTTTGGGAGATAATTAAGGTTAGATGAGGTCATGAAGATGGAACTCTCATGATGGTGTTAGTGCCTTTGTTAAGAAGTAGAAGAGATGCCAGAGATTCCTCTTTCTGTCAGGTGAGGATTTAGTGAGAAGTTTGTCTGCAAGACAGGAAGAAAACCTCTTCTGAATCTTCCAGTACCTTGATGTGGACTCCTTCAGCCTCCAGAACTGTGAAAAATAAATTCTTGTGTCATTTAAGCCTCCCAGTTTATAGTATTTTGTTATGGCAGCCAGAGGAACAGACTGAGACAATTTGCTAGGTCTCTTTTGCCTGAACATTACAGAAACAACTAAAAATCTTTAATTCTATATGAGAATAGATGAGACATTTCTTCATACCTTACAAAGTAAGGAGTGCAGTTAGTTTCATGCTCAACTGAACCCAAAATCTCAAGCAGTATCAGGAATGCAGGGTCTGTCTTTATGTTCTCTCCCTTTTCATTTTCTTGTCATAGCTTCTGTCATTATGTTGACCTCTCTCTCTAGTTTTTCTTTATGGCCTGGGGCCACAGTTGCCAGCACTCTGAGATTCTAACTATATAGTAACATATCATAAAAGTTGAAAACTATAGTTCTGTCTCGAGTTCAGGAAATTCCAGAGGACTCTGAATGATGGAATCGGGATCTCAGTTTTGAAGCCACAAGTTGAGACCTCAGACCTGTTAGAATGAAATGTAGCAAGTGAGGAGTAAAAGTAAGTCTTCAAATGAAGATTAGGACACTATTACCAGGGGGATAAAATGAGAAGCTGGTCAAAGGTTAAAAATAACTGTAATTACATCAAAAATGTCCTAGTGTTTTCAGATATTTAACAAGTATTAATTTGGAGGATTTTAGAATATGAAATTAAAATCCAGGGATTTCCTGAGAGGTCTCTAAGATCATGCTATTCTATAATTTTCATAATATACATATTTATAAAATGATGATTACAATAATAGAAAACAAATAATTTTTCTGTGATAGAAAATTTCTTTGATAGAAAGTTTCAGAGTTTTTCCTATTAAAATTTAATATATTAATAAACACATGATTTATTTTTGTTATCAGCAAACTTATTTTGAAAAGATTATGAATCAATATCATGGTCTAGTAATCAGTACTCAATAAATTTATTTTATAATAGAGGGAAGATGATTATAAAATTCCTGCTAAAAATCATTTTACAAATTGAAAAATAACACCACAGAAATTTGTCATCCTCAGAATGGAATTTTAAAACATCCAAAGCATTGATTGCCTTATCTTACAGTTTTGATCTTGACAAAAATTCAGGATGTAGAAAATGCCTTCCAGTTTGCAATAAAACTGGTTGAATTATTGAGTGTCTAAACTACCTTTATTCTGGGTGTTAGGGTACAAGTTTTTCACATAGCTTTCTTTTGCTTGGTTTTGTGCAATGATTAAAGTATTTTGTCTCCTTGCCCTGATTTTGATTTTGATACTGTGTTGTTTTTGCTAATTCATATTTTAGATCAGATTTTCATTTTATGTGCACACATTCTTTTTGCATTTCTTCTTCTAATGGGTTATAAAGAAGAGTTGCAAACAGCCAGAATGCAAAACTGGAAAATGCCAGCTAACATTTTTGCATATACTCAAACAACACAATATTAGTATTTTTTTTTTTTTTTTAGCAAGGATAACATGATCACTGAGGGGAAGAGCTACTATTTAAGGTAACTTAGGACCAAAAGAAAAACTCATTCAATGCATGGATATCTTCATCCTAGAGATAAAATAATGTATATATTTTATATTCTCTATTTAAAATGATCTTTTATAGAACGGTATAAATTTGATCACCAATTTATGTAAGATATGAATATACAAAAATAGATCTAAGTGCAAGTATTAAATTTTAAAAGTAATAAAATATCTATTAGTGTTTCCTTATATTTCACTTTTTTCTATGGTAGTAGAAGATTCCAGACCCTTAATGCTTGACTGAAACAGTTATTCTAACTTGTTATGATGTTACTTAATTTTTGTCAGTTATTTCAGTCAGTCTTTCCTCCAAGCAATAATTAAAGTTTTAGGAAAATTTTCAGCTAATCTGAGCCCTGTGCTTGATTTTTGTCTGGCCTTACAAATGATGCATGTTCTGTGATAATTTTCCTTATAGGTTACAAAAAAATAGATGTTTCTAAAAGAAAATCTTTCTCCTTTCCAATTTCAGATCAGGAGGTCTATAAACCAAAATCAGGATATGGTTACCTGGGTAACTAGCATTCCATGCAGAATGCTCTCTTGCCTCTACGTTCTTGATTTTCTCTCTGTCAATAATCAATCACTTACAAAAACCCCTTTTTGGGAAGATGGACATTCCTAATAGCTCAAGTGCTTTACAATTCTTAGTCCACAAGTCAACCCCTATGCTTTCCTCTCATGGAGTTAAATGGAAGTTCAGCACACAGGCTGAAGACACTATTCTACAGCAGAGTGAAAGGTTATGCAATCAATCAACAAGCTGTTGGGAAAGGTCAGTAATATTACAATTATTAAAAAGTACATTTTCTTTTGGGATCAGATACAAAGATCCTTAGTGAAGAACTAATGAAGCTGAAGTTTGCACTTCTCGGTTTACACATTCCAGGTAGTGTCTGACCTTCAGAAATTGTACATTGTCTTAGGTCCTGCACAGAAATTTTAATTTCCTGGAATTGCAGTGGAGTTGTGCTTCTGTTCTGTTCATTTATATACTTAGATTTATTAAAGTCCAGTATTTCAAGCATGTCTTTCCCTTCTTATGTTTCTGCAAATTTCAGGTGATTTAAAACATTTTAAAAAATAAATGAAAACAGGTAAAATGCTGAATTTGGTTCTTGAGCTCCTTTTTCTAGAATTGTTATCTGAAATCCACTACAAACAGCTAGAAAGATGCACTCTAACAAAGGCCCAAATTGACCAATGCCTTACCTCAGTCTGCCTCAGAGACAGAGGTTTGAAATTAGAAAGGATTCAAGAAGTGATTGGCATATTTTGCATTATTTTCCTTTGTGTTTTTTTGACCATATATTACAAGATTTTATATCAAGATTTATACAGCGTAATAAATATTTTTCAACTCTTACACCAAAACTTAAATAAATAAAAGTTCTGTGAAATAAAAGTTTGAATATCTTTCTGTGAATGTACAAAATTATCATACTGATTAGCATTGCATACACACAACAAGTGGAAGATGTCTTTCTATCTCACCAACTCATAGAGGAAATTTTTCAATCAATAGTTCACGGAGGTAGCACAGAATAGAGACACAAGTAGTACAAGACGATTCTAGAACACAGGTCCTGTAAAGACAAGGTCACCTAGTGAAAAGGGCCTTTGTAATCACACTGGTAGCAGTAGAAAAATCAATTATTTTGAGCATAGTTCTTTCCTACCTGAAACAACATAATGAATCTATATTTTTTTTTCTAAATCATAGGATTTTATAGGGACCATGAAAGACACTGATCCCAGAGAGATGGAAAAAAAAATGCAGTAACCCTATTATTGTTCAGCTTACTCACTGACAGTTGGTAGGCTGTAGCACAGGGAGGAGGAAACTTAGACTGGTAGATTCCTTACAATGAAAAAGCACAGTTGCAAATCACAGAACAAAGCAGCGGAGAAGAGAGATCTGCACAGACTAAAAGCTACACAGTGTTCTTCATGTATGCTGCAAAATACTAGCCAGCCCTCTCATGCACAAATGCTACATATATGAGGAAAACACTCAAAGTCAGGAAAAGAACCACTGACAGCTTAGAGGAGATCAGTACTTGGTGATCACAGTGTTCCACCAGTCAGACTGAAAAACCTCAACACTTATGGGCATTGGGTAGAACATTCAGGAGCCTCCTGCTTAATGTTACAGGTAAAAGGGAGGATAGTGTAAGTAACATCTATGTGACCAGAAGTGGCAGTGTTAGCAAGCCACCCAAGAAAGCTTTTTTTCCTTGGGGGTGGGGGGGTGGCTGCACCTGCAGCATATGGAAGTTGCCAGGCTTGGGAAAGACCTGGAACTGAACTGAGGCCAACACAACAGCCACAGCAACATTGGATCTGACCTGCACCTCCGAACTATGCTGCAGCTTTCAGCAATGCAAGATCCTTTAACCCACTGAGAGAGGCCAGGAACTGAACCCCATATTCATGGATAGTAGTCAGGTTCTTAACCCACTGAGCCACAATGGGAACATATGAAGGAAGTTTTTGTAATCACTATTACTTTCTCTTCAGCAGTAGGTCTAAAATTGTCATTCCTGGACCAGTAGTAGCAGCAACACTAGAGAACTTACTAGAAAAATAAATTCTAATGTCCTACCTCAGATTGACTTCATTGGAAAATGTGGGAGTGGAGCCTGGAAATCTAGATTTAATAAGTCCCCAGGTGATTGTGATACACATTCAAGTTTAAGAATCACTCTTAAAGCAAGAGGAGTTCCCTGTGGCCTTGTGGATAAGGATTTGGTGTTGTCACTGTTATGGTGTTGCTTTGACCCTTGGCTCAGGAACTTCTGTATGCCCTGGGTGCAGCCAAAAAAAAAAAAAAAAGAAAGAAATAAAAAAGAAATTAAAAAAATAAAAAAGAAGGGCAAATAAAAAATAAAAAAGAAAGAAAAAGGGAAAAAGAAAAAAGAAAGAAGAAAGAAAAAAGTGAAAAAAGAAGGACAAATAAAAAAATAAAAAAAAAGAAGGACCATGAGGTATTCAAGACCCAGGTATATGCTGTCTTCAAGAGACTCACTTCACTTCTAGGGACACATAAAATTGAAAGTGAGAGGATGGAAGAAAATATTCCATGGAGACAGGAATCAAAAGAAAGCTGTCATAGCAATATTCAGACAAAATAGAACTTAAAGACTATTTTAAGAGACAAGGATACTACATAATGATCAAAGTATCAATCCAAGAAGAAGATATAACAGTACAAAAGAAGATATATCTATGCACCCAACATAGGATCACGGTGATATATAAGGCAACTGCTAACAACCTTAAAAGGAAAAATCGACCGTAACACAATAATAGTGGGGGACTTTAACACCCCACTTACAGCAATGGACAAATCATCCAGACAGAAAATCTATAAGGAAACACAGGCCCTAAATAAAGTATGAGACCAGATGGACTTAATAGATATTTATAGTACATTCCATCCAAAAGCAGCAGGATATACATTCTTCTCAACTGTACATGGAACATTCTCCAAGACTGATCACATCCTGGGCTACAAATCAAGCCTCAGTAACTTTAAGAAAATTAAAATCATATCAAGCATCTTTTCCAACCCCAACACCATGCAACTGGAAATCAAAAACAAGAAAAAAATGGCAAAAAACACAAACACATGGAGACTAAAAACATGCTACTGAACAACAATTGGATCACTGAAGAAATCCAAGAAGAAACTAAAAAATACTAGAAGCAAATGACAACAAAGACATGACACTCCAAAACCTACGGGATGCAGCAAAAGCAGTTCTAAGAGGAAAGTTTATAGCAATACAAGCCTACCTCAGGAAACAAGAAAAAGCTCAAATATACTACCTAACTTTACATCTAAAGCAACTAGAGAAAGAACAGACAAGTCCCAAAGTTAGCAGAAGGAAAGAAATCATAAAGATCAGAGCAGAAATCAACGAAACAGAAATGAAGAAAACCATAGAAAAGATCAATGAAACTAAAAGCTGGTTCTTTGAAAAGATCAACAAAATTGATAAACCCTTAGCCAGACTTATCAAGAAAAAAAGAGAGAGGACACAAATCAATAAAATTAGAAATGAAAAAGGAGAAGTAACAACAGATATCACAGAAATACAAAGGATCAAAGAGACTACTATATGCAACTCTATGGCAATAAAATGGAAAACCTAGAAGAAATGTACAAATTCTTAGAAAAGTGCAATCTTCCAAGACTAAACCAAGACGAAATAGAAAAGGTGAACAGACCAATCACAAGTTCTGACATTGAAACTGTGATTAAAAAACTTCCAACAAACAAAAGTCCAGGACCAGATGGCTTCACAGGTGAATTCTATCAAACATTTAGATAAGAGCTAACACCTATCCTTCTGAAACTCTTCCAAAACATTGCAGAGGAAGGGACACTCCCAAACTCATTCTACGAGGCCACTGTCACCCTGATACCAAAACCAAACAAAGATACCACAAAAGAAGAAAATTACAGACCAATTTCACTGAAGAACATAGATGCAAAAATCCTCAACAAACTACTAGCAAACCGAATCCAACAATACATTAAAAGGATTGTACATCATGATCAAGTGGGATTTATCCCAGGGATATAAGACTTCTTCAATATTCACAAATCAATCAGTGTGATATACCACGTTAACAAACTGAAGAATAAAAACCATATGATTCTCTCAATAGATGCAGAAAAAAGCCTTTGACAAAATCCAACACCCATTTCTGATAAAAACCCTTCGGAAAGTGGGCATAGAGGGACCCTATCTCAACATAATAAAGGCCATAAAAGACAAATCCAGAGCTAACATCATTCTCAATGGTGAAAAGCTGAAAGAATTCCTGCTGAGATCAGGAACAAGACAAGGATATCTACTCTCATTACCTACAATTCAACATAGTTTTGGAAGTCCTAGCCATGGTGATCAGAGAAGTAAAAGAAATAAGATGGATCCAAATTGGAAAGGAATAAGTAAAACTATCACTCTTTGCAGTACATGATACTGTACCTAGAGAATCCTAAAGACTCTACCAGAAAACTATTAGAGCTCATCAATGAATCTGGCAAAGTCACAGGATACAAAATTAATACATAGAAATTGACTGCATTTCAATATACTAACAAAGAAAGATCAGAAAGAAAAATTAGGGAAGCAATCCCATTTACCATTGCATCAAAAGAATAAAATGCTTAGGAATAAACCTACCTAAAGAGACAAAACACCTGTACTCTGGAAACTATAATATACTGATGAAAGAAATCAAAGATGGCACAAACAGAGAGAAAGACACACCATGCTCTTGGAATGGAAGAGTCAATATAATGAAATGACTATACTACCCAAGACAATCTACATATTCAATGCAATCCCTATCGAATAACCAAGGACATTTTCACAGAACTAGAAAAAAATATTTTAAAGTTTGTTTGGAAGCACAAAAGACCCAGAATAGCCAAAGACATCCTGAAAAAGAAAAATGGAGCTGGAGGAATCAGGTTCCCTGACTTCAGGCTATACTACAAAGCTACTGTCATCAAATCTGTGTGGTACTGGCACAAAAAGAAATATAGATCAGTGGAACAGGATAGAAACCCCAGAATTAAACCCATGCACCTACAATCAACTAATCTATGACAAATAAGGCAAGAATATACAATGGAGAAAAGACAGCCCCTTCAATATGTGGTACTGGGAAAACTGGACAGCCACATGTAAAAGAATGAAATTAGAACGCTTCCTAACACCATACACAAAAATAAACTAAAAATGGGTTAAAGACCTAGATATAAGACCAGGTACTATAAAACTCTTAGAGGAAAACATAGGCCACTGTCTGACATAAAGGACTGTTACATCTTCTCAGATCCACCTCTTAGAGTAATGACAATAAAAACAAAAATAAACAAATGGGACTTAATTAAACTTAAAAGTTTCTGAACAGCAAAGGAAACCCTAAACAAGATGAAAAGACAACCCACAGAATGGAAGAAAATATTTGCAAATGAATCGACTGACAAGGGATTAATCTCTAAAATTTATAAACACCTTCTGCAGCTCAATATCAAAAAAACAAACAAACCCATCAAAAGATGGGCAGAAGATCTAAACAAACAGTTTTCCAAAGAAGACATACAGATGGCCATAAAACACAAGAAAAAATGTTCAGCGTCACTCATTATTAGAGAAATGCAAATCAAAACCACTATGAGGTACCACCATACACTGGCCAGAATGGCCATCATCAAAAAGTCCACAATAAGTGCTGGAGAGGGTGTGGAGAAAAAGGAACCCTATTACACTGTTGGTGGGAACGTAAATTGGTGCAACCATTGTGGAAAACAGAATGGAGATTCCTCAGAAAACTAAAAATAGAATTACCATTTGATTCAGCCATCCCACTCCTAGGCATCTATCCAGAGAAAACCAGGACTCGAAAAGACACATGTACTCCAACATTCATTGCAGCACTCTGTACAATAGCCAAGACCTGTAAACAAACTAAATGTCCATCAACAGAGGAGTGGATAAAGAATATGTGGTACATATACACAATGGAATATTACCCGGTCATTAAGAGGAAAGAAATAACGGCATTTGAAGCAACATGAATGGACCTAGAAATTATCATGCTAAGTGAAGACAGTCAGACAATGAGACACCAACATCAACTGCTATCATTTACATGTGGAATCTAAAAAACGGACACAACAAACTTCTTTGCAGAACAGATACTGACTCACAAACTTTAAAAAACTTATGGTTTCCAAATGAGATAGGTTGGGGACTCGGGGGATGCACTGAAGGTTTGGGATGGAAATGCTATAAAATTTGGTTGTGATGATTGTTGTACAACTATAAATGTAATAAAATTCATTGAGCAATTAAAAAAAAGAAACAGCAGTAGATATGCAAATTAATAAATATGTTAATAATTTTAATTAACAGTTACTAAATTAACAATAAATTTATATGGTAACAATAAAAATGGTATTGAGAAGATGGAGAGGAATTTTTATTTAATGAATAAATTGTGCTAATATTCTTGTCATTTTGAAAGGATAATAGCAGTTCTGAATAATTTTACTTTGGACACATAAATTAAAAATTCATATTGAAATTTTAAGGATAGCTTTGAAAGAATAAAAATCAATCAGTAGTTTTCTCCCGTATAAAGGAAAATATAGTTAAAATATTTTTTCAGCTTGTAATAGGTTCATATGGATATGAGAAAATCTCAAAATAACAGTAATTCATATAAAATGTACCAGAGTTCCCGTCGTGGCTCAGTGGTTAACGAATCCGACTAAGAACCATGAGGTTGCGGGTTCGATCCCTGGCCTTGCTCAGTGGATTAAGGATCCGGCGTTACCGTGAGTTGTGGTGCAGGTTGCAGACGTGGCTCGGATCTCACGTTGCTGTGGCTGTGGCGTAGGCCGGCAGCTACAGCTCCTGTTAGACCCCTAGCCTGGGAACCTCCATATGCCGCAGGTGTGGCTCTACATAAAGGCAAAAAGACAAAAAAAAAAAAAAGGAACCATATAAAATGTACCATTTTTTTTGTTTTATAATGTGGATTAAGGTGCAGTCAGTACAAGATTGGTACTTTGACGGTTCCATCATCATCTATTTAACTTTTCTAGCACTGGATTTCTTCTTTAAGTTCAAGCCAAATTCTAGGATGGCTGCTTTGAATTTGAGGCCAGGGAGTTCCCACCATGCTGCAGTGGGTTAGTGATCCAGCTTGTCTCTGTGATGTTGCCAGTTTGATCCTCCATCAGGATCCACTGTTACCACAGCCGTTGTGTAGGTTGCAGCTGTGGCCCAGATTTCATCCTTGGCCCAAGAACTTTCCATATGACACAGAAGAACGAAAAAAAATATCTGAATTTGAGGCCAGATGAAGAATAAAAGTTAAAATGGCAAAGGAACACTTGCAGACAAGTCAGCTTCCTTTAAGATTACCCACAAGTTCCACATAACATTCCTGCCTATATTTTATTGCCCAGGACTTAACGAAATGATTACCCATGTTTGCAAGGGAGGCAAGAAAAGGTAACATTTTATTCTAGGTGGGTAGCAAAAGGTATAGTTGACAACTGGGGAAATAGAAGTAAGCTTTATGGACTTCAGAAAAAAACAGAATTTGTTGTTTAGACAGAACTGATTCTTAATTACAATTCTTTGGTGTATATATCCTTAGTATGGATTAAAGGTGAAAGGTCATATGTAAAGAGAAAGAAATAGATTTTTTCCTTTTTGGATTAGAGGAAAGTGCTTTTAAATCACCTGATCCAGTGATTCTTGAGTAGCACCTCTTCAGTTAATATTTGATGAATGAATGAATAATTTTCTGTAAAACATATTCTTACTAAGCATTGAGAATTTCATTAGTGTCAGTCATGATAGACACATGCTATTGTGCAAACCCCTTCATCTGGGATCCTCTAACATGGTTGCAACATATCTGGAGGATAAAACCCACTTGGCTGTTAATAAAGTTTTTCTTTTTGAAATTATTCAAAGAAAAGTAGTATATTTGGTTTAATGAAAATATCACATGTATGTCATTCTCTTCCTCTCATGTCTTCTTGAAAGCAAAATGATATGTAAATTCAGTTCGAACAGTATTAATTCAGCTACGACGTGGCATTTCCCTGATAAACTTGAACTGAGGCAGAGAACGTAAAAGCCTCAAGATACATTTTTATCTAATAGGATCCTTTGTTCCTTGGTTTACAAATCTTTCTGAGTTAGTAGTGGCACCTCTAACAATTCCCCAGACCCTACAGACAAGCCTCAGGAATTCAGATCGGAGAAATAGTACGTACATTTTCCTTTCAACCAAAGGATTTCTGAGCAAGTCTCAGAGGGATTTGTTGTAATACACTTGGGTAGATCAGTTGTGTAAGAAAATATTCCAAGGGATAGCTGCAGGACACAGTTGAGAATACTCTAGCAGCAAAGACTTCAGTGATAGAACTCAAATAAACAAGACTGTCTTAAATGTAAAAATTAATGGGAAAATATTACAAAATCCACTGAATCGAACCATTGACAATCCAAAGATTATTCAATAAGTATCTAAAATTATTATGTTTCATTAAGCTGATTTTTCATTTTGAAGAGCTTTCTAAGAAAATCAGCTGTTTTTCTCATCTGTCCTTACTAACATGTGCACCTTGGTATTTCAAAACAGCGGGGAGATTTTTGAGCCATCATTAAATGTTACAAGATGTCCACCTATTTTAAGTGATTTTCTTTTGCTCATTTTACATTCCTGGCTTAGTGTAGTGTCTAAGAGAGAATTCAGCATGTGGACCTAAGGAGGTGTGAGATTGTGTCAGTAATTAAGCTATTACTTCTCAGTTTCAGGACTGCTTTTTTTGGTGCTGGGGCTAGGACCACGCCATTCACATTTAGTTTATAGTCAGGAGCACTGGAAAGAGACTCAAAAGCAGGAGGGAGGATGTACTCCCTCCCATTCACAACATTCTCCTGTTTTTATGGCTCCCAGTTTTTACATTGTCATTTCTGCAATACTTCACTCCAACAGGAACAATTGTTTTAAAGTGGCAATTAACTACGATTTGCAGAGTTTTCTGGGGTTTGTTTTTAAAGATTCCTGTAGAGCCAGCCTCAAGACCTTTCAAGTTAATCAGCACCTGCCATAGCTGTCTGTCCCCAGGCCCTGTGATCTCTCTCTGAACGAGCAGACAACACCCACTGATCAACCTACTCCTAAAGCGAATGCATCTCTCAGGAATCCTCCACCAAGATTCTAAATTTTAATAATTCCAACCTCTTCCCTTTCCCTCCAGTACTAAGAGTTGTAGCTGCTTCCCATAGTTATAACTTGTGTGAAACCTCAGGGCTCCATTTCAAATTTTCAGTTTTTCAAAACTTAGTAATTTGATATCTTAAATCCTCTTTTAAAATAACCAATGTAGTTTCTTTCTTATGACTGCATTCTAGCTAATAAGCTCTATGATCCCTAAACTTAGAATAATTGCCGAATTTATGGGAGTAACATCTTTTCATTTGGAGATTAAAGTGCTATCTAAGACTAATTAATTTTTTTCAAAACATTGATTTGCTACCTAATAGACATAAATGTGTTGTGCTGGGCACTGCCAAGAATTCAGAAAATTATAAGCCATAATTTCCCCTGCAAGCAATAAGGCAATTTAAAATTATAGAACCTAGATATGTATATAATAATAATTATAATACATTAAGTATTTTATGAGTATTATGCAGAACAAGCTTTAGAACAACTCAGAGAAAGGAAATTAATATCTTTGGAAATCAGAATATATCTGATGAATTTTAATAAGTATAAATCATAGAAGCTGGAACTTAAAGGCTAAGGGAAATTAAAAATATGATTGATAGAGATTTAGACGCATAAAAAAATAACATGAACTGGACATAATATCAGGAGAGTTCAAAGCATGAATGTATCAACATTTGGAAGAAATATAGAGTGTGTGAAACATAATAGTGGGAGATAAAATTTATAGGGAAGCTGAGGCGGAGAGAGTAGATCTTTAATGACTGTTTAAGGATTTGAGGTTTTCTCCTACAGGTAATATATAATAATGACTGGAAGGAAGAAATATAAATATACTATTGTTAAAGTCCTCGTATCATAGATGTAGTAGTATAATAATATTTGAAGGTAGATGGCAATGAATTAGAGCAATATACTATAACCATTCAAGTAATCACAAAAAAACAAAACTAGCATAACTAGTAAATCTGTAGTAGAAATAAAATATGGAAAAAATAAAGTATACTGGTTTAAAAAAAGAGACTAATAGAAAAAAATAATAATATGAAAGAGTTAAATCCAACTATGCCAATTAGCATATTAAAATAAATACACATATCAATTACAAAATAAAAACTAATCTTGGATGTAAAACATTCAATTATATATTATCAACAAGAAGTCACCTTGATTACAAAGTTACAGACAGATTTAAAGGAAAAGTGTAGATAAAAGGAAAGATATATCATGCTTACAATTATCAAAAAAAGTTGGAGTGGCTGTATTACTATCATAAAAAGTAGATTTCAGAACAAAGAATTTTATAAGGGAATAAAGTGTCATTTCATAGTAATAAATAATTATTTCATAAAGAGAATATAATGGTCTTAAATATTTATGCAGCTAATAATATCATTTAAATATATGTAATGCAAAATCTGATAGAGCACCAAGGAGAAATGGTTGAAAATTCAACACTTCTTTCTCAATAATTAATAGAACACTATTGACCAACTTGACTTAATTAACATTTGTGGAACTCTAGCTCCAAAACTGCAGAATATACATTTTCTTTAAGTAAACATGAAACGTGCCAAAATAGGTCATATATTTGAAGATGTAAAACATGCCCTTACGTATTTTAAGAGGTTGAAATCATATAAAATATATATGATTATATATTATATTTTTTCAGTATAAAGAATTAAAAATGAACACAGAGATATTTGAAAAAATATTTATATTTTGGACATTATAAACACATCTTAAAATTATGCATCATAGATAAATCATAAAATTGGAAAGTATTTTGAACTGATGGAAAAGTAAAACATGACATATCAAATATGTCTGCTGTGTGTGTAATATTTATTTATTTATTTATTTATTTTGCTTTTAAGGGCCGCACCGTGTTATATGGAGGTTTCCAGACTAGGGGTTGAATCAGAACTACAGCTGCCGGCAATGCCAGATCTTTAACCCACTGAGCCAGGCCAAAGATCAAACATGCAACCTCATGGTTCCTAGTTGGATTCATTTCCACTGTGCCGCAATGAGAACTCCTGCTGAGTGATATTTATGATAGTTTTAGTGTCAAGGTGATTCAGTGGAGGAAAGATAGTTTTTTTAAACAAGAACTAGAATAGATCATTTTGAAAACCCATTTTTAAAAAAGAAATTTTGACCTCCTACCTCATACCACATACAAAAGGTAATTTAAAATATATCCTAAACTAGGTACATGAGTCAGAACAAAAAACTTTAAGAAGTTAAAAAAAGTGAGAGGAGTTCCTGTTGTGGCACAGTGGAAACGAATCTGACTAGGAACCACAAGGTTGCGTGTTCGATCTCTGGCCTCGTTCAGTGGGTTAAAGACCCGGCGTTGCCATGAGCTGTGGCGTAGATAGGAGACACAGCTCAGATCCTGCGTTGCTGTGGCTGTGGTGTAGGCTGGCAGTTATAGCTCTGATTTGACCCCTGGCCTGGGAATCTCCGTATGCCACAGGTGTGGCCCTAGGAAAAAAAAAAAAAAAAGAGAAATCTTAATCATAACAACTTTGAGTTAGGCAAAGTTTTCTTAAATAGGAAACAAGAATCATGAGCTATAGAACAAACATTTTTAAACTGAACCACAACAAAATTTAAAGCTCATTATTCCAGAGACAACATGAAGAAACTGAAAAGGCACACCAAGGATGCAGAAGAAAATATTTGCAAGAATACTGAAGTTGAACTTGCATCTTGAATGTAAATTCTATCAACTCAATTTTAAAAAAAATGGACAATAGATTTTAAATGACACTTAGCCAAGAAGATGGAGGGCTCATAAAGAGAACGTGGACAGTTGTTCAAAATTATCAGCCATGGGAGAAATGCAATTCAAAATCACAGTGATACTACTAAGCACTCTTTTGACTGGCTAAAATGTAAAAGATTGGCTATATTCACTATTGTTGAGGATGTAGAGATACTGGAGCTCTTATGTACTGCTGGTGGAAATTTAAATCATTTTGGAAAACAATCAAGCAATTGCTCAATAAACTAATAACCTCTATTATATGACCCAGCCATCCTATTCTTAGGTATTTATCCAAAATAAATAAAAACACATTTCCACATAAAGCTGTGAATACCAATGTTCATAGTGGCTTTATTTTTTTAATTTAATTTTATTGGAGTACGGTCGATTTACAATGCTATGTTAACTTCTGCTGTACAGCAAAGTAATTCAGCCATACATATACACATATCCATTCCCATACAGGTTATCACAGAACTTTGAGTAGATTTCCCTCTCTATATAGTAGGTCACTGTTGGTTATCTGTTTCATAAACAAAAGTGTATATTTGCCATTGCCTAAATCCCAGTCCATCCCTCCCCATATCTTCCCCCTCTGGTAACCATGTGTTTGTTTTCAAAGTATGTTAAGTCTGTTTCTCTTTTGTAAGTTCATATGTACTCTGTTTAAAATTCTACATAGAAGTGATATTATACCTCTCTTTCTCTGTTTGACTTACTTCACTTAGTATGATAATGTCTAGGTCCACACATTTTGCTGCAAATGGCATTACTTTGTTTGTTTTTATGGCTGAATAGTATTCAATTGTATATATGTACCATATCTTTATCCATTCCTCTGTCAGTGGACATTTAAGTTTCTTCCATGTCTTGACTATTGTAAATAGTATTTATTTCTATAGCTTTAATAAATAGCTTTATTTCTAATAGTTCCAAATTGGAAATAGACAAATATGGTGCACTGGCAAATAGATAAATTGTGTTACTTACTCAGAAATAAAAGAATAAGCTACTGATATACACAACCATACAAAACAATATGAATGATTCAGAAATCATTACGCTGAATACTAAAAGTTAAATAAATAAAAAAGAGTAAGACATAATATAAATTAATTTTAGAAAATGTAAACCACAGTAGTTCCTTAGAAATGAATGTAGAGGGAAAGACAGATTACAATGGGCATGAGAATCTCTTAGTAGAAATGGGAAAATCTGCTGTCTTGATTATGGCAATGGTTTTATAAACACATATATTTCAAACCTCATCAAATTATATGTGTTAAATACATGCAGTTTATTGTATATCAAGTAGATCTCACAAACAGTTACAATAAAATAAAAATCCAAGTTAACATTGTTGTATTTTTACAGCACAGAATAGTTGAGATACACGAAAACTCTTAGGGCAATGATAGTGACAGATTTTTGGAGACAGTTGTGCAAATATTTTCTGGGTATTCAGAAACTTTAGAAGAAATTTCTCACCACTATAGTGCCCTGGACCAGGGACTATACGTAATACAGCGTGATGATATTTAACCTAATTGCTCCAGTTCACACTTTGAGCCAAAAAGAGAAATTGCTTTTGGTACATTTTATTAAATTGATAATATTTTAAAAGAAGCTCTCTTACATGAAGTAAGCAGTTGAGACAGATGAAGATTTGTTCATACAAAGTGGATGGTCAAAGACCTCAGGGTGCTTCTGTTTCCAGTGAGGATAAAACAAGGAGAAATGAGATTCAAGTGAGAGTAAAGGTGTTAGAAAGGCCAGTAGGGGGGGAAAAAAAAGAAAAAGAAAAATATTCTTGAAAGTGATCATCATAAAACACTATTGTTAAAGGCAGTTGTGAATCATCTCTAGATTTTATCTTTTTATAATGGACCCTTATCTCTTGTTTCTGTCTTGAAGTAAAACATGGCAGATGATTTACTCATTCTAGGCTAGAAACACTAAGATTGTTAAAACTTTATCGTCATTCTCAAGCACTTGTAAGTACAGACATGTTCTCAGAAAGGCAAGTGTTTAATTAGTATTTCTTAAACTTCCTTGATCCTGAAAAGTCAAGAGTTCTTGTTTAATACTCATCTTCCCAAATCCCTTTCATAGAGATTATGGTTAATAGTTCTGGGACTAAAAATCTATAATCAACTTCACAGGCGATCTAGTGTCTGTGCAAACTTCAGAACCATAGGACTAAAGCAAAGAAGGCTTCCTTTCTTCCTACATTGCTTTCAAGTTGAACATGTCTAGGTGTTTATAATAGTGGAATGTGAATTCTTAAAATTAGGTACAACTAGTCTAACATTTTCTAACAGAAAATTAATGAACAAAGTAGTTTTAATAACAGAATAACTAAAACATTGATAATATTTTTATTAAAGTGTCATGGTGAAAGGGCATCTCAAATCTAGAGGTAAACATCTAAGACTGAGTCCAAATTCCATAGATTGCTTATAAACTTGGTAAAATGTTAAACCCTGTTCTATATATTAGATATATCTACATGTACATAATATAAACATTGTATGTATTTTATAAATGCGGTATATAACACATCTATATGTTACATATACCCATAAAACATTTTGTGTAATATACACAATATATATGTTATGCATTCTATAATACATAAATATATAATGTATTTATAACACATTATAGAGATATTATAGAAAGTACATCTTAAGAATATTGTAAGTATTGTTTTATTATATAATGTATGCATTATATGAATATTATATAAGTATTATATGTTACATTATGCATCTATAATATCTTTGTCTTGAACACAATCATTAGACTGCACTGGAGAGTCTTGTAAAAGTTCTTTTAGGAATTCCCCCTATGGTGCAGTGGGTTAAGAGTCAGCTGCAATGGCTTGGATGGCAGTCAAAGGAACTAGTGTAAAGAGTCCAGCACTGCTACAGCTGTGACATAGGTCACAGATGTGGATTGAACTCAATCCCTGGCCCAGGGAACTTCCATATGCTGTGGATGTAGCCATAAAGCAAAGTTCTTTTAAACCATAGATTTTTATATAAATTTAAAGGGGTAGTAATCACACTCCTCTTTTTATTTTCTTTAAACCTATGTTTTTTCTTTTCTTTCTCTCTCTCTCTCTCTCTCTTTCTTTCTTTCTTTCTTCCTTTCTTTCTTTCTCTTTTTTTCTTTTTAGGGCCACCCTGCAGCACATGGAAATTCCCAGGCTACGGGTCAAATTGGAGCTGCAGCTGCTGGCCTACCCCACAGCCACAGCAATGATGGATTGGAGCTGCATCATCAACCTATATTGCAGCTCATGGCAACAACAAGATCCTTAACCCACTGAGCCAGGCCAGGGACTGAAACCGCATCCTCCCAGATACTAGTCAAGTTCTTAACCCACAGAGCCACAACAGGAACCTGTGTTAATTAGTGAGATTTTCTAAAAAGAATGTGACTGAATATTTGGATGTAATTGTCAGATATTATCATTTTTGATTGTCTTCTTTTTATGTTTTGCTGCCTGAATCTTATTCACTCTGTTCCACTGCAATGAGGAAACCTCTGCCCTTTCACTGATATTGCTGAAGTAATTCATATTTCTGTTGATACATTTCAATTGACTTTGCTCCCCCATGGACCATTCTGATAGTCTGTTTCCATCAGTTTTATCTCTTCTGGTAATGCTACACTTTTTATTACTTTCCTTGGATTACAACTCTACTATCCTTGTAAGGGATTTCTAACATTTTCTTCCTGCCCCATCCTCCATTTCCCCACCTGTCATCTGTTCCTGTTGTTGTTTCTTGTCTTTCCTTAGACTAAAATCCTTTATTTTTTCTATCATAATTAAAGAAAGACCTATGGAATCTTTGGCATTCAATTAGGCATATTTACTTTTAACAAAAAAGATTAAAATCCTCATTTTTAGGATCACGAGACCCCAAAGTCACAAAGTCACTGCCATGGCTCCTGGGACAATCAAATTTATACTTATTGTTCAGCATACCCTCTGAGGAAAGAGAAGTGACAAAACCCTGCCTTTGATGACACATTGCCAGCTGTCTTCAGTCAATAAGATCTGCTGTCCCCACTTAAGCCTCTTGCTGTCCTCAGCATCAAAGAGCTTTTCTTTTTCCATTTGGAGGTTTTACATTTGTCAGTTGTAGGAGTTCATGACCCAACTCCACTCTCCTCTGATTGCTATTGGCAGGCCACTCATCTCTAGTGGTTGCTCTGACAACGGATGGAAA
Organism: Catagonus wagneri; assembly: GCA_004024745.2. Lineage (NCBI taxonomy): Eukaryota > Metazoa > Chordata > Mammalia > Artiodactyla > Tayassuidae > Catagonus > Catagonus wagneri. The sequence continues at coordinate 12,970,558 of PVHT020000140.1, forward strand.
ACAATGGATTAACAGCTTTCCTGGAATATTTCTCAGATATAATTAACCTTGGCCTTTGGTTTTTACACCTCCTGTATCAGCGCTATCCCTTCCTCCTAAATTTCTATTCTAATAGTCTTGGAAAGAACCCTTGAATCACCTCCCTATTCCAGTACAACTAAATTAAGTACTTCCTTCTGCAACCAGAAAAGTGTTTTCCTGTCACTCTTTTCCTCAAATAGTTTTTTTTAATAATAATAATTAAAAAAAAAATCAAACCACAAGCACTATTTGGATCTCAGTGTATTATCATTTGGAGTTCATTAACTCATTGTCTATTATGGGAAAGGCATTTCAATAAATCAAGAAATAACAATTTGAAGAGGGGAGAAAATTGGAATTCTCTCCTGTGAGAGTAATTCATAGATATAATTATTTTTGATTCAATATCTATATTAGTCATGATTTTGCTAACTTCTGCAATAAACAACCCTGAAATCTTAGCGGTTTATTTAAAAAAAAAAAAGAGAGAGACAGTTTCAAAGTGGAATGGAGATGCCTGTGTTTGAGGGGATCTCCTCGGAGTTTCTGTTCTAAATGCAGAGGGATCTCGAATCCAGGCTGCCTCCATCGTATGTAGTCCCAACCCTTCTAGCTTTGAGAACTCATCTTATTCTCTGTATTTGAATGGCTGATGGGCAAAGAAAGAAAACTCGAGCATTTCAAGGGTGACCTTTAGTGGCATTCAAACTTTCCCCACATTCCCTTGGCACTAACTAGTTCTTGGCTCCAAATAACACAAGTAGGCTAGGAACTCTGTCTTCCCACATGCCTGTGGCATTGTCACTGCCACCATTGCATTTCATTATATCATTATGCATGTACCATGACAGCTTCATGGGCCAAGGCCTGGCTTCAAGTTTCCTACTTCACTGACTAACTGGGGGAACTTTAAGTTCTAGAAATACATGAGTCCTAATTTTCTTTAAGAAATTGGACATAGAAATAACAGTCCAAAAAAGGGGTTGTAAGGATTAAATATGGCAATAAACAGTGAAGTGCTTAAGATGCTAGAGCTATGGATTTAGTAGATTGCTATTAATGGATATTACCAGTTCATCAGTTTTTGTGGAGGAAGGAAAGCAGAGATTAAACATCTCAAGATTCATAATGAAGACATTCATGGAATTCTTACTGTGGCTCAGTGGTAACTAACCTGACTAGTATCCATGAGGATGCAGGTTTGATCCCTGGCCTCACTTAGTGGGTTAAGGCTCCAGCGTTGCCATGAGCTGTGGTGTAGGTCACAGATGTGTCTTGGATCTGGCATTGCTGTGGCTGAGGAGTAGGCCAGCAGCTACTATTAGACCCCTCACCTGGGAACCTCCATATGCCAGAGGTGTGATCCTAAAAAAAAGGCAATCAACTTCTGATCAAAATATTAGAGAAAGGATTCCCCCAATCTTTTCCATATAATGACACTTAATTCCATGTATTATGAAAATGTAGCTTATGTTATACCCCCAAGCATGAAGGCAGCGGGAAGTCATTAGACTAATTTGGGGCAAGGGAAATATCTTCCATACCTTTACTTTCATAATTCTATTTTGTTTGATTGGTACCCTCAGCAGAAAAACATACAAACATGAGGTATTTCTAATTTTTAAAAATAATTGTCATTATCTTAGCTTTTTCAGTTCCCCATGCTTCCATGCCCTAGGGCAAAAGATATGGAGTAGAGAGAGGGAGGAAATAACGGCAAGTGGCTGATTTTTAGGCACTTACTTGGAAGAGGCAGCAAGGCTGTATACTGAGCTACATTGGGGACTTCTGTAGCCCTGCAGATGCAATCTGATATTATTTATCCAGCCAATAATGAGTGGTTGGAATACACTGTTGAGGAAAATGTGTTCCCTCTGGACCCTGACGGGATCTACCATTCTGCCACAGGTTTGACTTGACTGGTATCAAAATAATGGCACTGTGGAGAGTAAAAGGAGACTGAAATGAAAAGGTGAGGAGTGGGAGGGGAAAATAATTTTTATTTCTACTGAGGAAATGAGCTCAGTCTTTTTCTTTTTCTTTCTTTTTTTTTTTTCTGCTCTCTCTCTTGGCTGTATGCTGTCGCAACTTTAGTTCAAGAAGTAAATCACTGTTAAGTACAATCTCACAAACTGTCTCAACAATGCCAGCCGTGAAGACCCATATGAACTCAAGGCACCTTGAATTTTAAAATTGTGTGAGTGCTCATCCCCCCCCAAAAAACACACACACACACACACACACACACGCACACACACCCCACCTGGGGTTTCAGGCATTTGTTCACTCCATTACTTTCCTTTTTTCTCCTCTGTACAAACTCAGTGATAAACTGTCCAAGCAAATTGTCCTTTTCTGCAGCCATAAATATGTGAAACTTTCATTTCACCTGCTTTGAGATAGATTTCTTCTTTTGAGTCATGTTTAATCCTCAAATTAGTTTCATGTTTTAAAGGCAGAGAAATGATAATTCTGCATGGTTTACTCAAGTTGGAGAACATGCAAATCTTAATTACACAGTTATCTCAGCACTGGAGGAGAAAAATAGAGAATCGAATGCCTTAGAACAGAAGGATGATTGTGGATGTGTTAGTCAAACTCATTAAATCTAGGACTAAGAAGGATATTTTAGAATCAGCTGCCCACACACTCCCAATTAGTAAAGAAAAATAATATTTTAAGCAAATGACCAGCCTAATATATCAGGAGTAACTGAGACACCTCTTCATTTTGGGAGTAGAGAGTAATTGGGGGAGTTATTTCGACATAGCTATGCTTTTAAAATTAATGCTTTCCTGGAATTTGTTCGCCACAACATTAACTAAGTACTTGCTGCAAATCCTGGTTTGCGAAGACATGTTATTCATTTAAGTAGCCCTAAGCTTGTCCTATATTAGATATTATTTGGTTAAAGTATATGCCTATGCAGTAATGATTGAAATGTAAGCAATTCCATGGCTAAACATGCTTAAAATAAACAGGAAAAAGGCTGACCATTACTAACTATAAAAGGCAATACATCTATAAATGTATTGCATAATTCTGTCCTAGTTACAACAATGTATAATAGTGATGGGTAAGGCTGTTTTTCCCAAGCAAATTTATTACTTCTGGTTGCTCTCAATAAGAAATGCCAAAATACTGTGATTTGAAAATGCTATCAGCTGATTTGAATGCTCAGTAGATACAGTGCATTATAATAAAACTTGCCTCTAACTGTTGTACTTTGGAGAAAGCACTGTATGGACTCAGATCCCCTGCTTTCAGCTGCACATTGCTGCTGATGTATTTACTGTGGACCTCTGGTAATCAGATTCTTATCTTCATATTCATAAGACTGTCAAACAGCTCGGAGAGAGTTTTTCCTTCATTATCCTGTTTTAAGTATTAGGACTTGCTAATGTTCAATTTATGCAAATCTTAGGTTGAGTTCATGTCATTTTCTGTTGTTGTGGGTAATAATTCCTCTGCAAGACAGCCCAGAGACTACACAACAGCTGGACCATGCGCTCTTGTACCTACACCTTAGTATTCCTTAGATGTTGGAGAGCTAACCCTTGTTCATTGACAGATGAGGAAACATAGGGAGCAGACCCCAAACATTCAGGCAGGTAGTGAAGCTAACTCCCTTTTCATATACCCTTTCAGACTGAACTTCTGTATTGCCAAAGTTCTCTTCAACATATGCTTTTTAACTGTGAAGAGCTTGTGTGTGTGTGTGTGTGTGTGTGTATGTGTGTGTGTGTGTGTGTGTATGAAATTGCCCTACTCTATTTTGGAGAGCATATTCTGTCTTTCAAATTTGAAATCATTGCCGATTTTATAACTTGTTCAGTAGAGAGAACTGCGGTATTTCATATATTTCTATTTGGGAATAGTATTCAGCTCTGGTAACTTCTGGTTCACCAAAAAATTATGGGGTCAGAGAATAATCATTCAAGGTTTGCAATAGATAGATGAATCTGGATCTCAATTGGGATTAATGGCTAAAATATTGATTACTCATGGGAACGAGTATTTTAAGCTATCCAGTTTGGTTTGTGTGTGTATGTTTACCTGCTGAGGCTATTGGTTTTCAATGATGAATGCTATCTTATCCAAGTTACACTTCATATTTCATATCAGGATTTTTGAAATCTTTCTCCACTCCCAAGGGTGCCCTCATCGTCCAAAGAAAATATTTGTTAGCTAAATGGGAATTATGTGTGATCGACACCATCACTTCCCCAGCCATCATTCTTTTAAATTAATATCTTTATTAACATGATTATAATTTTCCTGAGTGCAAAATTGGCACTTCAGAGATAGAAGCTAAATGAGAAGTGCTTGGGAAAAAATAGACATCTGTTTGTGGAGATGCTGAAATGGAGCTTTATGCACAAGCAAAGAATTTGACAAGACTATGTCTGATGATCCTACAAATTCTGAGATTCTATTGGAATTACAACCAGTTCAAAGAATTTGGGTGAAAAAACTTTAGGAGCTAAATGTAATAGACATGATTTTTAATTTCATTCTATGGACTTCAAATTATAATCACATTTCTTATAAGTGGGCCAAATGTTCAACTGAATGCACAATTTATATAGTAAAAATGCCTTTATCTACACAAGCAAAATGTACCTTTTTAAAATTTCCTCCTAGAAAACATTTGGTGTTACTAGGGGGAATTTAGTGGGCTATTGGCCATAGAGATTTGCAAAGAGTTGAATGTTTCTTTGGGTTGATTTAGATCCATATATTCAATAAGTGGGGAGAAGGTAGTATAAACAGAGGTGGTGTTCAAAGAATGGTTGAACTGAGAAATAAAATCATAAAGCTAAGGAAAGAGTGCCCTGTGTACAGTACCATTTAGCCATGATAGGGGATTAAAAGAAGATGAATCTAAGGTCAGAAGTAAGGAAGAAGAGAAAAACAGGAGAAAATTTCTTACAAGATAGGCTAGCCAAAATGGCTCAATATTAGGATCATGAAAATGTGTTGGAAACATATGTTGTGACATCAGCTATCTGGTGGATGACAAGAGAGCTTGGAAACACAGAATCCTACAACACTGGGTCAGAAAACCATTTATTTTTCTGGTGATATAAAGTGCCACTTAATTTGATTGTTTCCACCAAAATCTCAACACATTAAATATTTCCCATGAAAATAGTTCCAATGAATAAAATGTTACCTGCAAATTGTGTGTTGTCTCTCAGCTTTATTACAGTTAACTGATTTGATATCCCTTTTTGACAGTCTAGTACATGACTAGATTGGATTTGGCAGCTAACTAAAAGGAAAGGTTACAGGCTGATTTACTGGCTGCTACAGAAGTTTTAAGATTTTAGGCAGTTGTGAATTAAAGTTACTCTCTTTTCTACTTTATTTAATTTTTATTTATTTATTTTTTATTTTTATGGCTGCACCCATGGCATATGGAAGTTCCCGGTTCGCAGATCTAATTCAAGCTGCAGCTGCAACCTAAGCCACAGCTGCAACAACACTGGCTCCTTAACCCACTGGACCCTGCCGGGTATTGAACTCAGGCCTCCACAGTGACTGGAGCCACTGCAGTTGGATTCTTATTCCACTGTGCCTAGCAGGAACTCTTTTCTCTTTGCTACCTTAATGGATATACAACTGAATTGGAGCCTGAGGGTGGTAAGTACATGAGTGCTGTAAAAATATTAACTGAACCTTTAGATAACTACAAAGTCCAAAGTATAGGGACTACAGTGAGATGTCAATCAAGAACTGAAAATAAAGAAAATAATGGTTTTTTATTTTTTAATATTTGGATTATGTTATCTACTGATAATGGATCAGAGCAGAGATAAGCACGGTAACCTTCAAGTGACCTTGACTCAGTTACCTTACTGAAAGGGATACTCTATATGGCTATAACAAGATGAAGTACTTTATTTATCAAATTTCATCCTTGAGAATTCTGTACTAGAACTTCTTCTGAGAAATTCAACTGGGTGATAGAAGAAATCCATTCTCCAGGTTCTCTATGAACTTCGCCTGTTGCAAATTGAGGGAAACCAAGGCATGGAAAGTTTCTAGTGTCTCCAACCCTTCAGAAGCAAGTTGGCACAGCTGGTGGGTTTGACTATAAATGTAAACAGCCATTCTCAGGAGGGGGTGGTGCAGGATGCTAGGGAAGGCAGAAAGCAAAGGCCCCACATGGGCAGGATGTCTTGGGGTAGTTCATGGAGAGAGCTGAATATAATGAGATAGCTGGAGGTTCAAGGCACCTGCAGTTTGTGACAGAATTGAAAAGGAAAAAAAAAGGGAATTCTTTTTGTCCACCCCTGCTGTGGGTTAAGAATTGGATCCTCATTAATGTTCACTGAGAGCTACAAGTAAAGACTAGAACTGTTTTTTAATTACTCTTGCTAGACTAGGGTATCTTTAAAGTGTTGCCATGTAAGAAATGGGCCATATGGGATTCCTGTTACTGTTGCACTACGCTAAGAAAAAGTGACTTCAACCATAAAACCAGGGAAAGTGAAGAAATACTTGGGCAAATATTGGCAGTGCCCATTTGAGCAGTTTCCGGTACACTGGTAGGTCTAAGGACTCAATCTACTTGTATTATTGATGTCAAGAATCCTAGCTTGAAATCAGTAAAAATTAAATTAATAATAATTAATTTAATTATTTTAGTTATTAAAAATTAATTTAATTATTTTTTTCTAATTCAGTGCAATCTTCTCACTATATTCTGGCTTCTCATTCTACATGTCTGCAGAAATAATATATTGGAAGAACTCAAGTTTACCATACCCGTAACATTCTCAGTTTTCAATGCACATTAATAAGTGGGTTTCCTGATTTTGTACTTCAGAATCTGTGACCTTATTTAAAGTGAGTCTGCTCTGATTTAGCAATGCATACCCTGAGGTATTTGAACTTATAAGACTAAGCAATGGACACTTGACCTTTGAAAATTTTAAATTGAGCCTATGATCTAAGACGCCTCTGGTCTCTCTAAATTTATTCTAACACATTTGAGTTTCCTATTCAAACTACACTAAATGGCAGAAATTTATCCTTCTGATTGGGAAAGGCTAGGATCAAGAAAATAAAATGTTCCTAGGAGCTAGGGATTTGGCCTCAGGAATAATGCAGAAATCTAATTGTCAGAGTTAGGCTATGAAGTTAGAGCTTGGCAAGCAACAAATACGAATTCATTGAAGCCACTGATGTGTTAGCTTATAATTTTTTAAACCTTTATTGAAATCAGAATTGGCTCCTGAACCTCAAGGAAACAAAATCTAGAACCAAACTGCCCATGCTCAAATCCTAGCTTAATGACCTTTTTTAAATTTTATTGAGGTATAGTCGATTTATAATGCTGTGTTCATTTCTGCTATACAGCAAAGTGACTCAGTGTATGTATGTATATTCTTTTTCATACTCTTTGCTATTATGGTTTATCACAGGGAACTGAATATAGTTCTCTGTGCTATACAGTAGGACCTTGTTTATCTGTCCTATATATACCAGCCTCTGCCAATCTGAAACTCTAAAACTTTTCCTCCTCCACACCCTTGCCCTTAACAACCACAGTTCTCTTCTCTATATCTGTGAGTCTGTTTCTGTTTCATAGATATTTTTGAGTATTAGAAGACATTTATTTATTTACTTATTCATTCATTCGTTTAAATTTTATAGGACTAAAATTGACTTACTATATAGTTTCAGTTTCAGATTGATAGCAAAGTGAATCAGGTTTACAAATATATATATCCATTCTTTTTGAGGTTCTTTCCCCATATAGGTTATTACAGAGTTTAGTAGGTGCTAAGTTCTTGTTACTTACCTATTTTATTTATAGGAGTGTGCATATGTTAATCCCAACCTCCTAATTTATTCCTTCTCCAATGTAACCGTTCCCCTTTGGTAACCATATATAGTTTCAAAATCTTTGAAACTATTTCTGTTTTGTGAGTTCTTTTGTATTATTTTTTAGATTCCATATGTTGATTGGTGTCATATTTTTGATTTCACATATAAGTGTTATCATGATATTTGTCTTTCTCTTTCTGATTTACCTTTCTTAGTATGGTAATCTCTAGGTCCATCCATATTCCTTGTGACATTTCTTAAAGTTACTTAATCTCTGTATTTTGGTTTCCTCAATTGTGCAAAGAAATAATAGCACCTATCTTTTACAATCCTTGTGATGATTAAATGAATCATTCTATCTGGAAGTGCTTAACATATTCCCTGCTTATATAAATGCTGTAAAATTGTTAGCTACAGGTATATTGAGCACACAGTTGAGTAGCAAGTGACCCCAGTCATGGAAAAAGTCAAATTTCTAGTTTCTACAATTCACTACTCTAAGTTACAACCCAAAAATTAGTACTCTAGTTCAGCCTGGAAAAGAAGTGGATTCCTAACACCTATTAAATAATCATGATTTTGATGATGATAAAATAAATGCATTGTATTCTGAAGATTTCTATTTCAAAAGTTCAATAATTTAGGATAATTAAAGCCATAGGATTATTTTATAAATTTTGGGGAAAATTGTTCATATCTTCCACTCTGCTTTGACTATGGATACCAGGTCATAGTGTTCTCAGATGAATTCCCAAAATACCCATGGACCTCATCAGAAAAGTACCTCCAGTGCAGTTAAAGCTTGGGTTCCGAGGTTGCCAGGCAACAAGTCATGTACCTGGCATGGTAGTTAGCTTCCAGGAAACATTAGCAGAAGCAGCTCAGACATGCTTGACTTTTCAGGTGTGTACAAGCCAGCCTTTTCGGTTATTTTCTGACATTAGAGCAAACTCTAATAAGAATCTTCAGAACATACATCTATCAGTCATCATATGGATTTGATCTCATTCCATTCAAGAGCAACAGTGGGTTGGATGAAAAAACAAAACTCTTTTTGCCTTTTGACTTTTTAGGGTCACACTCACAGCATATGGAGGTTCCCATGCTAGGGGTATAATCAGAGCTGTAGCTGCTGGCCTATGCCACAGCCAGGGCAATGCAGGATCTGAGCTTCTTCTGCAACCTACAGCACAGCTCATGGAACGAGGCCAGGGATCGAACCTGTGTCCTCATGGATGCCAGTAGGGTTCACGAACTGCTGAGCCATGATGGGAAGTCTGGAAAAAAACAAAACTCTTTAAGAAAATAAACTAAAATTACTGCTAAGAAATCAATTGCCCTTTTCCATGCTGCTTCTGACCTCTGTGTGCTTCTTTTCTTTTTCCCACTTTCCAAAGTCAGTCAATCAGTTGCTCAATCAGCATGTTTTATAATTCTACAATGACAGGCATATTTTTATTAGGAGCTTAGAGGTTAAAAGTCTTATCTGCAATATAGGTACTATACTCTAAATATTGTATTGTTCTTTGAGAAAGTCAAATAAGGATTCTGGAAACTTCTTTTCCTCCCAGGATGGTCAAAAGAGCAGTGATTGCTAGGGATGGGGGTGGGGATAAATGGGCAGTACACAATTAGGTGTTTAGGGCAGCGCAACTTACTGTGTGAAGTTGTTATGGTAGGTACAGGTCATTATACATTTGTCAAAGCCCATAGAATATACAACACTAAGAGAGGACTCTAATGTAAAGTATAGACTTTGGGTAATGATGACATGCCCGTGTAGGTTCATTGAGCTTTATAATTGTACCACTCTGATGTGGGGTGTTTGGTAGAGGGAAAGGCTATATGGTGTGCGGTAGGAGGTTTATGGGCGCTCCTGTACTTTCTGCTCAGTTTTGCTGAGCTAAAGTACTGCTAAACTACTCTAAAAATAAAGTTTATTTTTTAAATCAATGAATATTAATGTTATATACCTGCAGTTCTGAAGAGAAGTAAGTCAGGATAAGAAATACCAAGAGTGAGATGGTTATTTCAGAGAATATGATCAGGGAAAGCAGGTGGGAGAAGATGCCACAGGAGCAGACACCTGCAGGAAGTGAGTGAGCCATGGGGATACCTGAGGGAAAAGTGTTAGAGGCAAAGGCAACAGGAAGTACAATCACAAACGATAAATGGCAAAGAAAATACTGGTGCCTTTCTATTTGCGGCCATTAACCAAGTAGTGGATATAGCAACTTCAGATAATAAAACAGGTGAGAAAAAATAGTCTCAAATCTCAGACTGCTTTTTAAAGAACTACCTAGCTAATCTACCTTTTATTCATTTATTTATTTTTTTCAGTGGGTGGGTGTTAGAGTCAATAGCTGAATTTCAAGTTCTACTAAGACGTATCTATTGTATTAACATTCAAGAAGCAACTCCTACGTACCGGTCATGGCCCTTCTTTGTTTAAGCATTTGCCATTATTACCTGAACTATTACAGCTGCTTCCTTCATAGTCTCATTAACTTTAGTCTTACCTGTACGGGCACAGTCTCTCTTGATCTACAATAACTTTTCCTGCAGGAAAGATTTATCTCACACTTGCTAAACCTAACACTAAAAGTAAATGTTATCCACCAAAATGAGACAAATTTCTGAATGCATGATGAATTCTGTGAAATAAACATGCAATAAAATTATCCTAAATTTGGGGATAAAGCAAAGCATTGACTGTGTAAAAGTTTAATATCATGTTGGAGCACCGTCCAACATTTTACCTAAGGGATGACTCTTGGGGTTTCTGTCTTTAACATAATCTTTTCTACTGATTATGGCCCACATATTTTATAACTCCGTAAAGCTAGAGATTAACTCTTAGAACAATGATAAAACAAGGTGATTTTTTTTTTCAATGCGGAAGTTCCTTGGACCAGGCATGGAAACCCAGCCACAGCAGTAACTCAAGCCACAGTAATGACAACCCCCAGTCCTTAACCACTGGGCCACCAGTGAACTCCCTAAGGTGATTTTATTATTTGTAACTAGGAAAGATAACTTAAAGCCTGTGAGTTTATTACAATGTAAGATATGAATGTTTCTTTTAAATCAAATGTAAAAATCTTAGGTCAGTCTTCTATATTATTTCATTGATTATATAAAAATCCCATTTCTTTTATATATTTTTGAATCAGCATTTTTTTTCAAATCCTTGGTTTACTTACCAATGCATTAAACTAAAATTTTGACAAATGGATCACTATTATTTACATAAGAATTACATTTTTAATATTTTGAGAATTGAGTTTTGACACATGATTGATTTTATGATATCAGATTCAACTAGCTAAGACCAGAATTAAATGTAGCTTTCTTACATAAGTTCTGAATATTATCTATGTGTGAAAATTTTCCACAGATGTATTCAAACATATCTACAATCACACTTGCAAAATGTCCTTCAGGGAGTTATAAATGCTTTGAAAAACAATTTTGCTTAATTTGATTTAGGATTTCCTAGCAAATATGAATTCTAAATAGGATTTCAAAGATGGAAAATTTTGACTTAGAACATTTATATACAAGTCACATTTCTCTGTAATATTTTGACCATTTTGTATGAAAACTCAATAAAGGGACTCTGAATAATGACTACCTTTAGATACCATGGAATCAGGGGATAAAGTGTTTTTAATTATTGACACTTAAAGTGTAACCTGAAGCACTTGTGAAGTTGGTATCAAATTTGTGCGCTTAAAGTGAGCAAGGCTATGGTCAAACACACTTGTAGAAAACTGTTTTAGATCAGAAGTAAGAAAACCTGGAAGTTTATCAAAAAGACTATGTAACTCCTTAAAAGCAGAGACCTTTATTATTACAAACTGTAGCAACACACGACTCACATTTTAAGGTGCTTAGTATATCCTTGAAGTTATTTATGGTGAGTTGGCATGAAGATAAATTAGGAATTTGCTGGTAGGAATTAAGAAATAAGAATAAATCAAGAGAGCACCATAAATTATGGAAAGAGCAAAACTGCACCAATAAAATAGGTTCTCATAAGCTTAGCTGTAAGTATTAACATTGTATCTAGACTTCCTGGATTCAAATTATAGCTTAGTCTCTGAATATTTTATTTAAGCCCTCTATGCCTCATTTTCCTCATATGTAAAATGAGGTTAATGATTATACTAATTGTTTGGAGTTGTTGTAAAGATTAAACTAGTTGACAAATATAAAGGACTTAAAAAATTTCCTAACACAAAATAGGTGCTATGTGAGTCTTGGCTACCATTATTATTACCATTATTATTGTTCTTGGGAGACAAAAGAGGAGTTAGAGGAACTGCGAGATCCAGAGGGATTAGATGGCTGCTGCTTCTAGTAGTTAATAAGTTAAATAAAAATGGAGCTTATGAAATATACAAAGATTTCCCGGTTTGGTGACAATAGGATATTCCTAAGGGATTGTATGCTAGATTTTTGACTCATAAACCATTTTGAGCAACATTTAATCCAGATTTATAAACTCGGAAAGCCAGGAGAGATAGGATTCTTAGAAACGGTTTAGTCTGATTGATATAGTGTTTGGTTTGTGTCAAAATAATACAGCCATCTGGTTAATCCCCAAATCCACTGATTTAGAGAGTACACAGAAATATCTTCTTCAGATTATTCTCATGCCATTAAAGTTGAAAAACACTCATCTACTGTCTAATTACCTTCCTTTACACATTGTGAAACAAGGTCTAGAGACATGAAACATCTCAGATAAGTTCCTATTCTTAATGCAACCTCTGGGTTCAGAAACTTTGCCTCCTGTATCCAAACGGGCACCCTTCCAGCATCACGATGAAGAGTGCAGAGTGCAAGGAAAGAGTCACCTCCACCCCACACCCTGATATGCAGAGAGCTGATGCATCCCTGTGGGCTCTGATTGAGCAGGCATTAAAGGTTCCTATTCACCTGCATCTTGAAAGGAAATATCTCATCTGTTGCTTAGCAATGGCATTGTTCCAGAGTTTTAGAATTTCAGCAAAGAAAAAAAGCAGGGGCAGTCTGTTGCTAAATAAGCTCCCAACATCTCATTTTCATGCGTCTTCCAACAGAGTGTTACATTTCTAACCCTTCTACCAATGAGGAGAATGCATGAGCTTGGCAAAGACAACAATAACACAATGCCACAATTTATTTGCTAAAGATGATTCCTTTTGTGAGACTAGGGCTAGGAGGATGATTGAGGTGTCAGAATACACAGTGATTTTTTTTTCCCCTTGCTCATCAAAAGAATAAGACACAGCCTAGAAAATTGCTACACTGAAGAGCTATTTCTTGCTATCATTTTAAATGTCCCCCCACTCTTTATTTTCACAGCACTTGAAATTTTCTCTCTGCAGGAAATTCCACTCTAGGTTCAAGAAGACATCTGGCAGGAGTAAGGAGTGAGATCTGGCTGGTGGACAGTTGCTGTAAAGTTGTGATAATTCCATTTTCTGTCAAACAGCCGAGTGCATGTTCATAAATGTCAAGTATCTCCACAAACAGCTGGAAAAATGAACCACAGAAAGTCTTGTTTATTACCCTACAGCTTCTTATCCTGTACAGGAAACATAACTTTGTTTGAACATGTGGTTCAGAATATTAATAGCATCTCTATTTGGGATAGATTTACTCTCTCTTTTCACAAAAAATATGTCTATTTTTCTTCTTCTCATTTTTCTTCCCACCAGTTCAACTCAGAAGTCAACAGAAGAGATTTGTGAAATCAGCTCTAGAACTGAGAGAGAGCCTGCTTACAGTTAATTCAAGCATACAATAAACTGTATGTTTTCTGAAGATTCCTCAAGTTATAGAGTAAGATCATGAAATGTGAATAGAATCACTATGAAAACTAGAATTTAATCATTATTATGATAATATGAGCATCTCCTAAATATCAGGAGGCAAAATTGTGTGATCATTTTTTGAGATATAAATATATAAGCTCTTTGTTTTCTGTGTTAATGCTTTACCCAATCTGACTATCAGCCTATCATTTCTGGATCTTGCTATTGTAGTAATACCTGCACTTCTTTCTATGGATGCTGTTTTATTGAAGCAAAACTATTTTTAGAAAACAAAGAATGGTATTAAAAAGATCATATAGTCAAGTTTCTCCTTTATAGGTTATGATATTGATGCTAAAAAGTTAAGGTAATCCAAGTTATAATATCAAGTTGATAGAAGCACCATGCCCTCTTATTTTGCAGTGAAACAAATATGGTGAATGGGCTAGTTCATTTAGCAGGCACTGTGCCAGGCACTAGGTCAAAGTGAGAGAGAGAGAGCAAAGGAAAAATAACTGTGTCGAAGAGGTATGACAGAAGAGCTAAAGGGAATTAGGCAGGTATGGATCAGATAGAACTTCTTGGAATGAATGTGAGCAAAAGTGGGACCTGAAAATGAGCTGACATTTCTTTATTCTTGCTTCATCATTTCTTGCATGAGACAATAAAAGAATGAAATCATTAAGTTGAAAAATGAGAGAGAGAGAGCACTGAAAGGAAATTAATTTCAATATGTCTGGAATGGTTAGAAAACAGAGGAGGAGGCTGGAGCCCATCACATTACGTGAAGGATTTGGCTTTTAATTCTAATCACAATTGGGAGTGGCTGAAAAGTTTTCATGGAGTAGTCACAGCACCCATTTCATTACACCACATGGAAATTTTGAACTGGATTAAGGCAAAAGGTGGCATAAAGCATGTGTGGAGAATAAGTGGAATGATTTGAGGGATCTTAAAATCGGGCTCCTCTGTTCCCAAATATATTTCCCATCCACCTATTACAGTTCTCAACGTCCCAGGCTTTACTCTCTCCATTCAGCATCATCAGACTGATGTCTAGGTCTTGATATGGGGTAAGGTGAAGAAAAGCACTTGAGTAGCCAACAAGGGATCATGGACTGGTACCCACAAACACAAAATGAGAAAGGATCTTAATGGGGACCAAAGGAGACATGATACTCATAGTTCTTGTTTAGTACTATTTAGTTTAGCTTTTTCTCATTCATAATGAAATCATGTTCAATAAAAGAACTTTCAAAATATCGTTAACCTTGCTATGCTATGATAAAGAGAAGATAAGTGACTTGAAGATGTCACATAGCCAGGAAGTAGCGACAGGTGCTCCTGATCTACGGTTCCTTCCTGGCTTCTGATCCAATATTCTTTCCACTGCACTATGGCTATTTTTGAGAATGAAGTTCAACTCCTTGTCCTCTTGTCAAGCATTGAACCATCAACCCAGCTGCCATTTATCATTAATTCATCAAGTATTTGTACTGACTGCTTGTTTAGCAAGACCCTGAAACCACTACCTGCCGTTCCTCCATAATTTTTAATAATCCAGATAAAGAAGTCTAGTCCATCCCTTTGGAAAGACATAGAAAAGTATTATATCGAGATACAAGGTGGTGCAGAAAGTTTGTGATTAGAGACTGCTGGTAACTTCTTCCTGTTTATTTAAGATGCCTTGGAATCCCTTCATTTAAATATTATTACCCAAAGCTTAATTACTCTCTTGATATCTGGAATACTACTTTCCCCGCCTCTCCACTCCTACACACTTTTTTTTTTTGGCCCAGTCACACTTAATTCAGTAAAATAAAGTTAGTACTAAAATCCTCACTTGCCAGATGCTCTGCATGTTCCTGCCACTGCTAATAATTTGCAAAGAAAAAAAAATTCACATATTTAGGTGCCAAATAAAACAATCAACTTCAACTAACATTTTAGCCTAATCAGATAGATGAAATGGATTTTATTAAGTTTCATTTTTTTTCTCTTCCATTAGAGCAAATGTTCATGATGGCTCTTTGAATATTTTGTCAGCATATATAAGTGCATCTTCTATCTGCTCCCATGTTTCAACATTTGGCCCAAAAAGCATCCAGCATGGAATTTGGCACAGAGTGAGGATCCAGGAAATGTTAGCTAAAACTGAACGCTTTCTTGTTCTATTTCCAGGGAAAAAATTGTATATATATTATTGTTCAAGACCCCTAAGCAAGTATCCAGGGTGACTAATAATCGTAGGTTGGGACCAGGAGGGCTGTCAATGTTAAGATTTCTCACCGTTCATACGAAGGCAAGGATGTCAAGGGGTGTTGCTTTGTGATGAGCAGATGTCTTCATAATGATTGAATTTGTTTTACTTTTCTTGAGATAGTGCACAAAAAGTCAGCTTCCCACTGTCCATTTCAGACTTGAATTTCCTACGAGCCAGCCCTGGGTTCTAGCCAGTGGGTTGTTGATTAGTTCAGGAAGAAAAGTCTTTATAATAAGTACAAAAAGAGAGAATAAACTTAAAATCTTTCCTCTGGGTATTTTGGAGGAAAACCTAGCCAGGATTTAAAATCTTGTGTCTTACTCAGAGATGCTAATCAATGCAATGTCTTTTGAGACTTTCTCCAATGATCAGTTATTCATGAGGGAGAAATCATCATGTTTTTGTTCAAGGCAAAAAAAAATTAAAAATAAAAATAAATTCTAACATCTAGTAGAGTTGCTCACCCTTCAAGAAAGTAGTGCTTAATTGGAGTGAATATTCAAGGGCAGAGCAACATCTTTTCTTTTCTTCAAATCTAAGGGTTTATGAGCTTTGAAACTTAGAATTTAAAAACTTAAGTTTCAATATTTTTCTGTAAATTACTCAGGTATCAAGTATTCACCTAATGTTCAGGTTAGGAGAAGGAAAGAGTCAAAAATAATTTATAAGAAATTTAAAAAAACGAAGCATCTTCTAGGATCAGATTTTTTTTAACAGCTTCTGTAGCAAAGATCCATGAGTTTTACTAGAGAATCTCTATCAAATGCCGATTATAAAACAATGAATAACAGCTTTCCAATTTGACAAAAAAATAAAAAAAGTCTACCAAGGGAGGGGGAGGGGAAGAAGGCAAACTGAAGAGAGCCTAGGGGTAAGGGACTCCGGATTCTAATCTGTACTCAGCTATCTTCCCTTATCATTTATACTTTGGTCAGCTTCTTTGTTTTATTTAGACAGTACTATATAATAATCAAAAGCTGTAAAAATGAAGTTTGCACTTATAAGTAAATAAAACTTCTACATGACACAGTTGATTTCTTGATCCAAACTTGTGACAGGGCAGAAGTAAAAGGAAAACAAGAGAGGCTAAGATAAAATAGGAACACAGGAATATAGCACAGGTTTTTATCACATAAACATCAGTGCCTACTCTCTTGGCATCTCTAGATCTCCTTGTTTAAAGTTCACCTCTTCACTCACTGTCTCCCAGCCCATGGGTCTTGCTTTTCCCCCCACTGTGTGGTCACACCTCTGCACTGGCTCTTTCCTGCTGGAAGTGTTCTTCTACCTATTTAAATTTGCAAATTATGCAATCCCACAATTCTTCTCTACTTTTCTCATCTTTGAAACACGTCTACAACACATCGTCTTTTAATGCACTATGTAGTTCATTCATTAAAATTATTGCTAACTTTCTCTTTCACCCTTGCTACAACATAAACTCTGGGAGGGTAGGGGTCTTTCTTGCCATGGTCATGAATGTATCCCAAGAATGTCTAGAAGAGAGTGTGGCTAAGAGTAGGTACTCAATACAATCTGTTGAGTGAATGAATGGATAAATGGATAAGAAAACAGACTAAATCTTAGCTGGGTAAGATGGGTGAGGATCAAGCAAAAATCATTTTTGTTTCATTCGAACAACTTTTTCACCCACTGCTGATGAAATTTTCTAGAGCCATTCTGAAAATTAATATCATTTTCTTCTCACCACGTACAATAGCCAAGAGTCAACTAATACATCAATTTGAAGTTGTGAAGAGCATGGATTTTGAAGACAGATGGTCATAGTCCTGCCATTTGAAAGCAGTTGTTGTAGGCAAGTTGCTTGATAACATTCAGAATAAATTTCTCATTAAAGAGAGAGTAAGAATACCCACTTCACAAGGTCATTGTGAGTATTCACCATAATGTGTTTAAAGTGCCTTCTACCGTGCCAGGTGGAAACTCCATAAAAGTGGTTATTATTATTAGATGATCCTTAAGCACTTCCCTGCCCTGACATTCTTAAAAGCCACAAATGTATAACTCTGCCTAATTGAATCAAATCAGAGATGGTACTGAGTGACTTGGAAAATTTCCAGCATGTACAGCTGGAATATGTACCATCAGGAGTGAATTATTACATCTCACTGGGCCTCAGTTTCTCTTCAGTAGGAGAATTTCAGTTAGCATCTGTACTATAAAGATCAAGCAACAAATGTCATATTTAACAACTGGAAAACGAAATTTCTTAGATTCTGATAAGATGAATTACTGAAAAGTTCTAGGAAAATCAGCAAAGAGTTATTGATCTATATATTTTGCAACATGCACACGTGTACACGCACACACACATACACACACACACAAACCACACCTATAGAAGATTTTTCATAATTTGACTCAAGCTAATTCAGAAATCGAAGATCAACTATTTTAATCAATAAGCGGCAAGAATGAAAAATTTGGGAGGTTAGGGGTAGAAAATACTATGATGAAAAAAAAAGAGGTTTACTCACTTTAAGGAATGTGTGTCTGAAAATTTGTATAGGAGAAAGCAGAATAAAATAAGTATGAAATGGATACATAAAATATCACTTTGCAAGAAAAGAAAGTACTTATAAACAATGGGTTCAAAAAGGACTTTACAAGGAGTTAACATTGGAGTTAATTCTTTCTTTTTTTAAATTGCTTTTTAGGGCCGCACCCATGGTATATGGAAGTTCCCAGACTAGGGGTCAAATCGGAGCTCCAGCTGCCAGCCTACACCACAGACACATGAAATCTGAACTGCATCTGTGACCTATACCACAGCTCATGGCAACTCTGGACCCCCGACCCACTGAGCGAAGCCTGGGATTGAACCTGCATCCTCATGGGTACTAGTAGGATTGGTTTCCGCTGTACCATGACAGGAACTCCCTGGAATTAATTCTTGGATGAAAAGCTTTTTAGTATATGCAGAAGGGTATCTTGGTAATGTTAGGATGAGGGAAAATATCTAGAATACATGCAAAGTCTGGGAGGGTTAAAAATCCTTGACCAGTCCAAGGACGTTTGTGGTCAGCTGTGAAAGAGTAAAAAATTGAAAGAAGATACTGGAGAGTGATGAAATCAGAATTGGTTGGTACCATCACAGAGGACCCTGGACATGAAGTAAAAAGCTTGGATTTGATTGTCCAAGTGTGAGGTTTTAGGTATTAGAGTAGGAAAACTAATATGCACTTATTTTTTCAGACAATAACTTTGACAGCCATGAAGGATGAATTGAAGAACCATTTGTAGTTTGGGAGACAAAATCTAGCAATGGAATAATCTCATCAATGTGGGCATTCAATTCAATCCATTCAATTCTGTTCAAGGGGAATGGAAAAGAGAAAAATGGTATAAAAAGCATTGAGGAGGTAGAGACTTTACTGAAGCCACTGATGACTGGTCCCTCCTACTTTGGTTTCTGGAACACCCTTTCCAGGTTTTCTTCCTTCATCTTCCATTCCTTTATCTCAGCCTTCCCCGTGAGCTCTTTCCTCTAACTACTCCATATCATTCTACTTTGATCATCTTCTTGGGTAGCTCCACATCAGCTTGTGACCTCCTACTGTGCGTGTGGAACACATATTTCTGTCTTGCAGGCAGACTTTCCTCCTGAGCTTCAACTGATTACTAAGGAACCTCTTACAGAGATATTTAATTACAAACTGTCATCTACCCTTTCAGTAAGGAAGTTGTAGAAATATGTTAATAGATTATGTTTCATGTGCTCAGTCTAAATAATGTGCAATAAGATCTAAATAAAGGCGTGAATGGGGGTATCAAATCCATTAAAAAGGAGTAGAGAGAATCATGAAATTATGAGATGTAGATACATGTATGTTTTTAACTGTGTTATAATTTTTATACCTATTCTCAATATGAAATAACTACTCTTTTAATATCTCAGGGAGATTTTTCTGAGTAGCTTTGAAAATATTTATAAGCTTGGTTTGAACCTTTTTATACTTAAAAGAAAATAAAACCCTTTTACCATGAAGTTGAGCTAATTTACTGTGTAGCAAGCATATTCAGTAATACAGTCTGGGTTCCATAAATGCAATATGAAAAGTGCATATGTCCTATGAATTCATTTTGTGGTTTCCATCATCTCTTCTTATTAGAGAACACTGGCAATACAATAGCCTTCTGTACAGCAGTCATGAACATATTACTTTAACCTCCAAATGGCTAGATTTTGCATCATCAAGGACCTTTCTGGGCTGGATGATGAGTACAAAGTGTTCATAGTGAGTATTTCACCTTTAGCTAGCTAAATCTTCCCATGACATTGGTGTGCCCAGGGAAGGGAGGTTTGGATTTTTATGAAATTACTCCCTTTTGATCCTGTAGTTTAAAGACTGAAAGCTAAAAATTACCTCAGTACTCCCTAAATTTCACTTATGATGTCTGCATAATTTTACTACTTCAAAAAACTTCAATAAAAGTCTTACTATTGAAAAAAGATCTCTTACTCTATCACTTGGTGTTTACAGTCTTTGATCACTTTAGATGGAAGAGCTGGCATGCTGCCAGAAGCAGAAGACTCACAGGCTTTGGTCCTCTTCTAGCTATTAAAATATTTTTATGCATAAAAGGAAAAAGAACAACGCCCCAAACAAGGTACTCCTGCACCATGTAAACAACGTTGTGATTTAATTTGCTAATTTTCAAATTTGCCTTGGAAAATAAAAGACTACCTATAAGCTGCCAGCCTGGAGAGGAATCTTATTGTTGGTATGCAAGCCTGTTAGCACATATTTTAAGACTGGATCTGCTCATTACATATGAGTATGTCCTCTGTATATTCCATGAGCAAAAGAAAGCAAGAACGCTTTGATGAGCAATGGTCCAGCATGATTCCCACATGAGAGAATCATCTAACAGGGTCATTTCCTTAAAACTAATCAGAATCTCTTATGTCTGCTTAATGAGTTGAAATTTTCATGATAGTCACTCTCTAAGTAAGGTCTGGAATTCCAAGAGAGACTTTCTGAAAATGAGCATGGTCCTATTAGGGATAGAATCCCACCTTGGTGAAAAAAAGCACGTGTTGGGGAGTTGAACAGCCAATATTAGCAAATATTGCCTTCGAGTAGAGAAAAATCAGCAAATGTGTTTTTTGGTTTGGCTTCCATTTCCAAGACTAATATCTGGGTCCACTTTAGCAAGGCTATGTGAAAGTAATGGGAAGAAATTATGACTGTCCCCACTAAAATATATTTTGGAGTAAAGTGGGTTATAAATAATGTTTAAAGTGCACTTTAAATTATTTTATCTTTCCCATTAGGTTTGAAAATTCTTGGGTATGATGATACTGACTTGTACTGCTCCCTGTGGATTTTTCCATCTATCCTTCTGTATTCACAAACTTGAACCATGTCCATACTCACAGGCGCTTGCTCTTACATCGTTTCTATTTGGCATCATCACTTTATTCAGCCCAGTGATGTCATCATCATCATCATTGTCATTCAACATTTCTTGAGTGTTTCAGTTGTCATGACACTCTACTATTTATTCATAGCCATCATCATTTTGCTAATATTTTTTTGTAGTCATTTATTATTTTACTGGATTGTTTATTTGTAGTCATCATTTTACTAATCGACTTTACAGTTTCTAACGATAAAGCCTATATATATGAATGTGCACGCATGCGCGTGCGTGTGTGTGTACAATAATGCCATGTGGCCAGCTTATTTGAGGTTGAAACACCCCCCACACCTTAAATGTCTGTGTATAGCTATTTTTACATATAAAAACTGGGAGAAGAGAGTTCTTTTCTGAAATTATAAGGAACTAGATACATTCTCAAGAGTAAACACAGAAAATCTGGATATATATGGACAGCCTATTTTAGCATACATGCATGAACAGTTAGCTAAGGAAGAATATCCTGCAAAAAATGAAAATACAGGTACTTGTAATGACTGAACTACTCACTCTGGGACATTTGCTGATTGTGGAGGCTAGAGCTTAATCTTAATTAATTACATGATGAAAATGCAAGAAATAAAACTGGAGTATGAGCAAGAAGGGAGGTTAGATTAGAGACCCCTGCATAAAGTTAAAATCTCCCTATCCCATCCCACTGAGAAAAATAAGAAACATAAGAATAAGGAAAAAATAAGGAAAATGAGAAAAAATAGCATTATGGTAAGTAACAATAACAAAAAACTCTTCCTGCAGAGGGAGACAAAGAGGATTGGCTGCCAGCCTTGGTTTCTGGGGGAAGGAGGTGATGAGAAGAGAGTGAAAGCGTGTCTTATAATTGTTCCTATCACAAACTCACCCATACTTATTTTTGGTGATATCGTTGATACTCTCTGTTTACTTCTACCAACAACAAAATCAAGTAGCCTTAAATTGGATGCTAAGCCCAAAGTGACCCTGAGGCACTGGTGTCCACAGGTGCCAGATAGAGGCAAATTCAAATCATCTTTGGAAGTACACATTCTAGATACTGAAACTCAGACAACAGATAAAAAATTATAGAGGAAATATGTCTGTAAAAATATTAGTAATTGCAACATGTACAAATAAATAAACCACTCATAACTGAGAGTAGGAAAAGACTACAGAATGAGACTCAAAACTTATCAGACTTTATTATGAAATATGAAGTCCTAACATAGTTAAGAAAAAGATTTTCAAGGTATATGGAAATATAGAAAGAAAATTTAAAATGACCAAGAAAAAGCATTGTAATATAATACTTTTTTAGAAACAAATAATTTGATGATTTACACTAGTAGAGTAGACATATAAAGAGCTATTTAGTGAAATGACAGAAATAAATGATCCAGGATTCAGTGTAGCAAGAGAAGGTAACCATGAAAATGAGATTAAGAGAAATGAAAGTCAGAAAGGCTAGCTTGTCCTCCAGATTTCTGAAACTGTGGACATAGAGAAGAAAAAAATTGGAGTGCATTAGAGAAATGCTAGTTGTTCTTACAGATAGACCCCATTGCATCAGTAGATTATTGAAAAGCAAGGTTATGACTCTGTCGCATGATGCCCCAAGCAAGTGTTCCCAATCTGTAAGTCACCTACTCTGTGAAGCAGAGACTGGGACCTTTTTTAGCATCTTCTAATAGCGACTGCAAATGTGGTTGTGTTTGCCAGCATCAGGTCAAAGGGAAAAGTTCACGGAGGGTCATCCACAGAAGGACCTTCTTGTATCAGGTCTGATAATGATGTTTATCACTTTTGTTCCACATTCATAGCCAGAGGTTCCTTGCATGGCTCCACCTGATTGCCAGGGAAGTCAGAAAATGTAGCCTTGATGAGTTCTAGGAAGAATAGGAAATGGATCTGGTGTTCAGTCAGTGGGTTTTGTCATAGCTCACACTTCTTATCATCAGATGTGCCTTTAACCGTTCTCCAGACACACTGACATACTCACGCTCTTCCCAGTGGAACCAACCCAAAGTCCAAAACTTTTAGTGCTCACACCCGGAAACACAGGATTACTCTCCATTTAAAAAAAACATTACACACACACACACACACACACACACACACACACACATATATATATGTTTTTATATGGAAATATACATATGCATAGCTCATATGATGGCAAAGTGTTACTTGACAAATTATACCTATCCCCTCTTTGTTGCTGTTAACATAAAACCATGAAAGAGGGGCTGGGAAACCATAACAAATGTTCTCGTTCAGAGCAGGAGGGAAAAGGAGACATGTGGCAGTTACTGATTCTAAAACAAGACAAAGACAGGACAATATATGAAAACTGAAGGCCAAGCTCACTCATGAATATAGTTAATGAATGAATGAATGGTGAGTGAATACATTTTGAATAAAATGTTGGCAAATCAAATTTAATAATCTATAAAAAGAGTGACACATGATGCCCAAATTGGTTTTTCCAGTTATACAAGATTAATTTATCATTTGATACCCAATAAATATAATTCAGCATATCAAAATGGAGAGATTTCAAAATAAAACGATGTCACAGAAGAGCACTTCTTATATGATTTACTGATATATGATTGGAAATGTACACAAATAAAAAGTGTACCTTTTCAGAGATACCTACATATATATTACAACTCTTAAAAGCAAGGAAATAAAAATAAAATTCAGAGAAATGAATATCTATGAAATGAGGGACTTCAAGTTTATTGGTGATATTCTCTTTCTTAAAGTAGGCTTTTTTTTTTCTTTCTCTTCTTTTTTAAGCCTGCACCTGCAGCATATGGAAGTTCTCTGGCTATGGGTTGAATTGGAGTTGCAGGTGAGGCCTACACCACAGCCAAAGCAACACCGGATCCACACTGCCTCTGTGACCTATGCTGCAGCTTGCGGCAATGCTGGATCTTTAACCCATTCAGTGAGGCCAGGGATCAAACCTGCGTCTTCATGGATACTATGTCAGGTTCTTAACCTGCTGAGTCCCAATGGGAATTCCTTAAACTAGGTGATAGTATACCTTGCATTTTTAAACTTATAGATGTACTTTGTAGTTTGCAGAGAAACATAAAAGACCTTTTGCATGTAATTGATATTTATTTTCTAAATTAAAATACAAGTACATAAAGTGAAGGGAGTATAACTGGAGGGAGTTTGGCCAGGAAACAGACAAGGGGGCGAGAAGTCATGTGGGAATGAGGGGGTAAAGCAGAATATTCTCCAGTCATTTAGAGACCTGAGTTCAGCTACTGGAATCAGAGATTTAAGGACTCAAAGCTTCTTTCATAAAGAGTTCAAGGGGACTCTAGGCATTAAGGGAAAAAAAAAAAAAAAGGCAAATACTGATCAGGGTCCAGGTGACAAAGTACACAGAAAGGAAGAGATGACAATGTGCCAGATCCTGCTTTGAGCCAAATCTCGCTCTGAGACCTGGCAGCTGGGAGCAGTGGACCAACAATGGCCTTTCCTGACGAACTGTCAGCAGGACCAGCCTGGACCTCCTGCCGTGGGCTTTGAGAGCAGCAAAGAAAAACTAGCACAATCCAGGCATGAGATTCAGGACATGGCCCGTGCCACAAAGTGGTTGATTCTGACACTGGGTCTTGTGGGACCACGTGAAGAACTGATTTAGGAAATGCCGAAAACGATATGAAGATACTCTTAGAGGAGAGTAAAATCCTGTCCTGAAACATCATCCTGAGTCTATTTTTATCCACAGTCATTTAAAACAGTTGACATTTTGACATATGCATATAGATATGCTGCACACACAGACGTCTAAAATGTGTATGTGTATAACATGTTTTGTGACTTCCTAATTTGGGAGGAGTCAACCATTGAGTTCTCTAAAAATATGTTATGTTGTTAATAAAAAGTAATTGAAATATAACAAAAAGTTTCTCAGATATTATTCAGAACATCTGATGAGGGCCATGGTACATATTTTGGGTCATAGTTATGCTTTTGTGGGTTTTATTCTTGAATTAAATGTGAGCAGTGCTCTAAAGCCCTTGACCTGTGGGCAAGCCTGTTATACTTTTAGCCTGTGGTCTTCTGATCTGGCATCTTAGAACGAGTGAAGAAACTCGAACAGAAGCTACTTGATTTCCTTAGTTTGCAACACATTTGATTGTTTATGAGTTGACACAGCATTCAATAGCTTTGTCTAGTCTTCACAGCTCCCGTGGCTGAGACATTACAGTAGAATTTGATTGCTTAAAGTAACTACAGCTAGAAATTCATTCAAAAACACAAAGACTAATGGTAAGAAAATACTTCTCTAGTGATGATTTTCACAAAATGCCCTGACATTTATTCCTGTCCTTTCAATTAAGCCATTCTAAGCTAGGTATCCTGTTTTAGTTTCTCTAAAAAAATGAAGCTTTTCTCTACAGTTCAACCTGCTTACCAGGCACATTCTACAGACTTATTATTGTATTTTAAAATTAGCTTCTCCTCTCTCACTTTCAAATGGATCAAAAAGCAAAAAGCAACATCCATCAGATGAGGTCATCTCAGCAGGAAGCCCAATTAACTCAAAATAAAGTCTCAAATGGTAGATGAACCAGAACTTGTAATAAGCCTCCCCTAGGGTACCATGACCAATTCTTGCATTAAAACGTTTTAATGTAATATTTCCCCATCCTTTCCAGGATTGTCGCCTCTTTTACTAATATATTATTGTCTTAAATGTATAAACTATTAGGTAAATGCATATATATATATATGTGTTCTTTTTTCAATTCTTTATGATTGGTTTGCTTACATTTACCTGGACAAAAGCATTTGCTTTTATCCCTTTGCAAAAAGTAAAGATTCTTGAGCTTTTTAAAAAATTTGTCATTTGAGACAGTTATTTATTGGGATGTTGGCAAAGGGGTCCAGGAGGCTGGGTGGGGGGGAGAGAGGAAGAGAGAGAGAGGAGAGATGGGAGGGAGAAAAAGAGAGAGAGAGTGAGAGAGAGAAAGAGAGAGAGAGAGAGAGAGAGAGAGGGAGGGAGAGGGAGACAGAGAGAGAGAGAGAGAGGATTTAATTATGCAGCAGATGTTGGGAGTGGTATTTATTCACCAAAACCACATGGGTCATTCATTAAAATCTCAATTTTAATTAGCAAACACCTGTTTTCTGTTTGATTTTACACTGATATCTACTGTCTGCAATTTGCTTTCTTCAGGACAAGCAATTAGATAGCCCTGACAGTAACAGTTAATCTAATTAGTCCGGAGGTGCACTTGGGAGGCAACTATCGACTTGAAGAAATTACAGATCCAAGCAATCACAGCTTCATTCACATGATTGGATAAGATTTATGTACAATTATTGCTGGGTGTCACCTTTTCCCCTGGTCCTTTCTTTTAAACTTGGATTTAAGAGGAAGAATGAACTAATAAGAAAATTTAGTGTTTACTGTGCACCAGTCACCATACTAGGTTCAGTAAGTATAAAGATGCAATCGTTTTAGCTCCTAGATAGGAAGTTACAGTCTGATGCAAGAGACAGTTACCTAGACAGGTTATTGTGTTGTTGAGATGAATCTAAGCACTTATAAATGAGTATTAAGATATTTCTCTCATAATAAACTCTGGTCGCTGCTGAAAGAACTGGATAATGACATGAGCATGGGCTATTTTTTTTTCTTTCTTTCTTTCTTTTTTTTTTTTTTTTAAGACTGCAACCAGGGCATATGGAAGTTCCCTCACCAGGGACTGAATCTCAGCTGCAGCTGAGATCCTTTAACCCACTGCACCGGGCTGGGGGTCAAACCAATTCCTCCGCAATGATCCAAGCTGCTACAGGCTGATTCTTTTTTAAAAATTTATTTTATGTTAGGGTATAGTTGATTTACAGTATTGCATCAATTTCTGCTGTACAGCATAATGACCCAGTCATACATACACATATACATGTCTGTATGTGTGCGTGTATATCTATATATATATCTATATATATCTCGTATTATCTTTCATTATGGTCTATCCCAAGAGATTAGATATAGTTCCCTGTGCTGTACAGTAGGACCTCATTGTTTATCCATTCTAAATGTAAGAGTTTGCATCTACCAACCCCAAACTCCTCATCTATCCCACTTCTTCCCCTCTCCCTCTTGGCAACCATAAATCTGTTCTCTATGTCTGTGAATCTGTTTATGCAGTTCAATTCTTAACCCACTGCATCACAGTGGGATCTACGACACAGGCTTTTTTCAAAGTGTGAAAATTGTGCTTGTTTTCGAAGTGGTGGAAATTCTCTTATAACGATGCAATCTGATTGACTTTACCTGCAGTCATCATTGAAACCTAAACATGTCACCTGATGCCTTTCTTTTTTATAGTTTATAGCTTGTAAGATGCTCTCTTTCCTAATTCTAAGGTTCAGGAAAGGGAACTTGAAATTAGGCCCTAAGGCCTAGGAAATGAACATAAAAGAGGAGACAGTCATTGGTCCTAATTCCATAGGTACATTTCAAAAATGGTGTAATTAGACATAGAGTGAATATATCCTCAAAACCAAAAAATGATGCTGATAAGAATGTCTGGCAAATCTTCTCTTCCACTGCTCCAGCCTCAGTTTAATATACTTGTTTGAAAAGATGAGAGCCCTGGGCCTCACTTGACTCAATTCATAAATTGGGGCCAGAAGGAGAAAAACAATCTGTCTCTCAAGCACACATGACTTGATATCCCAGCCTGTTTAAAGAGGTATCTTCTATGCATGACACCAACTTAATGCAAACAGCCTCTGATGGTAAACATCACATTATGCTAAATGTTGTGAAAGAAGGATGGCATGCAGACTTTTAACAGTCCTACAAAAATTAAGTTATGCTATGCCTAAAACTTCCCAAAGGCTTTTCTTGGAAGACATTCGCCTGCTGGTATGTTGATTGTGGTAAGTAATTGACTAGAATTGTATTCCTTCTTTCTAGAACAGAAGTAACACCTTAAGTGGGCTGGATTTGGACTTTAAGAGATTACTTACTCATATATTAAAAGGTCATCATTTCAAAAAGTTTCTTATCCATAGAAATTCCACTTGGGATGATATGGATAACCATTGCGTCATGTCATTAGTCAAATTCATCTGTACAAACTTCTGTTATGTAGACTAGGGAAGGAAACTAATACTTGTCAAGCATCTGTAATGTGCCAACAACAGTGCTGGTTAGAAGCTTCATATATAAATCTTGCTGCAATTCTCATGTTAGCTCTATGAGCTAGGTTTTACATATGTCTAATTTAATGTGGAAGTAGGCTCAACATTGTTACATTATTTCCTTAAAGGTAGTAATGGTCACTCCCACTTTATAATAGAGGCCACAAAGGGAGTCCTTATATAGTTAAGTGGCAAATCTTGCTTTGACTAAGGTCCCTCTGATTCCTTATGCTATCTATCTCCAATATATCTAATAAATATGGATATTCATATCATGCTCTACATTTTGCAGCATACTTTTAAAAATTATATGTGAAGCTCCCCTAGGAGAGTGGCTGGCATTTGATTCTCACAATAATGTCAAGAAATTGTTGGGACACACAATACTTCCATTCTATTAGAGGAGAATAAAGCAGGAGGTAGCAAGTCTTGAAATCATCAGGACTTTGTTAGACATGACCAAACACTGGATAAATAAAAATAAGTTATATACTCTTCTACTGGGAAGAAACTCACCAGGTCATGGATAAGAGGAACACAGGTAAATAGATCAACATCCACAATAAAAGATTCAATAGAGTCAAGAACAAGTATTTGGGGGGACTATAAAATGGCATGTTTCCCTTCCAAGCAATAGCATATATTGCCATTTTGAACCAAACTGTGACTCATTCAATATTTACATTCCTGTGTTAACATTCCTTCTGAAAAACTAACCCAAATGAGTGATTATGGTAGGGTATAGGCATGTTACTTATGATCACTCAGTCATAGTCAGTATATGCTGGTAAATGTTTTAACAGCTGGCACTCCAAGCAAAAGAAAAGGAAAAAGACCTTATTTGTAGCATTTGCCAACTACTGCGGTGTAAATACCCACACAATTTCAAACTGCCACTATGTTGCAACTGAATGTGTAGTTGGAGAGAGATGTTCCCAGGCAGCTTGCAAGAGCTTCCAGCAGCTGATCTCATCACACCCCTGGTGTAGTGGACACTAGAGTTTGGAATGTGTTTCCTTAGCAGCCGCCATTCCTTGATGGTACTCATTCCTCCCTTCATGACACCTCATCCTCATCCACATATACATCCTAGTGCCCTCCATTCTTCTCTTTCTCAGGGACAATATTTGCATCAGGAAAAAATTAAATCAATTCTTCACCCCACCTAGGGACTTTTGTGCTTTACTAATTAGGGGGAAAGGATAGCAAGAATAAGCATGCAGGGAATGTAATGTAAAGGCAGAATCCCATCTCAGGGTTCATGTCATCACAAAAAAATTTAAGTGGTTGCCAAAATTAGCTAGACTTGAAGGGAAACCTGGCAGTATTAGCTCATGCCCTTACAGGGAAGGCACTTTTCTGTAGTATATTTTAGCAGAATCAATGCACCAACTCAAAGGAGCAGCTACAATGTAGGAAACCAGGTAACTGAGATAATGGAAATAAATAAATCCTTGTGTTGTCATTCTCATCAAAGGCTACTGATGCTGCCAAGGCCTGGAAAAAGTCCAGAAAGAGTAAGTCAGCTGTTTTCATAATTATGTCCCCTTTGTTATTTTACTGTTGAATCTTCATCCTAGTAAAGTTTCCATTGCTCTCTTTCCCTTTAGACCAGACCACTTTGTTTTATTTCTAGACATTGTCAGGATGCAGAACCTGAAATTCAGAGTGTTGCTATTCTGCTGAGGGATATTGAGGAGGGCACACAACCACCTCTTTACTTCTCAGCACATAGAGCTGTGATGAGTTATGGTATTTTCTCCCTCCAGTCATTTATTTGTAAGACAGAAAAACAACCCTGGCTACGTTCTCATTCATATTCAATGACTTGATTTGAGTATTGTTTTAATACTTCATCAGAAAAATTATCCTTCTTTTTCCTTTATGCATGTAATTTTAAAAGGTTTGCTGAATTTTAAAAAATCTTTTTGTCATATCTTCAGGCTAAATGTGTTTTTTTCATGAAAAAACATGTCTCCCACTTTATAATAGAGGTCATGAAGGGATTCCCTTTGAAATGTACTCTTCAGAGTGTTATTTATTTAATAATAACAGCAAACACATATAGCACTTGCTATGTCATTGTACAAAACCCTTTATGTACACTGACTTATCTGTGACTCATTGCAACCTATGGGTAGGAACCACTGTTTCTCCAATTTTGTAAATAAACAGGTTAAGGAACAGAAAGTCATACAAATAGCAAATGATGAAGCTGACATTTGAGCCAAGGCTAGCTGGCTCTAGAATATATGATTTTTAACTTCAACCCTGTATTTCGTTTGAAAACAAAAATCATGATCTATGACTTGACCTATCACAAACCCGGAACACTAAATATATCAACGGGTTTTCAATATTTCAGACCAGCTACTGTCATCTTTCTGATGGAAGCAGAAACTATCTAGCCAGCCATACAAAATCTCTTTTGTTCTCAGAAAAAAAATACATATATATTTCTGATCAGAAGAGATACTCAGAAAGCATAGTGATATTTGTAGAAGGTAGTGATGCAGATGATAGAAAAATTAGGTTATTAGATGCTTATATTGTTTCTCGGCTTCTTTTACAGCAGCATCATTTATAGGAACTCTTTAAGCAGAAACCTGGAGAAGTGAGTCTGACACAAAAGTGCCTGTTCCTTATCACTACAAGGTGCAGGGAGAGGACTTGATCTTATTTTAAGGGCTTCAGTCAGGTCAGTCAGTTTTCTTCTCTCGTTTTCCTCCTGCACAGTGGTTATACTGGTGCAGAGGCATCCTCTTCAGCTGTGGAATGTACTAAATGACTCACAAGTTTCAAGATCTCAGGTTGGGCATGAATGAAACTTTAGGATTGTGCCAAATCAGATGTTAAATCAGAACTAAGTCTCTGATTTCACACCCCACAAAGGAAAGTCTTGCCAGAATTATTCTTTTTATGGAATTTTGGTTTTGTTACTTTTATTAGGATATCTTCACCATGATTTTGTTTTCTTAGAGGGTGACCGATTCATCAGTGCAGAACTTTTAAGTTTTTGCCCCTTATATTCCTTGTTATACCTTGTTTCCATATTGTAATGCCCAAGTCTTTGTTAAAATATTAGAAGAAATGAGAATTGTCAAAATTGAATATTTGTATTACGAGTGTACTGCTCTAATAAGAAACATAGAAGATGGAACATACTTTTAGCAGTTATCTGACAAATGATACTCTCATTTCTGATTGGATTTTTGGAAGAGAGCTATAGATTGTGATAAAGCCCATGTCTCAATAACCTTCTCTAAAACCTATGAGACATTTCTGATCATATTTTAAATCATAGGTTGCCTTTCATTCTGTGCTATATTGTGATGTGGAATATTTAGTGAATATGAACATGGACTTTAGAATCAGACAGACCTGTGTTTTTCCCCAGCCCTTTCACAACTAGCTGTAGGCTTTGGGCATGTTACTTAATATTTTAAGCATCAATCATTGGTAAAATGAGAACAATACTATGTATCTTATAGAATTAGTATAATTCTAGCATAGATCCTGGTATAGATGTTAATGCTCCATAAATGTAAGTACTTATTATTAGCTATAGATACTTAACTCCTCTATATGTCTAGTTCTTTCTGGACCCATTAGGCTCTCATATCGAGTGTACAAAACTAGCAGCAGGTACAAATTAAATGTCAGCCCTGAATCTTATGCTTTTAGCAAAGCTTAGTTTTTAGTATTGGTGCTACACCTAAAACAGCTCCCCAAACCCTGGGCTTCTGAACATATTCCTAATTTTCCTATTTTTTCCTGTTGAATTCACACTGGTTGCTTGGATTCCTTTCACAGCTATGTTGTTTATAGTCACTTGATCAAAGCCAAGTATTAGCTAGATGACAGCCAGGATTTGGACACACAGTCTAAACCAGGTCTGCTATGTTGACCATTATCCTTATTACTGTCATTTTGATCCATACTTAAGTGCTATTTATATTTTCCCATAGTAACTACATTGGCTCAGTTGAGTAAGCATTATGCCTTGGCTTCTGGATCCTATTTTTGCCAAACATAAAGGCCCTTGAATGTCAAGCCCACCTAATTAGCAAAGAAGGAGCTTGAAGGAATTCCTTTGTGGCTCTGTGGATTAAGAACCCAACATAGTGTCCATGAGGATGTGGGTTTGATCTCTGGCCTTGCTCAGTGGGTTAAGGATCCGGCATTGCAGCAAGCAGCAGAATAGGTTGCAGATGCAGCTTGGATCCAGTGATGCTGTGGCTGGCAGCTGCAACTCTGAGATTTTTACCCCTTGCCTGGGAACTTCCATATGCCGTGGGTACAGCCCTAAAAACAAAAAAGAAGAGAAGAAGGAGGAGGAGGAGGAGGAAGAGGAGGGGGAGGATGTTGAAGTCACCACCAAGGTACTGAGAAAAGGTGCTCTTGGGCAAACCAGAAACATGGATCACTCAATTAATTGTTGGGCACAGGGTGAACATTTAATCCTGCAGCTCTAGTCACTGACTTAAACTCCACTAGCTTTGCTAACGCTTTTAACAGAAGGTTCCTCAGCTTCCTTGCGCAAAATACTTTTGTCAATCAAGTCTCCCAGTTTTTAGGTGGTAGAATTAGGAGAGTTTTTGGTGACCTCCCTGATGGGGGAGACAAAATACATCTTCTCTCACAGGCAGTCTTTCAGCCTCCATTTCTCCAAAAGACTTTATACCAATGTTACAGTGGACCTGCACTTCCTGTGTCCACTGGGGGTCAACAACTGTGTTACTGGATTTCAGCTGTTGGTGCAAGGCTTTTTTAGGAATAGTGTCATCCTTTGCAACTAATTCAAAAAAGGGATTGCTGAGCTCTCTCATTATTAGATGGTATATAGGGAGTTCCCATTGTGGTTCAGAGGGTTAAGGACCTAACTTGTCTCCGTAAGGATGTTCCTTAGCCTCATTCAGTGGGTTAAGAATCCGGCATTGCCCCAAGCTGTGGCAAAGGTTGCAGATATGCCTTGGATATGGCATTGCTGTGGCTGTGGTGTAGGCCTCATCTATAGCTCTGATTCAACTCCTAGCCTGGGAACTTCCATATGCTGCAGGTGTGGCCATTAAAAAAACAGAAAATACACATAAGCTGCCCTAATTCTCATATTCACAAAAGCAGATGTTAGGTACCCTCTCATCATTCCCATTCCAGGTAGGGCTTGCCTGCCCTAACTTTTCTCATTATCCACTGGATCGCTCTGTCCTTGTTTTTCCATTTATACCTTTACTCCAAACTCATCATTTTGCTTCTGGCTGTGATCACAGCTGTTCTCTGTGATCACAATTCAAATTATACTCCTTGGCTATGTAATCTCTGATAATTCCGGGTAAACATTTGGTTTAATGCAATTCAGTCTCTGAATTTTAGTTGAGCAGAGCTTCCTTCCCCCTCTCAGCCCAGCCCATTGGCCAGGTTCTCATAGCCTTCATAAAGTGGGACCTCTCCAGAGACTCCGTGCTGCCGTTTCTCTTTTTTCCTGTTTATTCTAACATTCAGATGTGGGCCCTTCATACTGCAAACACAGACACAGGGAGCTCTTCACAGATAGAGGCTGCTTGCCTGAAAGTTTCCCTGTTAAACACGCAGTAGTCAAGGGAGAAGAGGGACTCAGTGAAAGATTTTGGCTGCAGGAGTCAGTTTCATAACCCAAAGGCATAATTTCTCTCTGGGTAGAAAAACGGTTGGAATTAAAGGCATTTGCTAATTAAGTTATATAGCCTGGGAAAGTGGAGCAGTGCAATTCATTGAGCTCCCCGTTTTACAGGGCCTCCTAATGCTTTGGATGGAATTTTTTTTCTTTTTTGGACGGGGGGAGGACTGGAATTTGATGAGAGAGAATAAAATGACTTCAGTTTCCCTGACTCTAAGCAGGTGGACTAGAACTCAACTGTGCAGGGTAATGAGGCCCGCGAAGAACTCGGAGCCCAATATGGTTGAGATATTTGGCTTTGCCTGGCAGAAGCCCTGAATTAGTGCACATTAAAGTCTAAGGTCATTGTTTTAGGTTGTCTCCAAATGTTGCACTCTCTTTGCTATATCAACTAAAGAAACTTTGAAATCAGGGCTAATAAAGAAAATCCTTGGAAATGTATTAATTTACTTGACAATTATCAAAATTGTCTACAAGGTGACAGACGCAGTTCTAGGTGATGGGGATACAATAGTGAATGAAATAGACAAGTTGTCCTTCCTTCATGGGGTTTCCAATTCGGTAGTGGAAAAATAGCATTTAATGAGAAAAATAGGTAAACTGTAGACCTATTAGAAAGTGACTAACGTATAGAAGAGGGTGTAAAATTCCACGAGTGGGTACAGAAAGATGGTGTAAAATTCTCAGTAGGGTAGAATTTTGAGTTAAGGCGTGAAGGAAGAGAGGAGCATAGCATTTAGAATACATCACATCAGACCACAGAAAGCACACAATTTTAGTATTAAACACAGTTACTTAAATAGGTGTCATGCCGTAATCATTACCAAAGCAAATTTATATACAAATTTCTCTTTCATACACAAAGACAGTTCTAAAAGGCAGGGAATGTTCTTCCTATTTGACAAAAACAAAACCCCGAAAAAACTCAGAGATTTTTTTCACTTGTATAAGATCACCCAAGTCTGTGGCAAAGATGAGAGTAAAATCCTAATTTTTAAGCCCTTCTTCAGAAATATAATTTCTTTGGGAAGTAATTCTGGGTAATTAAAAAGTAACTGTGAAAAAAAATGTGATGTATGTGAACTTCATGCATCAGTTCAGCAAGCATTTGCAGCAGAGTCCTCTGTATTTTTCAAATACTGAGGAAAGACACACAGTGAGGACAGCAGTCCTGACTTCCAGGAACCCACTGTGTGACGTGCAGCCCTTTAAACAGCAAGAAATGGTCTTCTTTCCTCTATCTCCAGATTGTAAAGTAAATGCTGTTTATATACCTTTACCTGCCAATCCAATGCAGTTACCACGCACACAAAGACACAGAGAAGAGTAGCAATTTGTAAGATGGTATTTTACATTCACCTCATTTGTTAGCCTAATGGGCCAGTAAGGAGCACTATTTCATGCTTGGCTGATTTTCCCTTTTCAGGCTCTGCTTAGGGGATTAGGAACTTCCTAGGCTTTGAACAAAGAAACAATTTAAAGACATGAGACCACCTAAACCTTAGAAAGACTTGTACTATTCCTTCTGTTGGTAGAGTTATACTTCTTAAATAATTGTATTTTTGAAAGTTTGCTTGAAATTTTAGGTGAATTTCCAATAGCCATTATACCACCATATTAAAAGAAATACCATAATGTAATGTAAACAGGACTCATAATTTTAACAAAAATCTCAGCTCTAGTTGTGACTCTTCTCCTTATTGTTTTGAGATCATTAGAGATTTGAGAGAATCTCAAATCACAACATTTGAGACACTCACTTTCTACTTGTACAGCATTACAAAAGTCCTGGGAGATATTGATAGAAACAGAAATGGTAGAATTTTTAGCTAATAAATAACCCACTTACTTTACCTTATGTTCACCCCCCAGATGTTCCATAAAAATACTCAAGAACATATATGAAAAGGAAATTGAAGAGAATTATAAACTAACAATGAGAAGAATCCACATAGTGATGCTGAGAGAGATTTCCAGAAACTGTTAAGATGTACTCTTGTTTACACTGCAGTAGATCGAACTTCACTGAGTCAAACAAATCCTGTCAACGAATATATTTACATACAGGAAAAGTGACAGAAAAAAAAAAGTCACGAGAAGCAGTGGGATATTCTAGAGCACGCTGCAAATGTAAGAACAAACAGACATTAGAGAGAGAAAATGGAAATAATCATGGAATATCTTTGCCACCATTTGCACCAAATTGAAGAAATATTAATGGCTAAAGTTATTAAGGATGTAGAAAGTCAGTACTCACATATTCTGAGAGGGACATAGATTTAGCAAGGTTTAGGAAGACATTTTGACTTATCTGTGAAAACTGATGATTTTTCATTTATTTATAGCCTTAGAAATGTGAGCCCAGATATCTGTCCAAGGCAAGGGGTGGGGTTGGGGAACACTCACTTATGTGAATTAATAGGAAGCTGTTAAATTAATATTTTTAAATAATAAGCAAACAAATAAATCAATGATCTAGAGGAAAAGCTTGAGAAATACCATCATAATTCAGGAGGAAAGCATAAACAAATGAATCTAATAAAAGAAACATACAGGATTTAACATAAGTGAATGGAGATTCCCTCAAGAATTACAGATTCCTTTTTTTTTTTTTTATCTTTTTAGGGCCGCACCTGTAGCATATGGAAGTTCCCAGGCTAGATGTTGAATCGGAGTTGCGGCTGCCGGCCTATGCCACAGCCACAGCAACACCAGCTCCCAGCTTCGTCTGTGACATACACCATAGCTCACGGCAATGCCGGGTCCTTAACCCATTGAGCGAAGCCAGGGATCGAACCCACAACCTCAGGGTTCCTAGTCAGATTCGTTTCCACTGCGCCACGAGGGGAACTCCGAGAATTACAGATTCTGCTATG
The DNA here is from genome assembly GCA_004024745.2 of Catagonus wagneri. Classification (NCBI taxonomy): domain Eukaryota; kingdom Metazoa; phylum Chordata; class Mammalia; order Artiodactyla; family Tayassuidae; genus Catagonus; species Catagonus wagneri. The sequence continues at coordinate 13,007,620 of PVHT020000140.1, forward strand.
GAATTGGAAAAAAATTAAAATATGATAAAAAAAGTTTGCTAAGCTATGAATAGGATTCACGCTTTTTGTTTTGTTTTGCTTTGTCTCATTTTGTTTCTGGCTTACTGGTTTTGTTTTGCTCTTTTTTTCCTTAGTAAAAATAGCTTAAAACATTTAGAATCCTATCACTCTCATCATTGAAGACAGACTAGTTACCCTGAAGTAGAAAATATATCCCCAAATTTCAGTGGCTTGAAATAACATAAGGCCGTTTCTTACTCATGCTCTGTATCTAGGGTAGTTGTAGGCTACGGGACGCTCTTTCTCTGTACTCTTATGGCTGACAAGGCATGAAAAAGAAATACTGTAAATCACACCCTGATTCTTAGGACTTCTGCCAGAAATGGTACGTAATGTGTTGGCTCACGTGTCACTGGACAAAGTAAGTCACATGGCTACACTGACCTTCAAGAAGTTAGGAAAGATCCACTCTGTCAAATGTAATAAGAACTAGATACTTGATAAACAACATTAAAAACTACTCATGAGAATAATTTTTAAAATACAGAAGCATTGGTGAAATTTTAAATTTTTTATTTTTATTTTTTGGCCACACCTGAAGCATGTGGAAGTTCTCCTGAGCCAGGGATCAAACCCTCACCACAGCAGTGACAATACTGGATCCTTAACCCAGGGTTGGTTGATTAACTTCAGCAAAATTTAGTAATTCCTGGAATTTACTGTATATTCCCAGAATTTATGTCCCACTTTTCCCTTTTCCTTGAAAAAAAGCCTCCTGAAGATTATTTAGACTTTCATTAAATCCCTAGTGCTAAGGAAACCTCAAATGTCACTTTATGACAACACTTACCCCGATATATCCAACCAAAAATACCGAGTCTTGAAAGAGTAACATTTCCAAAATGATCTTCAACACCACCCTTTCATAATAAGACCCTAATCTTGGATTCCAAAATCTATTTTTCAATGAATAATTCCTTATGAATCTTGGAGAAGAAGAACTAAATGTCTGACCATTAGGGTAGCATCTGAAGTACTGAAATCATTTCCCAGATGAGGTCTGTTTACTGGAGGCAAGACTGATGAAGAACCACATCTTCCTACTTACCATATTTCCAAGTAATTGAGTTGCTCACATCAGCAAATCATCTTTTTTAAGCAGGATATGCTTTTAGAACAATCTAAATATTCAAAAAGAAAAACCTCCATGTTGATATCCTTTCAGAAAATCTCTATACCCAGACAGTCCTAGAACCCTTGACAAGGGATGATTCCACCTTGAAATCATTGCCTCTGGCTCCCAGTACAAGAACCGCTCATATAAACTTTCAGGCTGACTTGGTTATCAATCCAGAGTCAGGCGCATATGAATCTTCCTTCAAGATTACCTTTGAAATGAATATCCTTTCCAATCTACAGTTTTAGGGTCTTGGAGGGTGTATTTTTCAAAGGTGCCATGAGGTATTCCAAATAAAGCATCAGTAAGTACATCGTATTTTTCATTAAATTATAGTTGATTTACAATATTGTGGAGTATGTAATATTTTCAATTAGGTCAACTGGCATTTTTGGAATGACCACAAATTACCCCAATATGGAGTTATTAATTTATAAAATAATTTGATGCTGAAAAACTAAGACACTCAAGCCCCAAGTATCCTAAGAAATATTTCCATAGAAGTGATAACAACTATTTTCCCACCTAAGAGACATAATGCCATCCTGGACCTCATCAATTTTCTCATACAAAATGAGACATTTTTTTTTATCAGTATGTGCCAGAGCTGTGATGACCCATTATCTTTCTGCAGGAGAGAAATGAGATTAGATTATTTTCACATGAAATCAGATTAGATTATTTTAAACTTTGGACTTTAATGTTCTGTTTATTATATAAGTTCTCTAAACCATAAAACTGTTTTGTACACATATATATATCACTAATTATCTAAGACTCTAAGAACAAAATCATATATTTTATAGAACTTAATCTTTAAAATGCTAGTCATTTTAAATAGGAGTAAAGGATTAAACCACCTTGCAATTCCCTGCAATGTGCTGCTACAATAACCTCAAATTTCTGTCTTTTTTTTTCTAGTAAATATAACTTTTATCCCTAGTATTTCCCACCATCCATAGCTGTCCTCCAAGTACTTAAGTCATTTAACAGTCCATTGAAGGAGAATGGGAGATGAATTTATTAGCTGGACCCTGTTTCCCTTCTGTCAGTAGTTTGTTCCTTGGGATTGTAATTCCCCCATACTTCCAGGTTGCACATGCAAAGAAACTTGCCTTGCACAACCTTGTAACATCACATACTTTGGTATCAACAGGGAGGCCCCTGGGGTGGAAGTGAGGGGTACATAACAGGTACACAATAAAGTGCTTTTGGATTGTGCCCACAGGGTATTGCTTGGAGTCACCTGAAATTTGACCAACACAGTGGTGTCTGGAGCTAGAAAAGATGGACAAAGAACTCAGAGGTATGTGAGGTCAAGAAGATTTAAAGTGTGAGCAGTATCTCACACTTAACAAGCGAGTTTCATCATGTGAAATGCCATGCTTGCTCAGATTCGTTCAAAATTACATATGGAGGATGGGACCAATACAGACACTTGTTAATCAGCATCTGTGGCTCAAAGAATTGAGACACTGTGCCTGTATACCTCTCCCTGCAGTGTAGCTATGACCATTTTACTGCATTGTCTCAGAGAGGGAGGAAAATGATAGCCAAGGAAGGAGTGTATCATCAAAGGTCACAGGTATTTAAAGCACTCCCAGGTGAGAGCCAAATGCAAGCTGTGGATCAAATAAAAAGGCAGCAACAGTCATGCCATAGCTATTCAGCAGAATTAATCTGGATCACACAATGGCAAATGGTTTCCAAGGCTTAGTTCGCCTCCTGCTCTCTGTCTTCATTCTCTCCCTTCAGCTTTGTGGTCAAAGACTCTCCGCAGCTCACCTTGCTAAAACTGTTACTCATCTATTCCACCATTTTTTTTAGGACGTTCTTGTATACTGTCTTAACGCGCCATGCGGACATCTGCAATATCCCCTTCCCACTCTTAAACCGTTTGCACTGTGTTATTAATATGAACCTGCTGAATGTAGAGTGTGGAAAGCCATAACAAAAATGAGCCAAAACATTATGTTCTGGATTGAATGTATTTGCTGTTTCCTCTGCCATGACAAAGGTACCAGTGCTAGAGCAGCCCTATGCAGCTTTTTGTGATCAAATGTGAGCGGTATAATGGCTCTTGTGTGCACTCTGGTGTCTTTCCAAGATCTCTCTCTTAGGACTGAGAGGTAGTTAGCATCATGTCTGCCTATTTTTTGAACTGAATGTTTACATAGTGTAAATATGGCCATCCTTTCCTTCCACTTACTGCTGGCAGAACAAATAAGACCCTCCAAATTTATATGCCCAATTACTTTTAGGTTAACAAGCTCTGAAGTGCTGTGGAAATCCTCCCCTAGAGTTTCATTGTGGGTTAATGGAGAATCATCCAGACTTTCTTCAGGACTATTTGAATAATAAACACCAGGCAGTTGAATCAATTAGACTTTTCACCATGACTATCACTCAAGTGGACAAGTAATTCAGACTATTCTCCAAGGAAATCTGGACTCAGTGATCTCTGGTCTTTGACAAAACTCAGGTGAGCAACAATTAAGAATTATCTTTCTGAGGATACAAGGCAGGACCAGTGCTTATCTGGGGAAAGTTGTGGAAGAAGGACTAGGAGCAGGGTCTTAATGCAGGCAATGGGGGTCTGGTATTAGCTTCCATTCTTACAGATAGAGAAGTCATAGTCTATATGTATATTCGTTCTCTTCTCTGAATGGGAAGAGACAATATTAAAACCTCAGTATTTCTGGGCATTCTCATTGTGTCTCAGTGTCTTTAAGAGCCTGACTAATATCCATGAGGATGCAGGTTGATCCCCAGCCTTGGTTAGTGGGCTAAGGATTTGGTGTTGCTATGAGCTGTGGTATAGATCGCTGATGTCGCTTCGGTCTGGCGTTGCTGCAGCTGTGGTGAGGTCCAGTAGCAGCTCTGATGCTACCTCCTAGCCTGGGAACTTATATACTCCTCAGGTTCGGCCCTAAAATAAATAAATAAATAAATAAATAAATAAATAAATAAATAAATAAAACGAACCTCACTCTTTTGGAGTATATGTGGGTAGATGTGTAAGAGAGGGGAGATTCCAATTTGAATATGCAGAACATTTAAAAATAATACATTTATAAAACCTTCAGGGCAGTTTTGTAGCTTTCAAATATATAAAGTAGATGGAAGTAGAGCGGTGAATTGTTTTTTAATAGAAGTCTTTAGGCACCTTGCTTTTTAACACACACATACGGGTGATTTATAAGTAATATGTCAATTAATTGTTTGTAAATGATACTTCTTAAACACTAGAGAACTCCTGAAACCAACTGTTTAAGTTTTTAAAATATCTTTCCAGCACACTTACTTCTACCATGAATTATTTAAGAAACCCTTTCTCTATGGCTAGCATAAAGACAAAATTCAGCCAGTTGTAATCCAAATTGCCACAAATTTTGATTTGATGCTGTCTGGTATATTTTGTTGCTGGATAACCAGTACTCTTCAAGCTTAGTAATTGCCGTTATAAAGAAATAGCTACTTCTACAGCAATGAATTTTTATTTCTGAATGAGAGTAAGAAATGGGAAAAACCATCCAAAACATGATGGAGTGGCTTGACATTTCCAACCCTAAAACTCAGATTTTTTTCCTAATGGTTATTATAAGGTCACATTTAAAGATAAAAGTCAGAACTGGACTGGTGTGTGTGTGTGTGTGTGTGTGTGTGTGTGTGTGTGTGTGTGTGTGTGTATGTGGACAGTCCAAGTGTTTTCCAGCTTCCTGTCATAAATAACAAGGCTGTTGTCAATTGTGCACTTTGTTAATGAGCTAAACTTCATCATCAAGGGAAGTATTGGTACAGCAAGTACAAATTTTTACTAACACTTTTATTGGCCTGTCTTGATGATGACATGTGTATGAATACATGCACACACACACGCAAACACACACACACTTTTTGCAGTATTTCATCACTGAAAGAGATGAAATAAAATGATGTAGTTTCTTCCCTAGAGATGGAAGATATTCTCATTTTACTCAAGAATAAAAAAGGGATTGAGAATAGCTGTTCATTGCTGGCAAAGGCACTGTGCTTTTACACAAGAACTTCAAAAACAGAAGGAGCATGTCACTAGACCTTCCAGGGAGAAGTGGTACAATTATTTATTTTTTCATTAAACAGTCATGTATTGAGGACCTAACTTGTGCCTGACGATTTTCTAGATACCGAGGATTTATCATTGGCCCTCATAGTGCCCTTGTACATTATGAAGCTTACATTTAAGTATCTGCTTGTTCTTTCACAGCCTTTTTACTTCCTAATTACCATATAGCATCTACAGGCCTCTTTAGATTTCGTAATACAGTTTAATGTGCATTACTCTCTTTTGATCATCATCAGAACGTTATGAAGTAGACAATACCACACTAGTTCCTGTGCACAGGTAGGAAAACTGAGGTTCCATGAGGTTACCTGATTAAATTAAAATTTACCCATCTAGTTAAGAGGACTTCTGATTCCAACCTGAGATGTCCAAATACATCAAATAGAATTGCTACTTCTTCTCAGAAGGGAAAAGTACACTTTATGGTAATTTGTCTTTTAGTCTCACCCCAAGCCTACAGTGAATTTTGCACTGGGACATGCCAGGTTTTGATTCTTCACCCAGCAAGGCACCCGTTCTCCTCCAACTCTAAAATGCAACAGCTCTCCAAGTCCCCTTTCTCTCTGGGCCCAAATTTCCCCCCTAATTCACACATCTTGGAATGAGTACTTGTCACGTGGAAATGTCCTCGGTTCCAAATAATTCAAGAGAAACCCCTCCTACACTAAGATGTCAGCAGAAATTCTTCCTATCAAAATTCAAGACCCCCCCAGTCAGTGACATGACGTTTCTGTGTTAAAAGGGACTTGAAATAGTATCTGAAGAGATTCTTTTTAGAAGACAACCTTGGGTGTTTGTATTTTAAACCTGGATTTCCACAGAAACCCTGACATTATGAATACAGGATGGAAAGTTCACTTTATTGCTTAAAGCTGTTATTTGAAGCTATTCCAGATTTAATATATCTAGAATCCACTTCATCTCTCTGCCTTTATTATTTCTACACACTAAACCTTAGCATTTATTTAGGTGGCAGGTAACATTATTTTTGCTAAGAACTTAGATCCCATTCTCAAGAGTTGTGGAAACCAAGACAGCTTAAATATTGCATTTTGGGGATTCTGTTTTTCCCTGGCTGCTGATACATGGATGAAAAGCTAGGAATCTGATAGGAACTTATAGAAAAGTCATCAGTACAACTTTCTCAAAAAGAAGACATGTTGATAAGTAGAAACTAAAAAAAAAAAAAAAAATTAAAAAAAATGTAGAGAAAACTTATCCTTATACCACTTGGAGCATTTTCTGTTTTTTCTTTTCTTCTCCCTTTAAAAATCAGTGGCAGGTTTCCTAGGCTTCCTGAAATGGGACCCAAGAGTGACACAGTTGAACAGTCCCCACTTGATTACAGCATGTTCTTTTTATGTTAAATGGCTGACAGTGCCACTAAGCATTGTGCCTTGTGTTACGAGCACAGCTGGATCTGAGGCTAAAATCCTGGGTCTCTGGGTAGCCCAGTAATTTCATCCTAAGCCCAGGCAGCTAAACAATAAGTAATAATGTGGTCAGGGTGTGATCATTCTTGAATAAAAGACTGGGGCTGTATACTCTACAATGGAACACGCAGCAAGATTCTAACACTCTTTTCTTAACCAAATCCACCTCTCCAGCATACAGGACTGTGGAAGAAAAGACAAGGCTAAACCTTTTTTTTTTTTTTCCCTTCCCAGGAGAGAGGTCAGGAAAGAATTTTGAAATTTGTTTTTAAATGTGGTGCAGTTAGGAAAGGGAGAAACTGGATGGAGGGCAACACAATTATCTATCAATGTGAGTTTTTATATTTTAATTTCTTCTGACATATATGAGTTTCTATAATCTCATAACATTTTTTTTTTTCTCTAGGAATAATGACTAGACATGCTTACCTGCCAATAAGTGTATCCCAAGAGCTCAAACTGCAGGAAACAAAAGTTTTAACATAGAAAGCTTGATAGCAACTTTTCACTTTAGCAAGTCGTTTATCCAGCTCTAAGGCTCAGATGACAAAATGGGACCTGGGCATAGTTACCACTGGGACACTTACTCATATTTGCCTTTTTTTGCTATCCAGTTAGAAAGAATGGATATGGAGGAATGGATAAAGAAGATGTGGTACATATATACAGTGGAATATTAGCCATAAAAAAGAATGAATCAATGCCATTTGCAGCAACACGGACGGATGTAGAAATTAGCAATACTAAAGGAAGTAAGTCAAACAGAGAAAGATATATATATATATATTAAAACTTCTATGAGGAGTTCAAAAATGATACAAATGAACTTATTTACACAACAGAAGCAGACTCACAGACATAGAAAACAAATTTATGGCTACCAAAGGGGAAATGTTTGGGGAAGGGATAAATTAGAAGTTTAGGAATAACGTATACACACTACCATATATAAAACAGATAATCAACAAGGACCTCCTATATAGCACAGGGAACTCTACTGACTATTTTGTAATAACCCATATGGGAAAAGAATCTTAAAAACAAAGATGTATAACTGAATCACTTTGTATACACCAGAAACTAACACAACATCATAAATCAACTGTACTCCAATATAAAATAAACATGGAATTTAAAAAAATCCTGTGATAAACTATAATGGGAAAAAATTTGAAAAGAATGTACATGTACGTATAACCGAATCTCCTTGCTATACAGCAGAAATTAACAGAACATTGTAAATCAGTTATACATTAATATAATTTATTTTTTTTTAAAGGAAGGGGCCTTTAACATAATTTTTTCCATATCATTTGAGTCTTGATTTCCGGCAGGGATCTAAATTTAGATTTTGTTACTGTCACAATGGGGACAATTCTGGGCAAGTATGTATAAATCTGAAAGTCACAGAATTAAGTAGCAGATGCTATAGTATTTATATATGAAGCAGTTGTATAGTGTTTATGGGAACAGACTATGGCTCAGACTTTGTGCTCTGTCACATAGCTGGGCAAGTTACATTAACTACACTCTGCTCAAGTTTTCCCATTAATAAAATGAGGATAGTAAGAGTAACTAAGTTATAATGCCATTGTGAATATTAAATGTGCTAATAAATGGGACCCTGCTGCATAGCACTGGGAACTATATCTTGTCACTTGTGATGGAATGTGATAATGTGCGAAAAAAGAATGTATACATGTATGTGTGACTGGGTCAATTCGCTGTGCAGTAGAAAATTTACAGAACACTAAATCAGCTATAATGGAAAAAATAAAAATCATTATTAAAAATTTAAATGTGCTAATCTATATAAAGAACTTAGCGCAGATTCTGGCATACAACAGAACGTCATATCAATGTTTACCCTTGTGGTTGTGGCTGTAGTTACATTTATTATGATTATTTTGAGATACTTTCTAGTGAAGTTTCCTTTTCAGACTTCAAGTCTTGTGTTTTTGTAATTTTTTTTTCTTTTTTGGCTGCCCTGCGGCATACGGAATTCCTTGGCCAAGGATCTGATCAGCTACAGTCTACCTAAAGTGTGGCAATGCCTATCCTTAACCTACTGTGCTGGGCTGGGGATTGAACCCACATCCCAGAATTCCCAAGATGCTGCCAATTCCATTTCACCACAGCAGAAACTCCTGTATTTTTTTTTAATCTTAATTTAATGCCCCTCATCCAGTTTTTTTCTCTATCCCTCTCCTCTTTGCTGGTTTTGGACGTGTGAATAGAGGGAGAAGTGGTAAGGCTTAAGAAACTGCCAGAGCAGTGTATTTAGGAAAGTAGCCAATACCTACATTAAAAAAATTCTCTGCTGTTTATGTCCAAGATTTCTACTCAAGATAAGCCTCATTGGGTCTGTAGTTGGTCCTATAGTGTATAGGTATCCTTGAATGGCAACTGGACAGCCACTTATGCTGGCATTCTGAGATGGAGACAGGGAGCCAGGATTCTTATAATCCCCGAGGAGGGATGTACGTGCCATTTGATCCTGAAACACATCCCCTCATCCCATAATATACTCAAAAACTCTCCTTGCCCGTCCTGCCATCTTTTTATCTATATCTGTCTCTGTATCTCTTCTCTTCCCCTCCCTGCCTCCCAGCGGTTATCTGCCCTCCTTTCTGAGTCCTAGGAAACTTTTTTTTTTCTATTATAGTTGATTTACATCGTTCTGTCAATTTCTGCTGTACACCAAAGCAAAGAATATGTATATTCTTTTTCTCACATCTAAGAACATTTTGTTTTTGTCTTTTGTCGTTTTAGGGCATATGGAGGTTCCCAGGCGAGGGGTTGGATTGGAGCTGTAGCCGTTGGCCTACGCCACAGCACAGCAAGGCAGGATCCAAGTTGTGTCTGTGACCTACACCACAGCTCATGGCAACAGCAGATCCTTAACCCACTGAGTGAGCCCAGGGATCGAACTCATGGATACTGGTTGGGTTTGTTAACTGCAGAGTCACTGCAGACCCTCCTCACATCTAGGAATTTGTGAATACCACACCATGATACTTGGGTGCTGCAGGTAACTCAGGACTCTGAGTGGGAGTCCTCTGATCTCATACCTCTCATACTATTTATTACATTTCTAGAAAATGATCAGTACGGCCATTTTTTCTCTTTTCTCCAAACTTCCAACTTCAAAGGAAAGATTTAATAAACACTCCATCCTCATCTCCTAACTTAGTCCTTATTGGGGAAGTTTGGGGAAAACCACAGGGAGATTTCTGCTAAGAGTTTCAAGTTCCTGCAGTTTCGCTGTCTCTCTTTCCCTTGCTTGAAGATTTCTTCTGATGTTAGGGGTTGGTGGAAGGGATGGAGAAAGAAAAGATTTGTTGTAACATCTGAATCTTTCCTTTCTCTCACATGCCTTCATCTGTAGCTCTTAAATTTAGAAACGTTGTGTTTAGTGTCTTTATTGTTCAGCCTTGATCTGACGATTTTTTCTAAGGTTAACATCAACCCATGTTATGCAGCTAGAATATAAGTAGTTGGAGGGAAAAAATAACATGGCAGTTAAAGAATCAAATTTTATTCAGAGGCAAAAGAACTGATACAATTAATGCAGTAGAGTAGGAAAAGCAGATTGGCACAATTTCTTAGCTGTTGTGCAGACATTTCTAACAAATGCCTTAAGTCCCCAGAAATATCTACCTGAAGCCTAACTCAGAGATCTTTATAAGTTATGTGCATCTTTAAAATCTTAGTGTAGATCATCAGATAGAACATGATTTTAAAATAATAATATCAACAAAAGGGATTCTTGGGGCAAATTTCTGAGCATTCTTCCTAAAGCCTTTATGGGGGCAGTGAAATTTTCATGTTATTGATGAAGGAGGAAGCTCAATGGTGCTGGATAATTTGCACAAGTGTACATAGCTAATGGGCAGAAGAGCCAGATTTGAACAAAAGTTGTACTTGAGTACAAAGCTCTTCCCAAGAACACATAACTGCCTCTCATTAGGAAAGCCAGACCCTTCAACCTTAGTCAGCTGATAGAAGAAACCTGACTCTGACTCTGCTCTCCCTAGGTCAAACCCATTCCCTGTGGATAATTCCACATTAGGAATGAATAATAAATTTATTTCATTCATTCAGAAATACTACTGATAAAATGTCAGCAGGTACAAGCTATTGGAAGGGAAGAAACCAGAAAAGTCTTTTGGGAGTCAACAACTATTTTGACTCTCTTTTGGTAAACATTTCTCACATTTTGAGTATCTTGAGCAGCTCTGAGAAGGAAGCACATTTTAAATTAATTTTCTCCTGGCAGGTTGTATCTGTGATAAATTGAAGAACTCCACAAAAATCATCCCCATTGCTGGGTGTTTAATAGCTCAGTCACTTCAATACCCCACTGGGGTCACTTTAGTTTTTTTTTTCCTTCCTTTCTATCCAGAATTACACAGTCTTAACAAGATGTGGAAGCAATTTTGATATCAAAAACTAAGAGACAGCTCTACTTTTAATAAGCCTTAATATCAGGGTATCAGCAGCACCCTTGCTGCTGTGGCCAGAAATGACAGTTTTATTATCCTTTCCTTTGAAACTGATAAATTGGTTCAGGCTAAGGGCAGCTTTTTTAGCTGCCACCAAAAAAAAAAAAAAAAAAAACAAGAAAAAAGAAACTGACTATCAGTGGAGTTATTTAAAGCTCTATAGAAATTTTTAATGGACAGGAGATTTCATATGGTTGTTGTTACTGAGTGCTGTAGTCCTGGATGTTTGCCAATTCCAAAGGGATGTGTGTGTGTGTGTGTGTGTGTGTGTGTTTGAGAGGAAAACAGAAGTGAGAAGAACACTAAAAAAATATTTAGGCTTACTTTCGACTTTGCATATTGCGTTCTATGAGTAGCAATTTAACAACGACATATTTTCTTTTTTGTTTTTTGCCTTTTCTAGGGCTTCACTTGCAGCATATGGAGGTTCCCAGGCTAGGGGTCTAATCGGAGTTGTAGCCTGCCGGCCTACGCCACAGCCACAGCAACATGGGATCTAAACCGTGTCTGCAACCTACACCACAGCTCACGGCAATGCAGGATCCTGAACCCACTGAGCAAGGCCAGGGATCAAACCCGCAACCTCATGGTTCCTAGTCAAATTTGTTAACCACTGAGCTGCAGTGGGAACTCCAACAGCATCATATTATTAACAATATAAACCCAAGTTCAGTATCTTCTTCTCTAAGGCAATCAGTTGACAGGTTACCATTCACATTTATCCAAATTGGACAGAACCTCTTAAGTGCAGGCATCAGAAATGTATCTCAGATGTCTTTTGATGGTGTGTGGAAATACTCTAATTTCATAAGGAAAGCCAGCAGTGCCATGAATATTCAGCACAGCATCTCTGAAGATAAAGAGGCATGACTATCACAATTGTAGATCCTGTGTACATCATGTGATTTCAAAATTGGAAAATTGCTTGTGAAAGAGCTCTGCTCCTTCTGTAGACAGGAAGCCATGTCCTTCTAGAGGGTCAATCAAATTCCTGGGCAGAGTATGCTTGTCAGACCAAACTATGTAATCAGAGGACTAGGGGAAGGGTGGGCTGAGTCTTTTCTTCTCTAAAATGGTGCATTCGGTTCTAACTCTTGTCATTATTACATATTGTAGATTTTTTTCCAAGTATCATAATTTTATTTTTTTAATTGAAGATTTGGGAACTGAAAATACCTTGAAATGATCTGGTTTATTGAGTTACAAGACAGAGAGATGAGGGCTAGAAAGATAAAAATCTCAAAAATAGGAAAAAAATTTGTGTAATTGGATTAGACTTTTGTTCTCTGGATCCACTTGATGCTTTTCTTGCTCTGCCACAGTGCATAACCGTAGTCAGTTAGGGAGTTTTAGTTTTGAAAACAGAAGAGAACAGCTTAAATATAACAGTGTCTGTATGCTTGCAAGAGATCCTAGGCATTCTCCCCAGTACTGCCGGTCTCTGCTCAATGAATCGGCTCCATACCTGTAATACCACCATGTCTTAACATGACAATTTTAGCAGACACTTACCAAGTTTGAGTCGATTGATGGAGTATTGAGGCTAATGATCTACATTTATCAAGAATTTTGGTGGAATTGTGGCTCCAGAGAGGAATTTAGTTAACCCCAGAACCATCGTAGCCTCCTCAGTTACCCTGGAAATCTTGTTATCTCAGAGTGAAGCACCACCCAAATTATTAGGGCTCCCTCATGACACCCTGAGAATCAGAGTTGGTAGGACTGTGATATTCAAAGATGAAATTCCACCACAACATGATGGCACAGTACTCCTCTCCTTTAATTTTCACTCAAAGATAAGGAAGGCTGTAGAGAATAGTGGCTAAGAGTATACATACAGATTTGGGACTAAGTTAGGCACAACTTTGAATCTAGTCTCCACTACTTTTGATGAAATTCTGAACTTGTTTCCACATCTCTACAACAACAAAATAATATGACTGCATTATCAAAAGTAAAAGAGATGGTATAGCTAAACTCTTAACACAGAATGTAGCACACAAAATACAGTTTAAAATGGCATTCAGTATGACATTATTCACTCCACGCAGTTCTTAGATTCATCAAGAAACAGGTATATATAAAGCACCACACATGTTGAACTGGGTGCATGACTTCTAGATATAGAAAATCAAGACAAATTCTTCCTCCCCTCCAAGCTTATAATAATATATTCCTTGGTATTGGTCAGCTTCACAAAGCAGAGGAGATTATGCCAATGGGGAGGAGGGAAGTTCTGCATCAACTATATGAAATCTCAGTTGTCGTTTTTCATAGGTATCTCTTATTAAAAAATCATCATTAGTTCTATACAGGTGGAATTTTTGGCACGGAGGACTGGAAAACTTATGAACTTTGAAGTCTGACACACCTGGGTTTCACAACTCTAAGTGGTCTTGGGAAAATTAATTTACCTCCCTGAACCTATTTCCTCAACTTGGATAGGGTTGCTGCTGCCACAGTGCAAAATTTTCTTCTTCCAATCCACAAGTTCTAAGGATTCACTACTGAAGTTATATGTCATGTTCTTTTCTGCTCTTCAATCTTATTCCATCTTACTCTCTAAGGGGTGCAGATTTCATATCTACGTCTCTGTGTTAAGGAGACGTAGGAAGCAGGGAAACCCAGGGAGGACAAACCACCATATGCAGCATCTTTATGCCCTGCTGGCAGGTTGCACTCAAGGCTGTCTCCTGCATCCCATGGTCCTCTGACCAATCCCACATGCCAAGACTTTAAATGGAAGCACTAAGATACTGTTGCCATTGTTCAAGTTAACATGAGAACTGTTAAGTGTATGGACCCATGTGGATGGTCTCAGATAAAAGCCGCAAAATCAATAACTTACTTATGGCAATTTTCCTTTTCATATTTCTCTTTCAAATGGAGCAAAACACATTGCAGATGAATATTTGAAGATGCATCAAGGTACTAAGAAAAGGTCATCAAATCCATGGAACAAATATTTGCTTCTTCTAAGTAGCCTCACTTCATTGAATCTTTTAACACAGAGTAATTAATCCAAACAACTAGTCTGCAATATAATTGAGTTGGAAACTCTAGTGTTCCTCTTTGTGTTCTTTGAAATCATAACTGTCAGTAAGGTTGATGGATCTGAGGCAGTCTATGGACATAACTCTGTTTAATTTAGTAAACTTGGATTTCTGTTTGGCTGAGTGTAATATGTAAACAGCAACATCTGCAGTAGCATCGAGGCGAGGACCAAGTAGTGCCAAACACTATGTGTTCCAGTCTGCAAATATTTGACACTTTGGTCGTGAAGGTTGACATAGCATTGCAATCAATTAAACAAACAAGCTACAAGGGTACTATTGACTGGGAGCACAATGCTTCAGCAAATCTGGGCATTGGAGTGCATGTGTAAAAAAAAAAATCCATCATGCTCTCTTTCAGCCATTTATGTATTCAAAACAAGAGCTCAATATAGTGTTTAATACACTAGAATGTTCTAGGAGTCAAATGGCTAAAAAGTCCTTTGCCTTAAGCACAGCTTTGGAACTTGCACTTAGCCTTACATTATGCACTAGTTCTTTTGTTTATTTTAATGCTTCACCTTTCCCCTCTTAAAGTTGGCAAGACTATTTCATTTCTTTGATCACTTTAGTTCTTTTTTTTCTCATATGTATATATTGGTTGTTACTTGGCCACATGCTTTGAATTCAACACTTTTTCATTTTATGGTTCTTGATAACTTTCTTGGACACCATCACATCATCAGTGATGTCAGTCAGACTTGGGGATAGAGCTGGGTAAACAGAAGTAGATAAATGGGAGATGGTTTTAGTTTCCTATATTCTGCCCTGTTCTCCCTACAAAGTATAATGTAAACATCTAAAATGGCATCTTAACCACATACATAAGAAACATTTTAAGAATTCTTATTAAATCATATATTATGATCATAACCTAATGCCTGTGTCCTTCAAAACCATATTATCTGAAAACCAATTTGGAGGCAGAAGGGAGTCACTGATGACAGAACTTAAAGTTCATTTGGAGTTCCCCTTGAGGTTAGGCAGTAATGAACCTGACTAGTACCCATGAAGATGCAGGTTTGATCCCTGGCCTTTCTCAGTGTGTTAAGGATCTGGCATTGCCGTGAGCTGTGTAGGTCACAGACGCAGCTTAGATACCATGTTTTTGTGCTCTGGTGCAGGCTGGTCGCTGTAGCTCAGATACGACCCCCTAGCCCGGGAACTTCCATATGCTGCAAATGCAGCCCTAAAAAGCAAAAAACGAAACAAAACAAAACAAAAAACTGAATTTTAAAGTTTATCCAATGTTTTTGTGTTCTGAAAATGCAGCTGATCCTGTTTCATTTTGACCAAGGGAATGTAATGGCTTTTGAGCATATACCACAAAAAGTGTTGAAACTCCATCTGGATGTTTTGGAACCTTCACTCTTGGGAGGATCCTGTAGAAATCCACCACACTGTTAGGTAGATACAAAGAGAGTTTCTGAGTAGGGTTCTGGTTCCCGGTGTCAGCCAAGTCTGTGGCCAGCAATCAACAAAAATTGGCGTTATTGGCAGTGAGCCATCTTGGATGCCCAGCAAAGGCAAGTCTTCAAATGAATGCAGTGTCAGCTGATTTCTATCTATCATGACTGCAAGCCATGAAGGCTCTTAACAGAGACCACTGCTGAGCAAGTCAATTCATTCCACTATAGGAGGGATAATAATTTTTTAAACCACTGTAAGAATGGATAACAGAAATGAGTATTTTAATTGATGAGAATTTGATCACATGAAAATTTCTACAAAGTTATATTTGATCTAAATCTTCATAGAAATAAAGAGCAAGTCTATTATCATTCTCTTTCATTTTATTCATACCACTGCAATTAGTCTTATGATACATTCCACCACTAACGCTAAAACTTCTGAAGGTCATTTGTGACCTCCTAATTGACAGTCACATCCTTATAGTGAAATCCTGTGATCCCATTCTCTCCTCGACCTTTGAAGCATCTCTATAGCATTTGTCATATCTTCAGTCTTAGTACTCCATTATTCTTTGATTCCACCGCATACAGTTTTCTCACAATTCTCTTCCTCAAACCAGGAGAAATGTGAGGAATGACACCTTTTCCCAAGTGCAAAAATAGCTGTGTGTCTGGATTACCAAAGCAGAAGGGGAAGAGAAGTACAGACCAAGGAATTCAGAAAAGGATGAAATCTTCAAAAGATAAGGGAAGGCAAGGAAAGTTTTATCATTTTTAATTGATTTCCTATGTCATTGTCCCAACTCCATGCCCTTGACCATGATGCAGAAGTCAAGAGAAGAGTGTTAAAGGAAAGAAAGAAAGCTTCGATATTTTTCTAGGACTTAGAATGTGAAGCAAATATTTTCTTAAAACATTATTTTACCTCATATGTGTTTGTCTTCATTTCAGTTACATTGTGAGCTCCTAGTATGTTTGTAATAAATGTTTGGATAACCATTTTGGCAATGCAAAATATTCTCAATTTTTAGATCAAGTAAAGGATGCTGTCATCATCTCTATCAGAAAAAAGTATTGTGTCTTCACCCATTTGTGGGATGAGATGGAAAGAAGATAATGGACTTGGATCAGGAGGTGAGGTAGGTTCCAAGTCTGCTTCCCAGTGTGATCACATTTATTAGGAACTTTCCTCTAGTTGTTTTTCTTTCTCTCTAGTTGTTTTTCTTTTTCTTTCAGTTCTTCTCCTCTCTTCTCTCTGTCTCTTTTCATTGCTTTCTGTATTTTCTGTGTTCCATAAATATGTGAAGCAGGTTTAAAAAAAAAAAGCAGTTTTTTTTATTGAGGGGAGGGGGCAAGCAGCTGCAGCATATGGAAGTTCCCAGGCTAGGGGTCAAATCAGAGCTGCAGCAGCTGTCCTATGCCACAGCCACAACAAATCTGAGCTGCATCAGTGACTTACACCACAGCTCAGGGCAACTACAGATCCTTAAGGAAGGGAGGTCAGGGATCAAACCTGCATCCTCATGGATACTGGTTGGGTTGGTAACCTGCTGAGTCACAATAGGAACTCCCCAGTTTTGTTTCGATGTTGAGAACTTTTCATAAGCTGAACCCACCACAGCACAAATCTGTGGATGAGCAGTGTGAAAACTGAGGTTTGTGTACACCTGTACTACAAGACAGAATTCCAGAAAGGAACAACTCCTGTCTGAACATCTATCAGCTTCATGGTTCTTGAATCAAGTGGGCTTCCTGGGGAGAGGTTTTGTCATTGCACAGCTGCTGTCTCTATGATTGCTTTAATGCCTAAGCCACCTCAATTCCCATTATAGTCATGGCTACTTCAGAGACCCAGAATGCACAATTCTCTTCCCGGGAATCTTAGGTCAAGAAAAGGGTTTTATTTTCAGCAGAGGAAGGTGTATGAATATCAGCACGAGGGGGTTCTGACATTTATTAGCTGTGGGATCTTGATAAAATACACTTTCCTTACTGAGTTTTGATCTATTTACTCATAAAATAGAGAAATTAGCATGTAGAAGAAATAAGTGTTAAGCATTAACCAACTAGGAAACACTAAGGATTTGCAATGGACATACAATTTAGATGAATCTTATCATACAAAGAATGAAAAGTTTGGTCTTCAGTGATGTGGAAGAGCTGACCCTGTGACACTGAATTTTTTTGCACTGAGTTACCTTTTATTTTTTTTGGAGATAATTCACCTTGGCACCACCACCCCCTTTTTTTAATTATCCAGTCTCTGTACACACAAACCTCTTCCCCTGAATCTATTTACATAGCAAAGAAACACTGAAGTTTCCCAAAGAGCTTTTCAGAGTATCAAAGGAGAATAAAAATGATGATGAAAACAAAAATACTCACATTTATAAAAACAAATGATGTATATACACGTTTCTGATACCATATATTTCAGTTGTTAATGAGCCTACAACACAAAAACTATTTCTTAGATATCTTGGCTCTTGTTCAACCACAAGAATAAGTTCTTAATCTTCCCTTAACCTAGGACTTAATTGAGCCCTGGGCTCACAACTGAGAGAAGTACCATTTCCCTATACATACGCATAAAATGATCTGTTTCTTTAAATATGGTCCTACCACCTGTATACAGACAGCAGTCTCTTCCCAATATAGGTCCAATACATAAAAAGCATGAAAATCCCCAAAGTAAGTATTTCACTGCTTTTCTAAAGAGGGACAATTCCTACTTCACAGTTCACAGGATGACTGTGAAAGTTGAATAAAGTAGCATATGGGAAGATGCTTCGTAAACTATAAAGCCACGTAAGAAGTCAGTTTAAATTTGAAAGAAGACAGTTTTATTTTATGGAGAAAAATATCATTCAGGAGCTGGGTGATTCTCCTCAGGCACCTCTTAATATTCAGAAGCTAACTTCTCACTTTGCTTTCTGATTTGTTTCTTTTCTGCTCGACTCCTTCTGTTCTTTACTAATACCTACCCCTGAGGGATATTCAAAATATTTAACAATACAAAGGGCCAAGAAAGCACTGATCAGTGAGAATGGATGCTAGCTGTAAACATCTCTTGCTGCTGGCTCACAAGGGTTGACCATTGGGCTAACTACTTCAGAGGATGGGGAGTGGGAGGAAGGCAAGCGATTACTTTTTGATTCTGATTCATTCATTATCTGACTTAATATCTAATAAAGGAATATGTTTTGAATATCAGCTAACATGATATTTAGAGGTGACTGTATGCTGAGTTTCCTGTTCAGTGGGTTTGAGGACAGAAAAACACAAGCAGTGCTGGAATGGGGAGAAGTGATGCTTCAGCTCTTCTTAGGCAATTTTATTTGCACTTGCTCATTATCTCTCAAGGGAAGCATCCAGCCTAGTCGCATGGACTTATCACAGTGTCCCTATGAGCCATGTAATTTCATCTTGTTTTATAGAAAAGAAATGTGAAACATGTAGAGATTAAGAGTGTACCCACATCTGTGATCTTTGGTGCCAGGAAGAGCTGTACGTGTCCCTGAGGTTGATGTCTGCTCTTCTTCCCTCGAAGTGGTGACTATGGTGACATAGGACACAACATTTTTTGTGTGTGCTTTACTTTATGAGAAAGAAGGCAAAAAAAAAAAGGCATGTCCCAAGTTTCCCTGAAGTTAGTTTGCAAAATATTATTTACAACTATTTTGTGATTTTTATGACTTTAAGAGGATGGGAGCAGAGGTTTCATCTTCAGTGCTTCTGAGTTTTTACCAGAAGGCCACCAATAGGCTATTAGGTTTACCTGTGTCAGTGTAAGCAGAGGTGTTCGTGTCCATCAAGTCCTTAGTTTCATAGGTGTCTAGAGGGAGGGTGAAGTGTAATTTCTGCAAGTGTGATTATCAGAAAGTACAGCATGGTTCATAAGCTTTCTGATAAGTTTTGCGGTTGTGGCTACCTCCTGATCAGAGCATTTTCTAGACCTTAATATCTTCTTCATAGTGGCACTAGTAGTGTGAATTGCTGTCTAGGTTTTGGCTAGTATGTATTTCTTGAAGGACAGTGCTGAATATTCAATTAGAATCTCTTTCTTCAACCCTTTGAACAATTCTAGAAACTGTTTCTTAAAATGTAAGGTAACATGCACTGACCAAACTAGTAATAGTGAACACTGGTTTTCTAGACCTAAACCTTGACTGACACAATAATTGGAACCACAGGGGTTGTAGGTAAGACCCTAAAGACCGTGGAAATGATTCTGGTTGTCCAAACCAGTTAAATGTGAGTGCAAAGATGATCCTGTTAGCAGAACAATCCAAGGGACTGATGGCAGACACAATATTTAATTATACAAAGGGTGATTAAAGGCAAAAATTGAATGAACAGGTGGACTTTAGTGAACGAGTCTGTCTCTGAAGATTGTTATTGTACAAGTGAAGAAAACAAGAAATGTAAATGCAATGTAGAATTTAAAGGAAGCAAATGATAAGGTCATGGTTTTAAATTTTCAACTAAAGCTGTGGACAGGAGATCAGGGAGGCTTCAATGACTATCCCCAAATAATTTCTTATCTCTTCTCATTTCAGGGTAGACATACGTTTAAGTGAGAAGCTGAGTCTAGATCCGAGTGCTTTTGAATGACAACAGATTTGAATTTATAGACCAATCAATTCTTCTAAGTGAAACATGGGGTATATTTGAGAAAGAGGTAGACTCCAAGCACTTAACCAGGAACTTTCAAATAGATTTGAATGATTTGGAATATCCTGATCCTGCAAGCCTGCTGAGACGCCATAGCCAACAGAAACAACTCTTCTTTCCTTCTGGTGAGACCAGGTCAAGTTATTTAGGCTTGCACCCTCAAATGACTTCATGTGAGGATTTACTGTATAAAGGGAAGCCATTTACCCTCACTTCTGTTGCCATTTCGCAGACCCACAGCTTAGCACGCCCAGGAGAATGAGAATAAAGCTTGACCTTCCAGAACAGCTATACACCAAAAAATCACAAGACTTTGATAATTTATATCAGCAGAAACCTAGGGAGTATGTGTGAAATTGATCTCTTGTTAGCTTTACAGAAGGGTGGAAGGAATATAATTTTCTATGGAACCAAGTGTAGAAAAACTGTATCAGAGATTCTGTGTTTGAAGGATTAATTGGTGTAGCTGAGAGTGGTAATACTAACTGCTCAGCTGGTGGACTGAAATCTAAACCCAGAGGTGGATTATGTCAAATGAGTTTGACATTGTTGGAAACTTCTAGGTACAATATAAAGAAAGGAATCTTAATACCCAACGAGAAAGCAAGGCACCCTTATCATGTGAAAGCTCCAATTAAGTACATACACATATCTTGTTGGAAGATCTAGAGGACACTTCTTAACCAATCCTTAAGAAATACAGGAGTGAAGAGAGAACCAGTCAATCAATTAACAAGCAAACAAGTACACAGATACATAAATAAATAAAACTATAGGGACTGTCTTTTAGAAAAAATGATCAAGTTGCGAGATGCTCCACTTAATTGCTTTTCCTGGTTATGGTGGAGATGATCAGATCTCATCGTGCTAGAAGCTATATGACAGTACCTCTTTACCACCAGAGTTCAAGTGAACATTGGATTAGCTTGAGATCCCGGGAACCCAGATTTGACTTACTTCATAAACGGAGAGCATTTTGCATGAAGGAGAGCCTCTGAAACTTCAGCAACTATCCTTTGGTAGCACAGAAAATATGACTCCAAGTTGGCTTCATAGCCATTTCCAAAGGGACTTGTTAATATTTACCAGGGAATCTGTGCATAGACTGAAAGTAAATCCTCAAACTTTTGTGGCCCTGATAAATTCCTACTCTCTATAGATCAAGAACATCCTTTAGTCCACTAATCAGAAACAAATTTGTCAGGTTCAGGTGATGAATAACTTATTGTCCCAAGTCAAATTATTGTATGTGTCCAAGGAGTCTATAAAACCAAGCTCTTGTTATTTCTTTGGTTGCTAAATGCATAATTGAAATAAGCTACCAGCAGCTCCTAAACCGTGGTATGAGTGATGATATCAAGGAGCAAGTAGATGTCCCTTGAATTTATGTTACCCGCCAAAACAGTATACAAAAATCAATTCTGTGATCTCATGAAATAACAAAGATTATGGCCATCATTCAATAATTGAAAGATTCAGGTTAGTGATTTTTATTACAATTCCATTGAATTCTCCCTTTTGGGTTACGTGTAAGATAGTTAGGTAAAATGAAAAATAGCAGTGGATTTCACAAATTTTATCAATTGGTGAACAAATTGCAATTGTAATTGCTGTTCCATTTGTTGTTAACTCATGTGTTGCATGAGTTAGCAACACATGCCCTTCCTCTGGAACACAGATATCAAGCTGACCTCCCTCCTCATCTCTGCAATTACTAGAGAAGAGGGGAATCAATTTCTGTTTACCATTTAGAGAAACATGATTGTTTTATTTGACGACTATGCCAACTCCCTGTCTTTCATGATTTAATCACCAAGTGTTTAGATTATCTCATCATATAACAGGATCTCTCTGGTCTAGTATATTGATGATATCACACCAATGGTTAGGAAGAAGCAGATATTTATAAGCTTGACATAAGGTGGGAGAAAATTCTGCCACACCTCTGATATTCTTGAGGATGGAGGAAACCTGTGGTTTACAACATTTTGGTATGTCACCAACAGAGTGAAAGTAACACTGCTACACCTTATTACACTTACCAATGAAAGCACAAACTTCACTGGGGGGTGGGGGGTGGGTCGGGGAGCCTGTGGACCTTGGAGGCAAACACATCACATTGATCCATTTGCCAAGCAAATTTTAAATTTTAAATTTAATTGATTTAAGTTTTAATGCACTGGCTTTAGGTCAGACCTCAACTCCAACTCTGAGGCTCTAGGTTGAGTTGCAGAGCAAGAAGCTCTACCATTTGACCAGTGCATCAAATAGTGTTGAATTATCTGTAGCATATCAGACAGGACACTAAATGAAGCCCTGAAGTCTGGGGCAGTCACTCATGGGAGAATCACAGCCCAAGCTACTAGAATTTTAGAACAATGCCTCCTTTGGCTGGTAATTTTCACTCTTTGAGAAACAATTTCTGCTGGTTACTGGATGGGAAAGGCAAAAGAAGTGAAGAGGAGCATTTCACATAATGGGACTATCTTTTTTTTTTTTCTTTTTAGAGTCATACCTGCAATATATGGCAGTTCCTAGGCTAGGGGTGGAATTGGAAGTGCAGCTGCCGGCATACACCACAGCCACAGCAACTTGGGATCCAAGCCACTTCTGCAGCCTACACCACAACTCATGGCAACACCAGATCCTTAACCCACTGAGCAAGGCCAGGGATTGAACCCTCATCCTCATGGATACTAGTAGGGTTCATTTCTGCTGAGCCACAACAGGAACTCCCAGAATGTCTTTTTTTCCTAAATTAAAGCATTAGTTGATTTATAGTGTTGTATCAATTTTTGCTGTAGAGCATAGTGACCCAGTCATATATACATATATAAATAGATAAATAGATATTCTTTTCTTCATATTAGCTCCCATCATAGTCTATCCAAAAAGACTGAATATAGTTCCCTGTACTGTACAGTAGGACCTCATTGCTTATCAATTCTAAATGTAATAGTTTGTATCTACCAACCCCAAACTCCCCATCCACCCCACTTTCTCCCCTTTCCTCCTTGGCAAGAACAAGTCTGTTCTTTATGAGTCTATTTCTGTTCTGTAGATAGGTTCATTTGTGCCATATTTTAGGTTCCACATATAAGTGATATCCTACGGTATTTGTCTCTTTCTGACTTACTTCACTCAGTATGAGAATCTCTAGTGCATCTGTGTTGCTGCAAATGGCATTATTTAATTCTTTTTTATTGCTGAATGGTATTACATTGTATGTATGTACCACATCTTCTTAATCCATTCATCTGTCAATGGACATTCAGGTTTGGTAAAGTTACAGGATACAAATTTAGTACACAGAAATCAACTGAATTTCTACACACTAAAAATGAAAGATCAGAAAGAAATTAGGGAAACCATCCCATATGCCATAGCATCAAAAAGGAATATCTTGAGCAAAGAAACGGCAAATATGTACTGAGTGCTCTGGAAACCATAAACCTTCTTGTTTGGCTGGAGCACAGTTTCCACATGTGAGCAGATTTATTAACTGGGGGCGGGGGGGACTTCTTCCTATTATCTTATAGAAAATGCACAAGATGTATTTGAACCAGTCTGATTTGCACCTGGACTTAAAGTCCTATAGGCAAGAATACTAGTGAAGTTATTTTCATTGTGGTCAGGAACAAGTGTTCTACAGTGAGCTATGCTTGGATACTAGGAGATTCAGTACACAGCTTGACACAGCTGGAAATGACTCTGTGCTGAAATCAACTCAGTGTCCTGCAGTGGTTTAGAAAACAATATATAATACAGAGCACTTAAGCTCATCACAAACTGACAGTTCCCCTAAAATAGGTTTCGTACATAGACGCTGTCTTTGAATTTGGAATATACATATATCTATATCCATATATATTCCATCATATATATGTATATGTACAGATATATGAAAAATTTGAACATTTTTAATACATACTATATTGCTATAGACCAAACACTGTATGGCCATAATAACTATATTTAAGTAGGCTGTGTCATTTGGGATTTGAGTTCTTGGCAGGTGAAATATAAAATATTCATTTTCTTATTCACTGTTTTTCTAGTTCCAGGAATAAAACTTTCAATAATAGATTTTTTTATTTCTATTCACCAACCTAAGCTCTCAGTATGGAAGTAAAAAGTCAGTTTCTCTAGTCTCTCTCTCTTTCTCACTCACTCTCTCTCTTATTTTGGGGGGCAAAAATGTTGTAGTAGATGACCTGACTGTGAAATCAGTTCGCATTAGTGAGTGGTGGATGAGTAAGCTTCAGATGATCAACTTCATGGGTACTTTTATCCATTAAAATATCCTCCCAAATATAAGACAGCTCATACTCTATCAGTTAGTGTCACAAAACTCTCAATGGATCTTTTAAAAATTTAGGTTTTGTTCCATTTTTTATTATGTATTCTCCACTACTTATCTGAGGGACAGAAAATAATCATATGAAACTTTTGAATATAAAAATCATGCTGAGTGTATCACTGCCAAAAGAAAAGGAGTGTGTAACTCCATATCATCTAACCAATGGTTCAATATGAATCTTTGAGAGGATCAGACCAACCATCAGACAGTACTGGGTGCTCTCTCCTTTCCCTCCAAACAGAGCTTGCTTTGTGGAATAAGGAATCTCTTCTAGGTGAATCAAAAAATACTAAAGAAAAATTTTAATTGTCCTTTATTTTAGAGTAGTGTCAGGTTCAAGCAACAGATGTGTCTCTTAAAATCTTTGGGTCATCCCTACCATCACACTTTACCCATAAAGATATTCAGATTCTTGTTTTTATTAATTTAATTTTTTGGTTCAATTTCTTTTTTTCATTTACAAAGTTGTTCTTTTATACTTAATAAAAATCCCCATAATAATGATCTGTCTCATTCATGACAGCAACACACATAACCCATAAAACTATCTAATAGAAATGCACATTATTAAAAAGCAAAACTAAAAAAACTGTGTAGCCATCCTTAAAGACAAAGGTAATAACTTGAAAAATAGTGACTACTGCTATATTCCAAGACTGGATGACTAAATACTTTGAAAATGTGACTTTTCCTGAAAAGATTGCAAAGCAATCCCCAAGAATTTCCTTTTTCTGTATAAAAGGATCAAAGTATCCAGGTTTTACTTTTTCTTGAAAGTATTTTCTTGAAAGATCCTGAATGTAAAATGTAGTTAACAAAGTAGATTTTTCTTCTTCCATCATTAATTCTTCTTCAGAGATGTATGGGTGAGAAGAACTATCGTTTTGAGGAGATTGGTACCTATATCAAACATAGCAATTGGCACAGGTTTGGCATTTTCAGAAAGCTCAATGGTTCAACTCAAATTCCTAGCATTACTACCCGAAGTGTGCAAATTGTTCTGGGCATTTATGTTTGAGCAACAATGATGCTGATTCAGAGCCTCTTTTGAAAAGATACCACTTATATCATGTAGTTAAACATGCAGACAAGATTTACAAAGGCAAAAATCAGATGAGAGTAAAAGCCGAAACAGAATCCTGAGGATGCTAGAGAAAGACAAAATGAATGTTTAATGGAAAAGCAGAGGCTTAGGTAACAATGTTGTTAAAATTCTCTGAGTCTCAGTGTTGTTGGTAGTTTTTTTTTTGTCTTTTTTTTAGGGCCACACCTGTGGCATATGGAGGTTCCCAGGCTAGGGGTCGAATCAGAGCTCTATACCTATACCTATACCTATACCTATACCTATACCTATACCGCCAGACTATAGCACAGCCACAGCAATGCCAGATCCAAGCTGCATCTGTGACCTATACCACAGCTCATGGCAACACCGGATCCCTAATCCACTGAGCAAGGTCAGGGATTGAACCTGCGTCCTCATGGATGCTAGTCACATTCATTTCTGCTGAGCCACAATGGGAATTCTAGAGTCTCAGTGTTTTAACAGAAAGTATTTGACTGCACAAATCAGCTATTCAATAGGATTGGACACCCCTACTAGATATTCACTCCCTGACCCAAGAAAAACATTCAGAGACGATCTGAATTTGGAACGTATAGTTAAAATCCTTGTCATTGCTCCTAGTAGTCCCTAAAGTGATAAACACTGCAATTTTCTGCTTTTAAGCTGAATTTTAAGCTTTCATTGTAAAGAGAACTTTGAAACATGAGAGCCAGTTGAGCAAACTTTTATGACTGTTACTCATCTTGAAGTAATTTATTCTGGATAGGCGTTGCTATTTCATGAGTCCCTTTAGTGAACTCAGTGCTTAAGTATATTTTATTCTTTGATTATTTTCTAATTCATAATTTGATTTTATTTGATTATTGGGGGCTTGTTTCTTTTCTTTTTTTTTTTTTTTTTTTTTTTTTTTTTTTTTTTTTTTTTTTTTTTAGTGATAGACTCACTTGGAGTTTTAAGAATGGTAGAGTGTTCTCATATTCACTAGGATTATGTAGAATATTACCAGTGGTAATGTAGAATATTACCAGTGGTAATATTCTACATAATCCTAGTGCAATATCAAAACCAAAAAATGGACATTGGTACAATCTACAGATCTCATTCAGATTTCACATATTCTCTTTTGTGTGTGTGCCCTTTTACCTGTACTCATTTGAGTGTGTGTGCATATGTATGTAATTCCAGGTAATTTTGCCACAACTATGGATTCCTGAACCCACCACCACAATCAAGATAGGAGACTCCCTTCACCACAAAGGAACTCCCTGCTATTGCTAGAGATTCATATTTGCATTTCACCCTGGCCCACCCCTGTGTTCCCCTACTCCTAGCAAGCACTAATCTGAACTTCATCTCTATTATTATTTTTTGAGAATATTATAGAAATGTAATCATATAGTGTATAACCTTTTGAGATTGGCTTTTTTTTTTTTTCACTCAGCACGATACCCTGTATGACTGCAAGGTGGGTGCAATCATATAATAGCCTTACAATAAGCCTTATAATAAACACTCAAACTCTTTTCCAGAGTGCTAACCTTTGTACATTACTACCAGCAACATCTGAAAGATCAGTTTTTTCTGCATCCTTGACAGCATTTGGTATTGCTATTTTTTAAATTGTAGCTATTCTGACAGATATGTAGTGATAGCTGATGCTGTTTTTAATTTTGTTTTCCCTAATTGCTAGTAATGGTGAATGTATTTTCATATGCTTATTTGCTTTCTGTATTTTCTCTTTGGTGAAATGTCTTTTTCCCCCTTAATTTCCTGATTAGGTTGTTCTGTTCGTTTTTGTGTTTGCTTTATTTTGAGACTTTTAAATATATTCTAGATACAAGATTTTTGTTAGACATGTTTGCAAATATTTTCACCCAGTCCATAACTTTATTGTTTCTATATTTGTTCTGGGAATATATATCAAGAACCTATAAAATCCTTAATTTAATATTCTGCAATGTTAGTACCATGCTTTACTAATTTTAATTCAGATTTTAATTATGATATTGTATTAAATTCCTTACATTTTTTGCAAGGAATACATTTCAATACATATTCTATCACTTCATTTTTTAAAACCCAAGTTTTCTTTGATTTTATTGAGGTTTCAAAGACAATATCATTATATTATCTTTTACTTCCTGAAACAAATAGTAAATATATGATGCTGTAACTTCCTGGTTTTCATAGAATAAATGTGCCCACATAAATTATAATCTCATTAAACATCCTCTATGAACTATGCAGACTAAAAAGGAAAGCAAATAAAATTACCTACAGCAGAGGTCAATTTTTAAAAATAATACCATTTTCAAATTTGCAGTTTGGCTTAGAAATAAACACATGAGATGACCTGAATAATCCCTGGATCCTTTCAAAGAGTAAGTATTATGTTGGTGTTTAATGCTGAGAGAACACAGAAAACATCATCTCAGCTTCGGCCCTGTAAAGTAGAAGGTACACCTCGGTAAGGAAATAATGAAAACAGTTATAACACTTGGTAGAGAAGAGTATTCAAGGAATTTAAAAGAAACAGTTTGGAAAATATGAGGAGAGAGAGGAAGCAGCTGAATCATTAAATGGGAGAATAAGGCATGTTAAAAGATATGATGACCCTTGGAAACTTGGTGGTGAAGAGAAAAAAGGAAATAACTTTCAAGAAGAGGGCTAACTAAGATATGATACAGATTAATAATCAAGGAGTTTCCATGTGGCTCAGTGGCTTAAGGATTCTGCATTGTCACTGCAGTGGCTTAGGTCAATGCTGTGGTGCAGGTTTTGATCCCTGGCCTGGGAACTTCCACATGCTATGGGCATGGACAAAGAAAAATGAATAATAAAAAATAAGGTAACTCTCCCCAAAAGTTGACATTTATTAAAGTAAGCACACTTGATGTACCAGTTGAAGAAGGCACTCTCAAACTAAGAAACCAAAATAGCTACTTAAATCTTCCTTCCTAATGTGGAATTGCTGGTAATGATGATGATTAAAATAAGGACAAGATAGCTATGAAACTCTATAGCTGCAATTGCTCTAAATACATTGACATAAACAAAAATAAAAAGGCACAGCATCCCTAGAAATCTACTCTCACAAGAAGAACGATCATCAAAACAACCTACCAAAAAAGAAAAAGCTGAAGCAAAAATCTCCAACATTAATTGAACAAAAGAGATATGAAAAAAAAAATGCAGAAATCAGAAAATTTCAAAACTCAAGCAGAAGTGGACAGGCACAAAAAGTGAAACAGAGAAATTAAAGCAAAAGAAAAAAATAATCTCAAAGATACAAACTAAATTACAAGATATCTAAGGTAAAATAGACATAATTGGAA
The DNA here is from genome assembly GCA_004024745.2 of Catagonus wagneri. Classification (NCBI taxonomy): domain Eukaryota; kingdom Metazoa; phylum Chordata; class Mammalia; order Artiodactyla; family Tayassuidae; genus Catagonus; species Catagonus wagneri. The sequence continues at coordinate 13,036,740 of PVHT020000140.1, forward strand.
GTATAGAGCAAAGGATATGGAAGAGAAAAATGACTGGGACCAAGAAAAAAATAAAGAAATGGGCAAAACAAACAAAAAGAAAGTTACAGAACACAGACAAAGGTGAAATAGCGTATGTATAAAAGGAGGCACTAAACATTTTTGAATAGACTTTATTACATATATAACTCAAGAAAAAATGTTGTAGTTAATAAGATGCCTGGTTTTATATACTGATAATCTGAGATGTGTTAACTCCAAAACATATCAGGTAAATTCCTTACACTTTAAAGTATAAGAAAAAATTCCCCAGGGAATTTAGGAAAAAATAATCTCCTGTAAATAAAAGAAAATGCTCTTCAAACTGAGTAATGAAACAACACATTGAAGAGAAATGAAAAAAGTGATATGTTTATTGAGTCTTCACAGATAATAAATAGGATTTTTGATCTTTACACAAAGATCTAATCATGACTAATATATTACATTAGGTTCCAGGTCTTTCCTTTTTTTTTTCCCTTTAATCTAGGGAAAAAAAAAGAAAAAACTTCCTTTTTTGTTCCTTGACATTGGTATTTGACAGAGGCTAGGGCAATTGTCTTTTAAGGCACTCTGCATTCTGGATCAGACTGACTGTTTCCTCAGACAGTAGTTTAACTTACTTTATATCTTCTCTAATTCCTGCAACCTAGGAATTAACAGACACATTTGCCAGCTCAGAAAATGTACCAAAACTGGCATTCCATTTCAATGCACAGGTAGAGGTAATATAAAATTTCTTCTGAAACACGGCTTCTACACTTCCTCCAAAGACAGAGAAAACTGTGTAGCCTAGAAGAAGAAATAATCTGAAGTGTGGTTGCAATTGATGTTTTTCCAAATGACTATCCAGTTGTCCATATTTCATTGGTTAAAATTCTATATTTTCCTTAGTGACTTGAAATGTCACTTTTATAAGTATACTAAATGATTCTTTGCACTTTAACATACTCTGCATTTTCTGCTTTGTTGCATTTACTTGTTTATTCATACACTAATATCACTTGTTTTTAACTATAGTATATTATAGCATGATACAGTAAAGTATATATTTTATAGTTGGTGCAGTCACATCTTCTATGCTTTTTCTTCTGCAGGGTTTTAGTAACCATTACTGCTTATTTATTTTTCCATATGAATTTTAGAACCAGGTTGCTAGCTTCAGAATAAAAAGTGCTGTGCAGATTTTTATTGCAATTGTAACAAATTTATATATTAACTTTGGGAGAAGTGACATTTTTACGATGTTGAGTTTTCTTATCCAAAATGAAGATGTCTTTCTATTTGCTCAAAACTACTTGTGTGACTTTCAGGAGTTTTTAGAATGTCTTTCACATGCAAGTTTTTGTACATTGCTTATTTAGTTTATTTTCTATTACATCTTTTCTTGTTTTTCTTGTTATTGTAGATGAAGATGTCATCTCTTTCATTATATTTCTTAACTGCTAGTGTTTGTATGGACAAATACTATTGCTTTTTGTGTATTAATTTTATATCCTTCTACATGACTAAATTTTCTTACCACTTGTATTAGTTTCAGCATTGAACCTCCTGGGATTTCAGACACAAAATCATATCACTTTCAATGAGATATTTTACAAACTTTTCCTTCTCAATTTTAAAGCCTCTAATTGTTTTCCTATTTCTGACTACAAAGTCTGGTGTCTTTATTTCAGAATTTAAAGAGGGTAGAAATAGAAACATTCTTGTCTTGTTCCTGATTTTAACAAGCAGGCTTCTGGTATTTCTCCATTAAGTATTTGTTTTTTTTTTTTTTTTTTGCTTATAAGAAATCTGCTTTATTTATTTTTTTTAAATTAGATATTTATTCCCTACAATTACAACCTACAGAACTGGATATAATTTTCTGTCATTGAACCAATCAACATGTGTGACAACATGCTTATTTGATGACACTGTTATTTGGAATGAGGTATATGTTTTACCATTTTAAGGATATATCAATTGTTTTTTTATTTAATCATTTCCTTTGAATCAAAAATAGGTTTTGACTCTAATTCTTCAGCATAATATGCAGTAATCAAATGTTTTCTTTATGCTTATTAATGTAATCATTATATTAATAGGTTTGCAAAAATTGAACCATCCTAATGTTTTTGAAGTAAGTTCCATTTAGTCAAGATGCATTGTTTTTTAATATGTTGTTGAATTCTATTTAATAATATTTTAGGATATGTCTACCCTTATTCATGAATGGGATAAAATTTTTGGTGCAATTTTTGTTAGTTTTTTTTTTTTTTTTTTGCCTTTTGTCGTTTTAGGGCCACACCTGCGGCATGTGGAGGTTCCCGGGCTAGGGGTCTAATCGGAGCTGTAGCCGCCAGCCTGCACCAGAGCCACAGCAACACAGGATCCGAGCCGCGTCTGTGACCTACACCACAGCTCATGGCAATGCCTGATTGTTAACCCACTGAGCAAGGCCAGGGATTGAACCTGCAACCTCATGGTTCCAGTCGGATTTGTTAACCGCTGCGCCATGACAGGAACTCCCCTTGTTAGGTATTTTTAAAGTTTTTATTTTTATTTTTTTCCTAATTGGGCAGAGGAATGGAGTAGATATTCTCCAAAGAAGATATGCAGATAGCCTATAGGTACATAAAAATGTGCAAAGCATCACAAAGAAATGCCTGTCAAAACCACAATGAGATTATCACCCACCTGACATCTCTTGATGTAGGCTAGAAGGCACAGCTATTATTAAAAAACAAGAGTTAACAATTGCTAGCAAGAATGTGGAGAAAATGGCACCCCTGTATACTGTTGGTGGGAATGTAAATTGCTGCAGCTACTTTGGGAAACATTATGCATGTTTCTCAAAAAAATTAAAAATAGAATTACCATATCATCCAACAACTTTACTTCTGGGTGTTTGTCCAAAGGAAAGGAAATCACTATGTCAAAAGGATATCTGCACCTGCACCCTCGTGTTCATTGAAGCATTGTTTACAAGAACCAAAACATGGAATTAACCTATGTGTCCATTGACAAATTAATGGATTTTTAAAATGTTCTATCTATTATCTGTCTATCTATCTATCTATCTATCTTTCTATCTATCTATCTATCTATCTATCTATCTATCTATCTATCTATCATCATCAGGTTTTAAAAGTGAGAGTCAGAGGTGCCAACAAACCTGCCACTCCTCCACCTCCCATCAAAAATCTGATTCTAATTTTATAGTCAGTATATCTGTGGTTCAGGATTCACGGATTCAACCAACCACAAATATAAACATATTAGCATATATACAAAAAAAAATCCATGTGTAAGTGGACCCGTATAGTTCAGACCTCTGTTGTTCAAAGGTAAACTGTAGTTGTTCCCTTGTGGCACAGCAGGTTAATGATATGGCATCATTGCCAGGGCTCAGATTGCTGCTGTGGTGTGGGTTTGATACCTGGCCTGGGAACTTTAAGTCAGACGGAGAAAGACATACTGTAAGAACTCACCGATATGTAGACTTAAAAAGAAACTGAAGTTGTAGGTATAGAGAACAGATTGGAGACTGACAGAGACACAGGTCAGGGGAGGGAGGAATGGGTAAAAGTGGTCAAAGGGTAAAAGCTTCCAGTTCTAAGATAAACTCTGGGATGCAATGTACAGCGTAGTGACTCTATTATTTTTTAAAAAAGAGTTAATGTGTTTAATATTGTCAATTTATAGACATCATATTGAATCACATATCCTTTTCTTCCAGCCAGATATTTGATTTTTATCTGTGGTAACCTGGTCATACTGTCTGTGTAGGATTTTCTTCTAGTGGGCCATTGATATTCCTATTGGCTTCATTCCATTGACTATTTTTATAAAGAAGTCAAACCACCTGATCCTGAACCTTAAATTACCTGCCTATAGACTTTTCCCTCTTTAAGTAAAAGAACAAGCGTCAGGAAAGGTAGAGTCTGTCAGCATCAGGAAAATTGAGACTATGCAATTTCAGAGCTGTTGGTTGAGGTCCTCACCAAAGAGGGCTTTCCTAAGTAATGGCAGAGATTCCAGGGGTCTTGATGAGATGTTAATCTGCATATGACTTTTGCAGGTTCAGGATAGTGGTGGAGTAGAGCAACAGTATTACAAAGGAGTAGAGCCAAACAATGGTTGTTTTGAGGTGTATGATACAGCTTGACCTTGAATTCAAAGGCATTGGCCTTAGAACCTGTTCATGAGATTTGCAAAAACCTCATTGGATGCCAGCAGGCTACAGATGTGCAAAAATCTTAGTAAACAAAGAACACTGAAGCAAATATTCATTAGAGGGCAAGACAGTCTTTCCTAGTATCACACCTTACAGGTACTGGTATGCAGAATATTTGCTACTCTTAAACATTCAGTTTCCAGAGCTTTTGAGCACTAGTGAGGTTTTAGTCCAGCATAGTCTATTTCAATAGGTCAGCTGTCCAAATTGTGTTCCTTATTTAGTTTTAGGAAAGGAATTGTAGACATATTACCTTTGTCTGAGAGACCATGTCCCTGGAATTTTGCACTCCTGACTCTTGCAAATTAACTGCAAATTTAAGGCCTACTAACCATAAACTGAGAAGGATGAGGATGACAGTAGCTCAAGTGTAATCTCATTTAAGTGTTGGAATGATGAGAGGTAATTCCAGGGTAGGACTATCAAATTCTAGAAGGAAATGATTTGTTTAAATCGTGTCCACTTTGGACACCCAGAAGTCTTTGATTTAAAGTTTTATACCTATTTCAGAGCCCTCTGCAAACAAAATCTCAAAATTTATACAAGTTGTTTCAGGAGATTCCCTTACATACAGTGATTAGTTCCCTTACGAAGCTGGAAATGCATTGCTCATCTCTTTTCTACAGCTGTGGTGGCCCATAGATTTAGCCCAGTTTAAGAGAACAGAAAGGCTGGAGAATGCAGTAGGGAGGTGGGAAAGCAGGAGTCACATCTTCATTACTAAAGTTTTCTTTCATGTGGAAGTAATACCAGTAATGTGATACATTTTCTTCTGTCTACAGTTTTTCTCTCTTTTCTAGGGAGGAAGAGAAAATGCATTGGGTTGGTAATGTTGGAGAAGTGAAATGGACATATATGGTGCACTTTTTCTTCCTCTTGAGAGCAAGTTATCCACAGACATTATGCATTTGGTCCTTTTTTCTTCCTTCTGAGTTTTTGCCAGAGCCAGTCTCTTTCCCTGGGTGCTCTGCTCCAGCCTAGAGCTGTTGGTAATGGATGGATGACTGTCCATAATTGTGACTCAATATTAGGACTTGCCCACAGATGAAGTCACAATCTCAAGTATCAATTAGAAAAGGAGTCAAGGGTTTCCTGTTGTGTCTCAGTGGTAACAAACCCAACTATTATCCATGAGAATGTGGGTTCTATCCCTGGCCTCTTTCAGTAGGTTAAGGATCTGGCGCTGCTGTGAGCTGTCATGTAGGTCATGTAGGTCCAAGCAGATGTGGCTTGGATCCCAAGGTGCTGCGTCTGTGGCTATGGCTGGCAGCTGTTCCTCCGATTCCGTCCCTAGCCTGGGAACTTCCATATGCTGTGGGTGCAGCCCTAAAAAGCTATAAAAAAAAAAGGAAAGAAAAGAAAAGATAAGAAAAAGAGTTAAGCTTTATGGTGAAGAGCAAGAGAGCAAAGTGCCTGAGGCCAGAATGCCCTGTGGTTCACATCTGAGCTCAGCAACTTACTGGCTGTGTGACCTTGGTCAAATTACTTAACAGCTACCTGCTTTATTTTTTGTTTATATGTAAAGTGGAATAATAATATTACCTCTCATAGGGCTTTTATGAAGATGAAGTGATTTAATAAGTGTAAATCACTTAGAGCGCCACTTGAGCCATGGAACACTCAATATGTTTGAGCTGTTATTATGAGCTTTATCAACTGTAAATAATATTTTAGTTTTCATAGGGTTTTTCTTTTCTCTTATTTCTCAGTTGGCTCTCAAGTCAGGTGGGAAAGAAGAGTACTGTTTTATTATGTCTAAAACTCATATACTGTGTATAAGCTATAAATAGGCCCAACTTTTTCCTGTATAAGTCCTCTCTGCATTTTTAGGTCTGTATTACATAGAACCTGTGTGAGAGTTTGGGGAACAATTGATGTCATACTTCTCAAAGGCTGTGGTGAAATGAAATTGAATAGTGACCAATGAACTTGACATCAGACCCCATCAATCCCTCTCTAACTAGATCGTGTTTGCAATTATAGAAGAATTGTGTGTACTTACTTTTTATCCAGTAAGTGAACTAATTTTAATAACATTCAACTGAGTGTAATTTTGCTTGGTGAGTCTCAGTCTACATGATGTCAATGTCTTCTTAATATATTTCCTGAATGTGCTGCTCTTGCTCAAGAGGGAAAATGTATGTCGACTTACGTTATTGTTCTTCAGTCTGTTCCCATCTTTGCTATTTTTAGCAAAAACTGTACAGTTTTGTCAAATGGATGTCACCATTGTTTTGTTTTCAGCTCTTCTGGAATATCCTACTTTTATATACAGGTATGTCATTCTGGTGAAAACCTGAAACTCTCGTAGTTTTATCCAAAAAAACCCTTTTAGATATACAATTAATTGATCAATTACCAAATACTTATTATGAACCTTATTTACTAGACTTTATGTGGTTTGTACAAAGACATAGAGATTCTAGCAGCCCTCAGGTAGAAGATGGCATATTTAGAGAAACACAGCATAGAGTTGTTTTAGAAGATAATGAGACTAAAAGATAGTATGTATGTTGCTATGTTACTGAAAACAGACAAATCTTGCAAAGAAAGTTTAAAAAGCACCTTCAACATAAAAATAAAAATCCTCCCTTCCCTAAAGCAACTGGCTAGAAGAAAAACTGTCCACAATTATTCAAGTGTTCTCTTTGCTCAAACCTTCCCTGGGAAATTATATTAAAATGGAATAAATGGAATCAAGTACTTTAAGATCCTCCAAAGTTTACTGAATCCTCTTCCCATTGCATTAATTCTGTGTGTAGCATTCTCCTAGAAAAACGTGCAATCTGTTTGTAAATATATCCAGTGAGTTCCAGTAATCTCAGGATCTACTAAAGTCTTATTTTGCTGGAGGCTCTGTGGACTGATGGTAGTTCAAGTCAAAATCTGATTCCCTCTACTTTTGAATTACTGTCATTAATTTTTGCTCTTGCAGTCACACAAAATATGTTTAAAACATCTTTCATGTGACAACTCAAATATTTCAAATCATCTATAATTAAATCTTCTTTTCTACAGGCAAAACTTTCCAGTTTCTAATTATCCTATATACATATACATATATATATATATATATATATATATATATATACACATATATATGGCATTAAGTAAGTCCCCTCACCATGTTATTTTTGTCACCATTCAGAGATATATTCTAGTCCTCTGATTTATCTTTTAAAATATATACCCAAGAAATGATATGGACAGACCAGTAACAGAAAACCTTCTCCTTTTTTATTCAGGACACCATACTCCTGTTGGTCCATCATAACTTTCCTTTAGCTTTGGAGGGAAACAATGTCACAAGTTGACTTAAAATTATTTTAATGTCAACTTCAATTCAAAGTCCCATATCACCCCTTTTCAGTAATTTTGTAATAGGTTTGTGGGTACACAAGTGAGCAAAAACATTTAAAGATATACAGGATATTTTGAGGACATTTAGCACAACTTCCTCAATTTAAAAATTGAGGTTCAAAGTAAGAAGTTATAGGGCTTGCAAGATTTTATAACAAGTGTAATGAAGCCCAGTTCCTTTCTCAGGTTATTTATGTTCTGTTAAATCTTCCACTTTCTTTGAAGGGTCATCAGGCAATTATTTGGGTATTGATAATCCTCCTGGATGATTTGGCTTAAAATTTCTTCCTCATGTGCTTCATATTTTAGTAGAGTCAAGACAAGAATCTTGTTAGTGGGAATGAGAGAAAATGCTTTTACCTTAAGAATTATACCTGATAAGAATCCTAGAGCGGCTGAACCCTCCGGGTATTTAAGACCATCTTTAAATGTTATTATTATTCATATTTTCTTTAGTTAGACTGGAAAGTATAAGAGAATCACTTTAAAAAACATTAGAACAGCATTATCCCTCAAGTTATAACACAAAAATGGGTTCCAGCCCTGAACAAAAATAAACCAAATTTGTTCTACAATAAATAAAATTTCCTTGCTATTAAATGGACCCCACACAGGCTGTACTAGTTTTGGAAATGCTTTGTGTACTAAAGACAGCTAGCTTTAGCTATGCTTTCTATATTTAATAAGGAATACAATAAGACCTGACTTTGGCAGTTGACTGTCAAAACCTACATACTACATAGAGAACTGGAGGGAGAAAAACCAGTTGGGGTTACTTAAGGAAATTTTGTATAATGCCACATACATCGCAGACACAAGAAATATGCACAGAGGAGTGCACAGCTCTTCGGTTGTAGCCAAGTAGGTGGTGTCACTTTTTGTCAGCAGAGTGAATGGATCAGTCATGGCAGCAGGCTGTATTGAATACAGTCTCAACTGAACTCATGAGCAGTACCTTAAGTACCCATGGAAGTTCTTCCTCAGTCTAAAAATGATGCTGATATGGATAAGGTAAACTAGAGAAGGAGAGGAGGCAAGTCTTTCTGCATTGCCAATATTCCTTGATTTATATTGACAGCTCCCAAGTGAGCAAATGTGAGAACTACAGTATTCCAATGTGCTCAGTTCTTCCAGTTTGGATTTTTACAGGGCACGTACCCATGCCTCTCTTCCTTTCTTGACTCCTTCTTCTAACTTTGCCTTGGTTTTCTACGTAGTAGCTCTCATTTGGACTCGTCTAGCAATCTCTGGGTAATCTCTCATTGCTCCCTTACTCCTACACCAATGTCAGCCCTATAAACCCACCACTTTGTATTACTACAGTATTATAACATACAGTATTATAACATGGAGAGTGGTTCAGTTTCTCAGTACGTGAACAGTCCTTCTTTCATGGAAGGAAATCTAGTAAACCTAGTGCCCACTGGTTTTGTTCCAGGTATGTGCAAATCTTACAAAGTTTTGTAACCTAAATTTTACCAAAAAAAAGAGGATACCGCTTAGTTTTTTTATATATATTTCTTACACAATGCATTTGAAAAAAATTTTCCCCTTTGCAAATCCTTTTTTTTTCTCATATTGTTAGGCTCAATCTCTCATCCCCATAATTTATTCATAATATTAATTAACATCTAAGAATTGATCATGAAACGATGGATTCCAAAGAAGAAACTGGGTGTCTCTATCTTGCTTCCTGTCCTCTCTTTACCCACCTCTCCTTCCATTGCTTCTTTCTAAGTGAACGTATATTAGATCACCACTATAAAGGGCTATTGCCACTTGAAAACTTGAGCTGTTTTCACCCTGGCCTGAGAATATGACTGAATGGAATATGTTTTCAGATAATGTAAATGTTCCAGAAGACACAAACCCAAAGTAGTGGTCTTCCCCCAAATTTGTTAACTTTGGTTTGCTCAAAGTTAAGCCCAAGAAATCAATGCTACAATCAGAATTATCTAAGTTTAGCCTAAGAAAAGGCCCAGGGATGGTTTATTCCAATTTTCAACCACACAGAAATCATATCAGCTACTACTTGATACCTGGTTACCAGATTCTGTTCAATTCACTTGCAGTAATAAGCAGTAAGTTTTGCAACATTGGTGGTGGCATTAATGATAAGAAAATTCTTCCTTCTCTTGAGTGCAAAACTTCATTGCTGTAATTTCCATCGATTGGTCTTTTCACTCTCCTCTGGAATACCAGTGAAGGTATCCTTCTCTTTTCCAAAGAGGGACTCTAAAAGAATATGCCCTGTGGGATCCTTGACTTTCGCTGCCCAGCAGTGTATTAAAATATCTCGTATAGGCATATAAACTCCCATGTCCAACACTGCATGAGGATAATAGTAGTATGTATGCATCATGGGTTTCTAAATCTAATTTTTGAAAACCCATACGAGTTGTCTGCTTCAATTTTTTTTCTTAAGAAAAAGCAAATTCCAATATAGGAAATATATGCACTTACCTGTGCATCATGCTTTAAAATTCTTTCAGTGCTCTCTGGGTTCTGTGATTTGGACAACGAGCTCTGTTTATGTTTGTATTTACATGAATCTTATTACAGAAATAACTTCTAGTTTGAAATTGCATTTATCATACCAGGGCTTTTAGATTTTCTTATTGAAATTTTATCTCTCTTTCTCTTTTATTTTCATTTTCTTTTCATCTTAACCCAGAAAGTGGAGTGCCCTACTTTCTAGTTCAATAGATAAGAATTTACATACTGCATGCTTAATAGAAAAGTTTCTTAAGCCATTTTATTATGATTATCATGTTTTGGTTGGTTGACATAGGCTTTGAGTAAAATATATTCACCATTAGTTTCCTGTCTTTAGGGAGATATACTTAAATAATTTGATTTGAGGATAAGATTAAAAGATGATACAGTTTAAGGGTAAAATGACCATTTACTGAATCTGACATATTTTACCTGCTGAAGGGAATTTCCTAGCATATTTGTCAGCAGTGAATATAGTATCAGAGGGTGTGCAAATATATGAGCTTATGCAGCTCTGGTCAAGTTCAATTGAAAGATAAACTAAGAAAAAAATACACTTGGAACAAGGGCAGAGACCTTCATTATAAGCCAATTTAGCTGGTTCAAAAAGAGCATGTGTCCTAAAGACACAGGTACTTATACCTTCTAGGTATTGGGAAATTTGGGTCATGCAACTATGATCTCTAAGTTCTTAAGCCAGTTGAAGCCTCTGTCATTCTGGGTTTACTAAGCTGACAATCAAAAGTATTTTGGTTTCCCTAAGCCTTTAAAGAAAAATCAAGTGCCTTATTCTTTATATTTAATATGTGCTCTTTCTACCTAGTATTTCAAATAAAGAGGAAACCTGGCAGTTAAATAAACAGCTAAGGCTGAAACAAAGGTAGAAGCAAGATACAGATGAAAATCCCTCCTGTAATTGATTATGGGAAAAATGGTTCATGAAGGCAAATGATGTGCAACTTGATTAAGCTTGAAGGTTAGTGAAGTTTTCACAATACTTTCAAAGAAAAGGATACCCACAGGTAATGAGCATCTCCACCTTTCTAGATATGTGCTGATCATTCTACAGTCATAAACTTATAATCAAAAATTATGAAGGGGCTTTTAAGCTTGTGCTTGTGAATGTGTAAACCAAGGCTAGGTAATGTTAATTGACTCATCCCAGGTCATATAGGAAAAAATCAGCAGACATATGTGATATAGTAATACCAGGATATGATCTTGTGCCTAATGAAGAATCCATATGGAAATGTCCTTATTCAAATGTAACATTATCAGTAAAAGTTATAACTGATATGTATGTAGAAATTCACTAGGAACTACCTAGGCTCATTTGAAATAAGATCAGTCTAAGAAAAAAAAAAATATGTGAAAGCTGGTTGCTGAGATAAGACCAGGCCAAGGTGGCCGAATCTTCAGCAGGAGTGGCGAGGGACATTAGCAAGTAGGAGGTAGCACGATGATCCAAGATGAGAGCTTGCAAAGAAAAAATTCACAGATTTCATCATTTGGTGGGGGGCTGTCCAATTATGAAAATATGAGGAATCTACTTTTTAAGTTTTTAAAATTATTTTATTATTTTAATATATTTTGTATCATTCAACATGCAAAAGACAACAATTTGATAAATTCTTCCCCCAATAACTCTGTTATTTTATGCCACTGTAAGGAATAATATATAAGCCAGATACTGAAAATCTTAGAGCGCAAACTTAATTTTCCAGCATATGTGCTAATAGGTAAAATAAAAGGGTGTAGTGTCACCAACACCAGGTTGGGAGAAAAGTTTTTCAAAAAAAGGAGTGGGCTTCTACTTCCATTCATGAACTATGATAGAAATTTCTCTCCAACAAATGGAATCTCAGACTAAATATACAAACTAACGTCTTTCAGACATCAGAAAATATCAGTTCAGTCCTATAATTTTTTTTAAAAAAAAAAGGAACAAAGGAGGTGATCTCTTGATGGCCCTGGGTTACCACCTAGAGACAACTGCCAGGCTGAAGAGAGGTGGTAGTAAATCACATATTGGCCAGTGATCTCAATGAGATGAGTAGAGAGAGATGAGAGTTTAGGAAAATGATGCTAGCTAGAATTTGTAGAAAATACATCCAGAGAGGAGAGAATGAAGCTGAATGAGAGGTCCATAGGCCTGCACAAAGTTCTTCTTTTCTACTAATCTGTTAATGACTAAAGCATCACTGTTATGAGAAAAGGGCAAAAAAAACTATTAAGGAAAGAATAATAACCAAAGAGAAATAAGAAAAACAATTTCCAGAGCTTACACAGAGCTGGGAAATATTTCCTTTCCTCCAGATAAAACGGAAATATCTTCTTGAATAAGCATTCAGTAGATGACCCATGAAGCCGAGATGTAAAAATGAGATTAAATTAGTCCTTCAGGGAGTTCCCTGGTAGCCTAGTGGTTAATGATCTGGCAATGTCCCTGCTGTGGTTCAGGTAAATGCTTGGTGCAAGTTCAATTCCTGGCCTAGGAACTTCTATGGGCTTCAAAAAAATAGTCATTCCCTCAATAAAGGTACAAAAGATCTTCCTAAAAAAGATTAAAATCAAACCTCAGAAAAAAACAAGTCTTCAAGTCTTTACCCAACTGGAAAAAAAAAAAAAAAAACAATCAAAATCATGAAATCCAGAAGTCCCCTTTGTGGCTCATTGTGTTAGGAACCCAGCCTAGTGTCTGTGAGGATGTGGACTTGATCCATGGCCTTGCTTAGTGGGCTAAAGATCCAGTGTTGCCACAAGCTGAGGGATAGGTCACAGATGTGGCTCAGATCTGGTATTTCTGTGGCTGTGGTGCAGGTGAGCAGCTGCAGCTCTGATCTGATCCCTGGCCCAAGAACTTCTATATGCCCCTGGTGTGGCCATAAAAAGGAAAAATAAATAAAAGAATAAAATAAAAAAATATATATAAACAAATGAGTGTGACTGTGTGTCAATAAAATTTTATTTAAAAAATAATCACAAAATCCAGTACATAAAAAGGCATGCAATAACCAAGAGAAAAAGCAGTCTATAGACAGACTCAGAAATGATGAATGTGACAAAATTAGCAGTATGTTCGTAACAGTCAAAGAGGTAAAATATATATATATATATAAACACAGTACAAAGAGTAAAAGACAAAAAATATAAAAACAGCTTTAATTAAAATAAACAATGAAGGGATAACCATGAAGATGTAAAATATGACATCCAAAACACAAAATATGAGGGAGGGGGTAAAAAATATAGATCTTTTAAATGTGTTTGAACTTAAATGACTACCAATTTAAAACAAGTAGGTATAGTGAGAGGTCAACATGTACAATCTTTGTTGTCATGACAAATCAAAAGTCTACATTAGGTGCACAAACACAAGAGAGAAAGGAACACAAGCATATCACTAAGGGAAATCATCAAACCACAAGTGGAGAAAAAAAAGGAAATGATCAGAGAAAAACTACAAAACAACAATAAACCAAGTAATAAAACAACAATAAGTACATACCTATCAATAATCACTTTAAATGTCAATGGACTGAATCCTCCAATCAAAAGATATAAGGTGGCTAATGGAATTAAAAAAAAAAAAAGAGGACCCCTCTATATGTTGCTTATGAGACTTAATTCAGAGCATCTTAACTTGAAAATTTTGTTATAACCTTGCAATTTTTGCCTTAATAAAATTGCCTTCATTTTGTAGTCCTGGGGAACATAAGTCAAGTTCTTCTTGAATCTGTGTATCCCAGGCTGCAGTTAATTGTTAGGATTGCAATTAAAGACCCAACCACTAAATAAAAACTTCTTTTTAAAATTAGTCTTTGTTTTTGAAAATTTGGTTAACACTCTTGATGTTTATATGGAAATGCAAAAGATGTAGAGCACTAATGAAATATTGAAAAGAACACTGAGAACTTAAATTTCTTGCTTTAAGGAATTACTGTAAAGTTACCATACCAAGATGTTGTGATATTTGGCTAGAGGACAGACATAGATGTATAAAACAAAATAAAAAGAGGCCCAAAATAATTGTAAACAGCTCACATGAAAAGAGCCAGTTGACTTTTCACAAAAGTGCAAAGAAAATGCAATAGGGTCAGAAGAGTCTCTTTAACAAATTTTGCTAGCTAGAGCAAGAGAATGAAAGGATTGTGGAAGTACTTTGAACAGACAGAAGTAGAAATTTCAGATTTAAGACAGGTCATCGTAAAAGCAGAGAAAGTTGAGTTTAAGGAAACAAAACACGAAGGCAGGTGGAGATGTTGATGAGTCGAGTGGAAAAGGTATGTAATAAATAATCTCCGAGAAGAGGACATAAAGTAGGTGTGCCATACAGCATTAAAAATAATTTATGTTTATAAGTCAAAAAATTCAGTCTACCCGTATCTCAAACTTTGAATGTATGCTTGATATTGCACTGGTGACTGAGGATCCAGTAGTACACAAAGAAGGGATACGTGCTTTTTGTTCACATGGAACTTGCATCATAGAGGGCAGGACAAATAACAGATCAGTAAACAATCCCCCCCAAAAAAAATGAATGAATGATGTCATAAACAGATACATGCTGTAAGGACAACGAAGCCAGGTAATGCAAGAAAATCCCTGGGAGATTTGAGAGAGAAAAATTTTAGATGAAGTATTTAGAGACGATGTCTCAAACATGCTTTCCTTTGAGAGAGACATGGATGAACAGAAGCCTAAGGTAAGTTAACTGGCCACAGAGGAATAAAAAGTGAATTCAGGGGGAAATAATAAAGTTAATGATAAGAATAGTTATAAAGCCTTGCAAGGTATACCTCGTCCCTGGTTCTGTAGAATCTTATTCCCAACCTGATCTCTAAATTTGCAATGTCCAGGCTAGGTTCAATGTTACTTTTCTAAAAAAGCCCCCACCCAGTGGGCTGTGCACAGTTTTAAATCTGGAAAAGAAAAGCACAGTGGTAAGGAAAACATAATAAGACACAGAGGCTGTGTTAATTTTCCACCTTCCCCTAGGGCCCTGAGCCTCATTCTGTTCTATTTCCTAACAGCTGGCAGGCTTTTGTTCTTTTCCCCTATAACTGTTTCTCCAGCAGGTACAGCTCCATTTGGCATCCAGGGCATATGATTGTTATAAGCAGTGTCCCCATGACATTTCATTAAGCTGGTCTTTCTACACTTACCATCAGACTACTGGAGCCTTGTTAGAAGCACTTAATTGCATCCTATTTTTAAGGCTGTAGCTGTACATCAAGATTCTGCTCTCATGTTAATTTCTTCTTAGTTTCTCCCAAGGTCTTCTCGCTGATTTAAAAAATAACAAAACATAAAAAAAAAAAAAAACAGACTCTATCTTTTTACCTTCCCGTCTTTATCTTTGTCTCCTTCCCTGCTTCTCTATAATTTGAGACGATGCTGCTGGCTACAATAGGCATTGCTTTTTAGCTGATGTGATTTGTGTTTGCCTGGGTGTCAAGAATCTTTAAGCCCTCATGGGGATGTTGAGGTGGGGAAAGCAAGATGATGCCCACTGCACAATTTTCTCAGGACATTGATCTCTTTCTCTTTCATTGTTTGAATAAACGTTTGAATATAACAACAACAAAAAGACTTCCTTTTAAAAATGGGCTGCTTCTATGTTTAATTGATCCTCTTGGGATTCCACAGCCATTAAAAAAAAAAAAACAAAGAAAGCAAAACAGATAATCCGAATGTTTTAGGGTAAAGAGGATGAATGGCTATCAATGCATCTTTGGAGGTTGGTAATGTCTACTGCCACTTCTAAGGTCTGATTCTTCTTGAGCCTTAAAGATGTGCCAGGTACTCTTTTTAGCGTTTTACATGTATTATCTCATTTAACCCTCACAACAGTCTCTTTCTCTCTCACGCTCTTTTTTTTTTTTTTAAGTTTTTTACTGCCACACCTGTAGCATATGGAAGTTCCCAGGCTAGGGGTTGAATCAGAGCTACAGCTACAGGCCTACACCACAGCCACAGCAACACCAGGTCCAAACCACGTCTACGACCTACACCACAGCTCATAGCAACACCAGATTCTTAACCCACTGAGCAAGGCCAGGGATTAAACCCCCATCCTCATGGGTACTAGTCAGGTTCATTACCACTGAATCACAATGGGAACTCCGAAGTCTCATTATTATGAGAGGTTTTAAGTAATTTGCCCAAGGTGCTCAGTTATTAAATGGTGGAAACAGTTTTAAATCCATGTATTCTGAGTCAAGAGCTCAGGGCCTTGAAACTTCATCTTCCCAAGAAAAAGTGTCATCTTTTTCATAGGATGAGAATTTTTTTTTTCACCTGAAGCTGACATATGTTTCTCTTCTCTTTTGTAAGACACTTCCTTGTCATACAGTTCTTCTCTTTGACTCAAGAGTATTTCAGCAGGACTAGAAACTTCTAAATTGAATGAGACTGTATCTGCAAACTTTTTCCCTGCTCACCTCTGTTTCACTGTTCAGCCTCTTTTGGGACATCGCAACTGCCTAAACTGTTCTCCTTGCTTCCAACAGCTATCCCTCACTATCTTCCAACCAGCTACCAGTGAATTTTCTGCCCCTTCACTGATGGCCCATTGCTAAAAGGTGGATTTCCCATTGCTTAGAGTGAGCTTATGGGTTTATTTACAACCTTGGCCCCCTCTTACCACTGGAGCCACATTTCCTGACAATTCCTACTCCTTTTTATGTCATAGCGCATGATTAGTCACATCAATCCACTCATTTCTCTCCAAAACGCCCATGTCATTGTTCATGCGATTTCTGTTCTTTGCAATGCCTTTTCTTCTACCTAGAAAAATAGTGTGTGTTCTTTGAAACCCAGTTCAAGACGCCTCTTCTGAGATGGACTTTGTGAACTTCTCCCTCTTTTCAGGCAGAACAAGTGGATGCGGTCCCTCTTGTCTGTGCATAACCCTTTGTGCTTACAGTTAGTGTAGCAACTCTCATCTTTTTATTATAGTTAATCACATTTCTATTTCTCACAACAGATTGTGAGTTTCTTAAAGGCAGGAATCCTGTCTTATACTCACAGTAGGTGCTCATAAATTTGTGTCACAAGAATGATGCTTGAATAAACATTATACAGTGCTGCATCACAAATTGGGTAGAGTAATCCAGCAAGCAGCACGTGCACAGAACACAATGGTTGCAATTACTGAGATTCTGGTTTCATTAGATTGGGTTGATGCTCTTCTTTTAAAAAAATACCCTCTAGCATAAATCTGAGAGTGATTACTAATGCCTCTTTTCTTGGAGTAAGGAAAATCACACATAATAAATTATGGTGAAGTTCTTTGAGAAAAAAGAAGAACAGATGCCTTGAATCAGAGGTACAATGCCAGTTGGGAAACCTTCTGTACCAAGTGTTGATAATGCTTCTTCCTCACTTTCTCACATCATCATTTCTCCGCTTATAGCCTAGAGAATTTCCTGCCCCATTCCATCTTCTAAACTAGCTAGTTTATTTGTCTTTCATTGCCTCTTTTCACCCCCCGATACACTGCTATTTCAGCCTTGGCCCCATCTCACTGTTTTCCTCTGCCGCAATTAAATAACTTCCTGAGGTTTTATTAGGTTATTCTTCCAGAAGGTGGACTAGTGCCTAGGGGGTATTGTGGAATAAAAACACCAAAAGGGACAGCCTAGATATTTTCTATGGAACAGTCACTGTACAACACATGGAGCACAATAGGAGGGAGGATGAGGGAGGACATTTAAGGATTATGAGGCTCGTGTGTTTTATTTAACTGTTCTTTCCACCTGCATAAACACAATATGTCAAGCAGATTTAAAGAGAGTTGTTGTCCATCTCTGCATATTAAGGACTATGTCTGAGAGCCTCAGATGGAACGTTGTAAGAGCAGAGTAGGAGCTGGGTAGGCAGTGGGCCTTGTAAGATTTCCTAGACACGGGATCTTCAGATGCCTCTGTGCTCCTTACGAAACCTTTAATTAAAACAGCCACTGCTTGAGAGTTTCCGTCATGGCTCAGGGGTAAGGATCCCACCTAGGATCCAGGGAGATGTGAGTTTGATCTCTGGCCCTGCTCAGTAGGTTAAGTATCCAGCATTGCCATGAGCTGTGGTGTAGGTCACAGACATGGCTTGGATCCTGCATTGCTGTGGCTGTGGCATAGGCCAGCAGCTGTAGCTCCGATTTGACTCCTAGCCTGGGACCTTCCATATGCCATCGGTGCAGCCCCAAAAAGCAAAAACAAACAAACGAACTAACAGCTACTGCCTAAAAACCAGAGATTTTCTGTAGTTACTGTAAAAAATTAGAAACAGTTAAAATGTGTTTTCTGTGCCTTCCTATCCCTTTTTTTTTCCTGTCCCTCCTTCTGTACCTAGAGGTCTCATCTTCCCTTCTTTACTAGCAAAATATTCTAGACTAGAGTATTCACTGTGCCTCTGGCTTCTTAAAACCCCATCCTGATTTAGCAGATCATGCTCTGAATACCAGATCCTGGAATTTCTTGGATTCTGAAACTATTCAGCCTCCCTGTATATATACCACTCCTGTCTCCTTATTGGGATCCATATAATCTATTCATTTAGTATAATTTTTTTAAATTAGTGCACACAAAATTTGAAGAACTGAATGTTGACCTGATGCTTACACTCTCCCATGTTCTTTTCAGTTTTTAATCAAATTTTACTACTGAAAGCAGGCATATTATCCAGAAGATATGGATGAGTTTCCTGGTACCTCATCAAATTGTTTGTGTGAGCTATTACTGATACTGGATAATATCTGAGTCATATTAGTACTTATAGCTTCTTTTCAAATAAGAATTGAACTTCACCCTCCATGTTGTTTGTTTTGTCCATCTACTCAGGCTTCAAATAAACAAGTAAACAAGATAGTACTGACTTGTCATAACAGGCAGCTAATCTAATATAAATCCTCCAAAGAAATATCAGTGATATGATTAGACTTCCACTTCCATTCTCAAAGAAATGTATTTAAATCTCAGCACATTTGAATTTATATTCTCCTAGCTTTCACTAAATGGATTAAATTTCAATAGAATCCTTTTGGCATCAGTATAAGTGTCCTCTTATCTCAAAATTGTCTATATTAAAAAATGGATGTCTAGATATTAATCTCTCTCCTTACTAATGATCATATTTGAATTTAAGTAGGGTCTTCTGAGGATAAATCACAGCAATCCAAATTGAAGACTCATAGGACACACATTTCTGGCTCCAAGTTTTGGCCTTTAATATTTCATTACATTTCCACATGAGACAATACTTAACTCTATTTAAGCAAAGGGACCGAGACAGCCCCACCAAAAACATAAAACTGCTTCTGAAGGAGTCTTCATGATCATGGTTCTCACTACTGACTCAGGCTTTACTAAGGCAAATGGAAGTCATAGGGATCTTTCCCTACTTGGTGGAAGACTTGAAATTGGAGCTATTGCTGACTTGCCCTCCATCTATAATAGATAACTTAGACTCCTGGTAATAGCCTGTCAAAGTCAACTTGTGCTGAATCTTCTACCCTCTGACTCATATATAAAACACCCTGAATAATCAGAGAGTGAATTCTGGGCCTCTACTTCCTCAGAATATGTTTCTACTAATTGTTTAACTCAAGTTACAAAAAGCACCAAACTTCCTAGTCACAAGAAACTTTATAGGTCCACATTTTAGATCACACTCCACCTAATTTTTTTTTTTTTTGTCTTTTAAGGCCCCACCTGTGGCATGTGGAAGTGCCCAGGCTAGGGGTCAAATCATAGCTATCGCTGCCAGCCTACTTCACAGCCATAGCAATGTTGGATCCGAGCTGTGTCCGCAACCTACATCATAGCTCACAGCAACACCGGATCCTTAACCCACTGAGTGTGCCCAAGGATGGAACCCCAGTCATCATGAGTACTAGCCATGACGGGAACTCCACATTCCACCTATTTTTGTAACATTCTCCAAGAACCCACTTGGCTTTTACATAAACACCACTAGGGAGGCAAACATCCACAGCTTCTGGAGGCAGCCATTCAAATCTCTACAGGCTAGAAGCAAGCCTGTTGCTAATCCACCATCCATTGAGAAATTAATAATTAGTAAGTGCTGGTCAATTCACTCTCCTTGCTTTTCAGACATTCTGTGTCCCTTACCATCTTCATTCTCCTAGTACAGTAGTAACAATAAGCAGAAGTTGTTAAAATCCATCTGTTGAGCCCATGGAAGGCAGTTGTGATGAGTCACAGTTGGGAATATGCTAAGAGAGGGGATTTACATTATGTTTTGATTTCTGTTATGGACACATAATCATCACTTTTGACACCTTACACCACAAAAATAAAGCAAAAAAAAAAAAAAAAACAGAGGAGCATAGGAAATTGAGACGGACTGAGTTTGCATTAGCTCGGAGGCCAAGTGTTAAGTGTTTTTGTGTTGAATATTTTAGATCATGTTGTTTCCTTTATTACTTATAACAAAGAGGCACAGCGGGTGATCTTAGTCTCATTTTAACAGAAGATAAACCATCAATGATATATGCTGGGTAAGTGCTGGCTTTTGAATGAGAATCCAGGACTCTCTAACTCCAAGTCCACACTCCTTCTGTAACATGACTTTTGCTATGCCTAAGGGCAAATGAGATGCTTGTAAACAAAGGCTATATTTCTTCTACAAGGTGCAAAGCTCTCAGCAAAACTTCCATTTGTTTTGTGGGCAATGTGGAAAACTGTGCAATTTCAGGAGGTAGAACCGACTAAGGAAATGAAGTGGCAAGAAAAGGTGGAGAGAAAAAGTCCATTTTTGAAGTGAACTTGGAAGAGAAAAAACTTGTTCTGCAACCTCTTTCTGTTGGGGTTCAACATGATCAGGTTATGAAACTGCACATTTTCAAGACAGAGGCCAAGTAAACTGCCAAGACAGAGCAGGGAGGGCTCACTCCAGGCTTCACTCCAGCTCATGCAATTTGGAGTGTAGTAAGCCGTGAGCCACGGTGCTCTGAATGCTCTTCAGTGCAATTCCATGTGGCTTTATGTTTACCCTGGGCATCTTTATATCCTTATATAATTTTAATTAATCCATTATGAACTATAGTGAGTGAAATGCCAAGTGGCTGAATCCCCACTCCCTGTTCCTGGCTATGGCTGTTGGCCATTAAATAGTCTCTTCCAATTATGGCAGGACCTTATCTGGCCTCATATTATGCCTTCTTCAATTAAGAGCACCACAGCAGTATGCCCTTACTCTTTTAACAGCACAGCTGTTTCCTTAGACCAGGCCCAATGATGTGTGTGCTGAAGAGTTTGGGAAAGTAATAAATCCCCAGGTGACAGCTTCTATCCCAACTGCAGTTCTTAATACTTCTTCCTTTCCCTTTACAGCCTGGACACCTGCAGGAATCTGACTCTAGTGCAGGGTTACTTCCTTTCAGCCAGTGCAAACACTTCACCTGTAAATCATTCTCTCAGGGATGCCCTCTGGAGCTCTTCAGAAAATAGGCAGCCGGAGCCATGGAGAAGTCTGTTCATGTGCTAGGGACACTATTGTAAAATGCTGCTATACATACTTTAAAAGCATGCTGAGACTGGCCACGTGGCATAGCACCCCTCCTCCCTCTCTCCCCTTTAATCATAATCTCTGCAGTTTTTTTTTTAACTTGATTTATTTTTAAAAATTAAATATATTTATTTATTTATTTATTTATTTTTCTTCTGATGGCTGCATCCATGGCATGTGGAATTTCCCAGACTAGGGGTTGAATCAGAACTGTAGATGCCAGCCTATGTCACAGCCATGGCAACACTGGATCTGAGTCACATCCGGGACCTACACTGAAGCTTGTGGCAATGCCAGATCCTTAACCCACTGAGCAAGTCCAGGGATCAAACCCACATTCTCATGGAGACTATGTCAAGTCCTTAACCTCTACGCAACAGTGGAAACTCCTAAGCTTGATTTAAATGCCTTGTTTTATTTTTATTTATTTATTTATTTATTTTTGTCTCTTTGCCTTTTCTAGGGCCGCACTCGTGGCATATGGAGGTTCACAGGCTAGGGGTCTAATTGGAACTAGCCGCCAGCCTACACCAGAGCCACAGCAATGCAGGATCCGAGCTGCATCTGCAACCTACACCATAGCTCACAGCAATGCCGGATTGTTAATCCCACTGAGCAAGGCCAGGGATCGAACCCATGACCTCACGGTTCCTAGTCGGATTTGTTAACCACTGAGCCATGACGGGAACTCCCTTAGGTTTTATTTTAACCAGACTTTCTCTGGGGAAATATATTCATGGGGAAGACTGCAAAAGCGGGAGAGGTGCTAAATAAACAGAGATGACCTAAGGATGGATAAATGACTTCTGATTTAGGGGTGTTTGATGCTAAGCCCAGGAAATAAGGAGGTTCTATAAGGTGAAATAAGGAGGTTCTATAAGGTGATAATGGGTAGCATTGTGCCAAGCCACAAATATCACCATGATATGAAGAAAGATGAAGAAATTTGCTGCGAAGTCTAAGGCAGAGCCAATGCTGACTGAGGTCAGTACCTCTCAAGATTCTCTCATGACTTCACTTAAGGTTATTCAGAATTTAAATCAAATTCCACGTGACAAAAACAAATCTGAGAAATGTTATCAACCTTTCCAAATTAAACCTGAATTTCCCCTCAGATTGTAACATCCTTCCCTCATATCCCTTTGGCACCCATATGAAACCACCGAGAACCACTTGCCTATTTAATATCCTTGTTTGCTGAAAGGGTCATTTGCTGTCCTAGGAGGAACCTCCTCCCTAACTATCTGTTTATTTTTATCCCTATAAGAATATACAAAATATCACCATATGCAAATTAGATAAATATATGGTGTATGTTGTAAAGGTATGTTCATCATGGGTAAGTGACTGGCACCAGTGTCTGAGAGGAAGATGCCTCATGGCAAAAAAAACCTGAGTTACATAAGAAAAAAAAAATGAAAGTAGTAAGAAAATGAACAAAATGAAGATCTGGAACTGCAAAAAATCCAAGACAACTAAAATGAGCAGGTAGCAAAGAGCCAGGTCTTAAGGATATTGTGAAGCTTGGTGTAAGAGTTTAGATATGAACTGATAGGCAGAGATGCCAAGGAAACTTCTTGAGCAGAAAAGTGAAATGATTATGTTACATGGTAGAAAAAGTCACATAGATGTTATCTGGAAGGGGAAAATTTCCCTTTTTTCTTTTTCGATTCTGTTTGGCTGGTTGAATAATTAAAATGACATAAGACTGACTAACAGCTGAAAATCAAATTTGATATTGTTTGTACGGGAACCCCACCTACATGAGAAGGTTGGGACCCCACATAGATGAGACGTTCAAAGACAAAAAGGTAAAAACGAGGTTCTATATGCCAACCCCAGCAAAGGAATGGGATAGGAGCCTGGGATTTCTAAGGACAGAAGGTCATTCACAGTACTAGGAGAAGAAGAGCTGATGTTTGGAAACAAGATCTTTTGCCCAGCCATCTAGATGGGGCCACTTAGATATAATTTTGCCCAGCCATCTAGATGGGGCCACTTAGATATAATTTATCTCCAGCAGTAACTCCCTGGGAAATATCCCCAGTGTAAATTCTTCTAGGTAGCTGAGGGAGGGCAGTAGTTTCTCTTGAACCTGCAAGGTCTCCATTGCCTTTAGCTCAAAGTAATTCTTCATGAGAAAGTGGCATATTTGGGGGAGGTCTGTTTCTGAACCATTCCAATGGCAATGTGAAAGGTAGAGTTTAGAGGGAAATGAAAGATAGGGAGAACATTGAGAAGCCTCTGGTGCAGTTTAGAGTAAACGATCCACTTCAGGGCAGTAACTGTGAAGATGCAGAAGAAAAGATGAATGTAAAACCAGAAATAAAATTCACAAGACTTAGAAACAGGGTAGACATGAAAAGTGAGGGAGCTTCAGCAATTCAGGTGGCTTCTCAAGCTTGTATTATAATGGGTTCCAATTTGAAAAGATGGGAAAATTCAAAGAAAGAATTGTTTTGATTATGGATTTGAGGTGCTGAGAGTAAGAAGATTTCAATAAGGAGGGCAGTGTTGCAGTACAGAACACTAGCTTTGCACAAAATCTGCATTTGCAACACACTTGAAGGAAAGCATGATAAAGAACAGTCATGCTGCAGAGAAGTGAAAAAGAATGAAGTCTGAAATAGTCTCATGAAGGAGTTTGAGGCTCAGCAGTAGCAAACCCAACTAGTATCCATGAGGATGTGGGTTCAAACAGTGGCCTTGCTTACCGGGTTAAGGATCTGGCATTGCAGTGAGCTGACCTCTAGTCTGGGAACTTCCATATCCCGCACCTGCAGCCCTAAAAAGACAAAAAAGTGAAAAAAAGAAATAGTCTCATGATAGCAAGTAGGGGGCTGTTGGTTAACTTTGCTAAAGATTGTTGGCAGAAGACTGCACTTGTGAGAGGAGAGAATGTGAGGTGAGGAAATGAAGACAGTGACAAGCAAAGACTTGATAAATATGGGATTTAGAAAGCATATGTCTTTTCTCTTAAGAATTACAGTCCTGCACTGTCTGTCATTCAGTGCATGAAAATACCTGCCCCTGCTTTGCCCAATTTTACATTATTTTTATGGTGAAAGGCATTTCTGCAATCTGTGACGAGACTTTCCTAAGAGAAATTTTGCTGAGTAATGTTTTTCCCACATAATTACATATTTATTAAGTAGAAGACAATAGTGAACTATTTTTAATGTATAGATAAAAACAATGACTATTTGTTGAATGACACTCTGCCTTATTAAGAAATATTTCATGTTAAGATGCATAATGATGAAATATCACCAAAATGTTTGCCCTACTCTGGTGGAATAGTTGTTGTCCTCATTTTTAAAGGTGAAAAACAGACTAATTCTATATGATATTGTAACATATGTCAACTAACAAATAATAAGGCCAAGGACTAAATCCATTCATTTCTCTGATTCTAATGCACTGGGTCATCAGCCACTTATTAAACCCTCAATAGTTATTTATTATATTATAGGCTTACTTCACACCTAAGAACACTATGTATGTTTAAAATATTTAAATTTAAAACACATTAATATATCTGAAAACATAGAGAAATGATTATAGCATTTATGGCTTTGAAGAGTTTTCTAAGCACAACATCAAAGGTGAAGTTATAAAGATAAAGGTCAATAGATATCACCATCTAATTTTCTAATTAAAAAATATCTGTTGTCAAATATATGAGAAAATGTTGAATGACAAGTAGTAAGCTGAGAAAATTATTTGCAATATATGCAATAGGAAAACATAAATTTTAAATATATATTAAGTTCTTAGATATAGTTTTAAAAAGAGAAAACCAGAAACAGAGAAATGGGATACAAACAAAAAAACAAACTTTGTAAACATAGAAACACATACATTAAGAATATGAAAAAATATGCAATCTCACTTGTAGTAAAGAAAATGCACACTAACATAAAAATTAACTTATAATTTTTACTTATGAACTTGAAAAAGATGAAGATACACAATAATATTCTGTCTCTCCAAGACTGCTGAGAAATGAGTATTCTTATATAGTACAGTTAGCTTGTAAATTAATGATTGGTTAATGGAACAAAAGCTGTAAAAATGTGCAAGCTTTGTCACTTAGAAATTCCACTTCCAGAAATCAGTCCTGTGAAAATTATCATATATATATATATGTTATGATTGTTATATATATGATTTTCCAGAATACTATAATTAATAATCCAAGTTACAATAGTGAAAATTTGGAAGTTATTAATTATTGAACAGTAAAAGTGGGTTCAACGGTTTAAGACATTATAATATCAAAAACTCTGTAGCAATTACAAATACTGTACAAGATTATTGCATGTGATAGGGAAAATGTTATGATGTATTTTAACTTGAAAAGGAAGTTAAAATTATATAGACAAAACATTGTGAATAGTTTGGTCTCATTTGTGTCATATTCACACATATATGTCTAGTAGTTATTTCTAGATAGTGAGGAAATTTTTCTTCATTTTGAGTGTGTTGATTTCTACAGTACTGAATATGTATTGCCATTGTAAAATGTTATTTATATATATATACACACACGCACACACATACACAAACACACATCTCAATTCTATAAAATACATGTATATATACACACACATACACATATGCAAAGCACATCTCAATTCTATAAAATTGAGATCTGAAGTGATAATAAATCTTTTGGCAATATCTTTTAATCCTTTTAATACCTGTATTTTACTTTCCAGGAAATTCTTCTTTGGATGGTATTTTTAAAAAACTCTTTCACCCTGGAGCTTCATGCTGGTATCTGAACTAGTACCTCAAAGTAAAAGCTCATTGTGTGTAACTGTATATGAAGGAGAGCATCATAACTGTTCCTGAGGGAGTGTGTGTGTGTGTGTGTGTGTGTGTGTGTGTGTGTGTTTATGTTTGTGTGTGTATAGGGAGATGTGGAGTTTAGCAATGATGGGTTGGTCAATGATCAATGCCTGGGAAAACGAGACATTATTAACTCCCGAAATTCCAACAATTATGATACATGAGGTTGAAATATTTTGAGGAATTTCCACTGCAAGCAGCATCACTGGAAACTCTCCCAGAGCAAGGGACCAAAAGGGGGAAAAAGCAGACAGTCCTAAAATCAACTCTGTTCAAAGAACCAAAGACACATGAGGATTATTTGACAAGGCCCCTTTTGAAGAGACTCCACAGGCTTCAGCTTTGCCTGCTGTGCCTTGACTCAAGTGGTGGCTGGTGCTCTGAAATCCATCCCAGCACCTTGTGTTGGTAGCCCCTTGCCAAGTGAATTCAAGAGGTGGCAGCTGCCTTGGAGCAGTGGTGTGGCTGCTAATTCCCTGGACCACAAAGCAAGAACTGGAACCCATCATGATTCCATTTCAGTGAACAGAAGGATCTGAACTGGAGGAGTTCTGTCCAAGAGTCAGAAAATATTTGCCAGCTGAGAAACTGGATTATGGCTCTTAGAGCTTCTTTTCTAACCCATAAACATCTTTGGGGGTTGCCTCCCTGGGATCCTCAAACTGCCAAACAAAATTTGAATTAGGCCCAGAGTGAGGGAAAACTCAGATGCTTTATTTTGCTTCTAGGCAAACATATGCCTATTTTAAACTTAGTTTCTTCTATGAATTTATTTTAAAGAAAGTTCTAAATTCAGTTGCTTTTCAAAGGCTAATGAATTCTTCTTCCTCTACACCCGAATTTGACCACATTTTGGACAAGGAGAGCATTGCATTTGCAGAAACGGCCCTTCAGTGGGAAGGTCATTAGGATAAACAGTATAATGCACAGCACTTTTCTCCATGAGCAATGAGACATTCCATTTTATGTGTGTGCTGCAAATTTACACTCAGGCTACCCATGTAATACCTCCATCTTCTCAACTCTGCTCCCAAAGGGGACCCACGTCCCTTCACCCAGAACAATTCTCAACCCCAGGGTGAATTTTAAGAACGAGTTTGCTGTTCAGTGAATTACTTCCTTTTTCTTTGGTTGCTTGGGGTTAGCTCTAGAAGGTTCATAAATTTTACCTCTGCTGATGGGCTACTTAATTCTCCAGCTACCGTGTGAGGAGTTAAAGATTTATGAGAAAGGAACTCTACAAGATGCTTTTCTGCAGACTGGTCAGGGGTTTCATTTAAATCATTAACAGTTTAGAGAATTGGGGGGAGGGTATGAATGAAACCCCATCATTCTGTCTTCATAAGGAAATCTTCAAGAAAATAGTCTTTGCTTCTCCAGATTGCAAATCATTATATCAGTTTGGGGTTGGGTGTCAATCTGGGGAGTATTTGGGAGTCTGTGGTTGGCTATGGAATTTCTACAGCGTCCTTAGTCCTGATAAATTAAGGAGAGAGAGAGGAAGGGAGGGAGGAGGAAAGGAGGAAGGGAAGGAAGGAAGAAAGGAAGGAAGGAAGGAAGGGAGGGAGGGGAAAGCTAGTTGACCATAGGCTTCAGAAGATTCTGTAACCAGCTGCATAGCCAGAGATTTGATTTTGTCCTTTTTCCAGCCTAATTGCAAATGGTACACAAATTGAGCCTTTCTGTTTTTGCATAAACACACAGGAAGATAAGCAACAAATATTCAAGGAAAGACTTTGGCTCAATGTTCCTCTCTGGGCACAAACTCTGAAATGAAAAGGACCTATGAGGAAGATGGCCCCCGCTGCCCTGTGACTGAAAGGTATTGACTTTTCCTGTCAGGTTGGTGGGATGGCTGTAGCTTTGTAGCAGCCTACTCTTCGAGCTTCTGGGAGAACAGCGGAGAGCTAGGTGCAACAAAGAAACTGCTATGTTTGATTAATGCATCAGATACTGCATATAGTTCTGCCAAAGTCTCTTTTCAAGCCTCAGCACTGTACTTTAGCAGGGAGCAAATATTCAGTTCAGCTCTCCTTTTTGGAATCCGTCATACAAAAGCATCAACAAATTCCATGACTTTCAGGAAGGCTGTAAGTTGAGATAATTGCTCTCCTTGCACCTGCTTCAGCCCCTGCCATCTTTGTGCAGCAGGGAAGTCTCAATGTTGTGATTTACTCACATGGCAGTATGTCTTTTTAAAATGATTCCCCATTTTTTTTTCTTTTTGACAATGAACAGTTTTATTTTTTTTTTCCTTAATGGATTTTATTTCAATTATAGGTGTACGTAAATCATCACAAGGCAATTTTACAGATTTTGTGATTCCCTTTTATACTCAGCCGAAGACTTGAACATTTCAGCAGTGGCTAAGGAGTGATGAAAGCAGCTAAGGATGAGACTTTCATGCCACTAAAGTCCTATCATCAACAGTAGGTACCTGAGCTATGGAAGGTCCTTCATGGAGAGATGTAGCTTAATACTATAACACAGAGAGAAGCATTTTCATTCCTAGATGTTTCCTTGAATGAAGGAGAGGGGTTAGCTGGCAGCTAAAGCATATAAAGTCAGAGGGAAAATGGCAACCTCACTTACAACAGTAAGTCTGGAGGATAAGCAGAATGGGTCAAAATGAGTCATTCAGTTTGGACATAATATCTAAGGACAAAGGAAAGTACATGGAAGTTGGGTTTAGATAGGTCTGGGAACTG
Organism: Catagonus wagneri; assembly: GCA_004024745.2. Taxonomy (NCBI): domain Eukaryota; kingdom Metazoa; phylum Chordata; class Mammalia; order Artiodactyla; family Tayassuidae; genus Catagonus; species Catagonus wagneri. The sequence goes on from PVHT020000140.1 coordinate 13,065,921, forward strand.
CAGAATGAGTGAAAGACAAAGGGGTGATGTATTCTACATAACCAAATGTGTAATAGAAATGATTGATGTAGGAATTAGACAAGAAATTAGAAATTACTGGGCCTGATTCCTTGTCCATAAACCATTTAAGGACCATGGCGTTCCTCTCTTCTGTCCTTTCTTGGTGGAATTTGAGACCCTTTCCAGAGTTGTTTTCCGTACATAAACCAAGTTCCACACTAATGTCCAGCTTATGTTTCCAATACATTCAAGGAACCCAAAAGGTCTGGAATTCCCTTCCGAAGCCACACTTTCTGAAAGGAACATTAAAGACTTTCCAGAATCTGCCCAGATTCAGTTCTCGTACTTGTGTTGGTGGCTTATATTCCTAAAATACACAGACAACCCAAGAAACAGAGGTTTTCCTTCTTAGTCTTTGTTTTCCAAATTGGGTTCAGAGACTTCTCAATCTAAACATGATCACTAATGAATGAGTCACAATAATCTCTAGTGTTTTATAAAAGCTGCCACGCTGCCCAAACAGACAGCCCCTCAAACGTCTAAGTCTAAAAGGGAAAAAGATGAATCAAATTAAACATGAGATTGTGACAACAGTGTCAACAACAGTGTATGTTAACAACAGTGTAGGGACTTCTCTATTCCAGCTAGTTACCTCTTTGGGCAATAGCCTGGTGCCATCCCAGGTCCCCGCTGGCTTCTGAGGTTGCAGCTGGCTAAGTACAAGCCAATTCTTGATTATGAGGCAGTGCCTGGCAGTTAATTAATTCCAGGTGGAGTATTTGTGACTTCTTTGGCTTCTCTAGGATGTGACTTCTTTGGCTTCTCTAGGATGCAAAACTTTCCATCTGCAAGTTTACCGTGCTTTGTTCTTTGATTGGCCTGTACATGGTGTTTTACTGAGTTGTCTCCATTGGCTGAGATGGGGATGAGCTGGCAAAACTCCAGCAGTTGAAATTACATTCCATAGAAGCACATGTGATAACATGATATAGCATGTACATACCAGGCAACAGTCCTTAGCAACAAACGTTATACAAGACCAATGAAGGCACTGGTGATGCTCTGGGATCTGAAGGACCTATGGACAGATCTCAAATTTATATTGCAGAAGAGAACCTGATTCCATTTAGTTTGCTAACTAATCATTTTCTCATGTTGCAAATTGGTCAGTTTCCAATGTGAGTGATTTATAAAGTACAACAAAAATTATATTAACCCATATGTGCATCATTCAACACCAATGATTTCTATTGCATTCTTTTTTCTAGGTCAGAATTTCCAAAAGTGAGTCATATGAGTCTAGTATCCTGGGGAATATAATGTGTTATGGGTTAATAAGTGATATAGAAAAAATTAAGTGGTGAATAAGTTTATGGAAAAGTAAGGAGATCCTGCTGTATAGCACCAGGAACTATGTCTAATCACTTGCGATGAATCTGTATATGTATGCGTAACCGGGTCACCATGCTGTACAGCTGAAAAATTGGAAGAAAACTGTAAACCAGCTATAATGGAAAAATTTAAAAAAAGAAAAAATTAAGTGCTGAATAAGTTAATTTAAACAACAACAAAAAATGACCCTTAAAATATTAATATATTCTATATTTTCTCAAAGGTAAATCAAATAGGTTTGTGAGGGTATATAATTTTCTTTTATTCCGCAAACCTGTAAAGGCCAGTGTGGGGGATAGAGAAGGTGAATTAAAGAAAACGACGCTATGATTCACTGTTGACGTTTAGGTGTTTTCTGTGTGTGTGTGTATTTTGTAATTTTCTTCTTCTTCCTTTTTTTTAAATGGCTGCACCCAAGGCATGTGGAAGTTCCCAGGCTAGGGGTCAAATCAGAGCTGCAGCTCTAGCCTATGGCCATGGCAACACCAGATCTGAGCTGTATCTCTGATCTTTGCCATAGCTTGTGGCAATGCCAGATCCTTAACCCCCTGAGCAAGGCCAGAGATTGAATCCATATCCTCATGGAGACTATTTCAGGTCTTTAACCCACTGAGCCACAATGAGGACTCTGTGTATGTTGTATTCTTTTAGGCTGCCAATCCATGAGAGAAGAAATTATTCTGTATATAAGTGAGTTGGATGTTCTTCAAATGCCAAGAGATATTTGTTTTTATAAATAAGAAAAGCATGTTACATAAACATATTTGCATAGTTTTTCATACCTCTTTCTGACTGTAACCTCAAGAAGAGAGTAAAGAAAGTTCATGTCTCAAGAGAGTTGTCTCAGGATTGCACAGATTCAGTTCCAAATCACAAAATAAAACCTGAGAACTCTAGATATAGGCAATTATTCAACTTCACAGGTAAAGTATATACTATGCAAATCAAAGCTCAAAGCTTTAGAAGGATGAATGAAAATTAGAGTGGGAAACAAGATGACATGAATTAAGATTTTTTAAACTTCTCTTTAGTCAAACTCCTACCTCTATTTGCTTTTATGTATTGATCTACAATTTAAAAAATAGCCTGTTTTATCTATATATTACATATATTAAGGGATATATATGAATATTTATATATATTTTACATGAAGAGCATCACATAATTTCACAGTAATTGTAAAAATTCTTAAAACTAAAAAGAAAAAAGGACAGAAGGAAAAGGGAGAAAAAGAGAGAGAAGAGAGAAAAGAAAAGAAAGAATCATTTGCAAATATTTTCTCCCATTCTGTGGGTTTTCTTTTCGTTTTGTTTAGGGTTTCCTTAGCTGTGCAGAAACTTTGAAGTTTAATTAAGTCCCATTGGTTTATTTCACTCTTTATTGTCCTTACTCTGACACATGGATCTGAGAAGATGTT
>PVHT020000140.1:13069729-13141809 GCA_004024745.2 Catagonus wagneri
TCCTCAGAAAACTCAAAATAGAATTACCATTTGATCCATCAATCCCACTCCTGGGCATCTATCCAGCAGACACCATGACCCGAAAAGACACCTGTACTCCAGTGTTCATTGCAGCACTCTATGCAATAGCCAGGTCATGGAAACAACCTAAATGCCCATCCACAGAAGAATGGATAGGGAAGATATGGTACATACACACAATGGAATGTTACTCAGCCGTTAAAAGGAACGGATTACCAAAATTTATAGCAACATGGATGGACTTAGAAATTATCATGCAAAGTGAAACCAGTCAGACAATTAGACAGCAACACCCAATGATACCGCTTACATGTGGAAACTAAAAGACACAGTGAACCTTCTTACAGAACAGACAATGACTCACAGACTTTGGAAAACCTTGGTTTTTCAAATAAGACAATCGGGGGGGGTGGGGGGATGCACTGGGGGTTTGGGATACAAAATCTGTAAAATTGACTTGTGATGATTTATGCACACCATAATTGAAATAAAATCCATTAAGAGAAAAAAAAAAAGAAAAGAAAAGAAAGAAAAAAAATGCCCTGGTGAAACAGAAAACAGAAGAGGATTCTTGATGAGGTACAAACTGGATAACTTCTAGTGAAGATCACAGTAGAAATAGCCTTTTACAGGCTCCCCAAGATTCCTTGAGCTTCAGATTCTAAATCAGCCCGAACAGGGTGTTCTGGAAACAAGCCTGTTCCTGTTGATGTTTTTCTTGCATCTGGTTTTACCTTCTTATGGGGAGAAAGAACAAATAAACCACTTAATCTGAGAATCACAATTTGGCTTTCAGTAGAATGGATGAAAAGTGTTGCCAGCTCCATCCTTCTTTCCATTGGTCCTTAATGCAGATGCTTTGGCCCCATTATGAAGAGCTCCCTTATGGCTCCAAACCAGTCTGTCATCAAATTCCAATCAAAGCAAAACAGAAAATTGGTAGAAGCATCTATTTTGGGGTGGGGGTCCAGTTTAATTTGTAGAAGTATTTTACTGAAGGGAGTTTATATCTATCACATTGTAATGTCAGGATCAAGAGGATAATTTGTTCCATCCCCAAATGTAGCCCTTGAAAGTTTGCTGAAGACCTAAATTACACAGTTGAAAGTTAATTCCTTCAGTTAGATTTTTCAATCCATGGTGCAAATACGATCACCTTAAAAGCTAGTTTTGTTAAAAGGACATACTGAATGGGGGACATGTGTTCCATCCTGACTGGACCAGCAAATAATTATGTAATTTTAAATGTACCACTTTTTTTTTATTGAATCTCACTCCTTTCTTATATATGAAATATAAGGATTAACTTCATGACTTCCAACTTTGATATTTCAAAGGATATTGTATCTCAAACTATTATCAGTCACTTATGCTTTGGTGTATGGATGAGTTACAGGTTCATTATTGAGAAAAGACTTGCCAAGGCAGGAAGAATTGGATTTTGTATGAAGACTGGTGGCAAAGGTAAAAGTGACATAATTAAGGGCTCTAAGGCAAATTTTACCATATAATTTTATACTGGTAATACAACTTATAAAACTATTTTTAAGTTCAGTTAAGTCTAAGTTTCATTGCAAACTCTCAGCTCTTTACCAAAATGACCAATCTTGTTACATTTTGTGCCATGCTTTGAGACAGTAGTGGAAGGAATTTATTATCAAGATTCAAATTTATAAAACCACATCATTTCTTTGTTGTGTGCTTTGCTTTGTTTTACTGTTTCTCCCAAGTCTCCAATCTAAGGGAACATGCCAAGAAAAATCATGTCTCATCTCTTTCTTGAATAGAATTCCTTGGTTGTAAGGCTGTCTATAAAATATAAGCTCTTTGTTGCTGTCTCTGGAAGTTAGGGAAACTTAAGCAGATCTAGATCAAACTCCACTTAAAAAAAAATCAGTTCAGCTACATTCACGACAGTTTCATGCTGGGTGAAAAGTCTTACTGTATCACTCCTTCAGAGTCCTGGAATCTAGGGGCTTATTTTGCTGAGTGGCCTATTCTTATTTTGGGTGTTTTTTAAAGTGCTAATTCTTCCTCTTATTAAGTTGAAGAGGAGGGCTCAACCTCTAGGTTTGCTGATCCCATCCCCTAAAAGAACATATTTACAAAGCTGTTCCCTACCCTATCACTGTTATTCCAGTCATCTGTCATACCTGACCAAATTTCTTTTTTGCCAAACATGCACTGTCCAATATGGTAGCCACCAGCCCATGAGGCTCTGAAGATTAGTTTTATATATCACCTTAGTCAGGCTTTTGTCCCCTGTTATATAATCAAACACTAATCTAGGTCTTGCTGGGTTGGTATTTTGCAGAGATGTGGTTAATGCCCACAATGACTTGACTTTAGTAAAGGAGATTATCCTTGGTAATGCAGGTGAGTCTCTTCCAGTTGGTCAGAAGATTTTTAAAAGCAGAACTGAAGTTTCCCTGAATAAGATGAGATTCTGCCTGTGGAATACACCTTTAGCTCCTTGCCAAGATTTACCCAGGAGTTCCCAGGAAGCCCTCCCCTATGTGTTTTAGACTTGCCTGGCAAGACCTCATACACACAGAAGCCAATTTGTTTCAATAAATTAATTTCTCTCTCTCTGTGTACACATACACATGTAACTGGTTCTGTTTCTCTGGCAGAACCCTGGTTAATACAGTAGCTGTCTATATTCTGCTTTAAATGAATTAAAATTAAATAACACTTAAAAGTCAGTCAAAGTGGCCATATTTCACATTTCAGGTGTTCACACCCATTTGAGACTAAGGTCTACTATACTGGACAGCACAGAACATTTTCTTCATGGCAGAAAGTGCTAATGCATAGCATTTAGCTAAACCAAGCTTTTCCAGTTCCCTCAACCATTTTTTATTTCACATGCTGCCTTCACACCACACTACATTATCTCGTTTGTGTTTTAATATCTCTCTTAAAATATTATACTGGCAATTGAACATTATATCCTTCAAATGAAATCTTATCAGCTCAGGATATAAGTGAATTACTATCCTTTAAACTGGATATTATTGAAATGGTTCCCAAAGCTATCTATATTTAGATGGTCAGGCTTGTTTTCCCAACATCTATGGAAAAACTTGTTCCATATATCCCTCTAGCTTACAGTGAATAGTTTTACTGTAGAAATAAAACTAATTAATAGAGAAGAGATGGAGGAGAGAAAACCTAACCCCAAGAGCTACTTTGCTGAGATATTTGCATTGGAAAGATTAAGATTTACTCATAAACAGAAAATAACAATAAAAGAATAAGAGAGAAGAGAAAGAATTAAGGGAAACATAGAGGATTACAGGGTAGAAAAATAGAGAAGAGAGTTAGGGTGAGAGATGGAAGGAAGAGAATCTTCTAAACAGATGATGACCCTAGGAAGATTGGAGAGAGAGAGGAATGAGGGAAAGATGACTTTAAGAGGTGCTGCTTGCTTTTTGAAATAAATCCTCTTTAATGTTGACATAGAAATGTATGCAGGGATTGTGCTTACTTTAAGTCATTTTTAATTGTTTAACTATTTTTCATTTATAAAATCTGTTTTTTAATGAAATATTGCCCTCTGCCTGAATTATGGAGACCCAGAATTTATTCTCTATGTATTATATTCCTATTACTCTCATTTTGATTATAGTTAAGTTTATTGCCATTGCATCTCTTTGCTCATTTATACTGAGTTTGTGGTCAATAAAAACTGCTAAATGCTTTTACCATGAAATTCTATTGTTTCATCACTCCTTTCTTTATATATATATGTATATGTATGCATAGGCATATGGTTATTTTTTCCATTATAGGTGGTTTACAGTGTTCAGTCAATTTTCAACTGCACAGCATGGTGACCCAGTTACACATACATGTATAGATTCATCACATGTGATCAGACATAGTTCCTGGTGCTATAAAGCAGGATTTCATTGCCTATCCATTCCAAAGGCAATAGTCTGCATCTATTAACCCCAGACTCCCAGATCATCCCACTCCCTCCCCTCCCCCTTGGCAACCACAAGTCTGTTCTCCAAGTCCATGATTTTCTTTTCTGTGGAAAGTTTCATTTGTGCAGTATATTAGGTTCCAGATATAAGTGATATCATATGGTATTTGTCTTTCTCTTTCTGACTTACTTCACTTAATATGAGAGTCTCTAGTTCCATCGTGTTGCTGCAAATGGATTATTTTGTTCTTTTTTATGGCTGAAGAGTAGTCCATAATGTATACGTACCACATCTTCTTAATCCAATCATCTGTTGATGGACATTTGGGTTGTTTCCATGTCTTGGCTATTGTGAATAGTGTTGCAATGAGCATGCATGTGCAAGTGTCTTTTTCAAGGAAAGTTTTGTCTGGATATATGCCCAAGAGTGGGATTTCTGGGTCATATGGTAGTTCTATGTGTAGTTTTCTAAGGTACCTACATACTGTTTTCTGTAGTGGTTGTACCAGCTTACATTCCCACCAGCAGTGCAGGAGGGTTCCCTTTTCTCCATACCCCCTCCAGCCTTTGTTGTTTGTGGACTTGTTAATGATGGCCATTCTGACTGTTGTGAGGTGGTATCTTGTGGTAGTTTTGATTTACATTTCTCTAATAATCAGTGATGCTGAGCATGTTTTCATGTGCTTGTTGGCCATCTGTATATCTTCTTTGCAGAATTGTCTATTCAGGTCTTTTGCCCATTTTTCAATTGGATTGTTAGCTTTTTTGCTGTTGAGTTGTATAAGTTGTTTGTATATTTTAGAGATTAAGCCCTTGTCAGTTGCATCATTTGAAACTATTTTCTCCCATTATTTAAGCTGTCTTTTTTTTTTATGGTTTCCTTTGCTGTGCAAAAGCTTGTCAGTATGATTGGGTCCCACTGGTTTATTTTTGCTTTTACTTCTGTTGCCTTGGTAGACTGACCTGAGAAAACATTTGCAAGGCTAATGTCAGAGAATGTTTTGCCTATGTTCTCTTCTAGGAGTTTGATGGTGTCTTGTCTTATGTTTAAGTCTTTAAGCCATTTTGAGTTTATTTGTGTGCATGGTGTGAGGGTGTGTTCTAGTTTCACTGATTTACATGTTGCTGTACAGTTGTTCCAGCACCACTTACTGATAAGACTGGCTTTTTCCCATTTTATATTCCCTGCTCAGTGTGTTTTCAGTAAGAAGGAGGCAATGGATAGGGCCAGCAGTTGGTGCCTGGTTGCTGGGCTCTCAACAGCAGCAAGGACCTGCAGGAGGTGGCACTGGCTACTTCTAGTTGCAGGGCCCTGGGTAGTGGTAATGAGCTATAGGCAGATCTACCAGGTGTCTAGAACATTTGGCAGTAGCAGCAGCAGGGTGTGTGAGTTCCCGGGGGAGTCATCACTCCTTTCTTTACATGGGTAACTGATTGCCAACATAAATGCAGAATTTTACATTTTTGGTTAAATTTGCTACTGTGAATTTGGTCCCATAATACTAATATGCCAAGAAATTTTTAGTGGTTTCTCTGATAGTTCATATTTTATTTCTCTCTCACAATTATAACAATTTTAACTCCAAAAAATAGCGACCTACAAGAAACACTTGAACAAGGAAAATTACTGGTTTGTGTATCATTAAAGTAGAGGTAGAGTGGACCTCAAAGTTCATTGACCTAGGGGCTGGGTAATGTCATCCATCGACATTGCAGAGTCATTTTTTCTTTTCAGTGTGCTTTCTACAGTTTCCTCATGAAACAGTGCACCCTCATGTTCACACAGTGGCTGCCAGGCACATTCAGGGTCACTTCTTCCTAGATCACACAAAAGAGAGCAAGGGTAGTCAGCTTCCTTTGAATAAAATTGTATTTATGTTGAGCAGAAAGAAGTGGCAAATAGATACTAAATCAGTAGTCTACACTTGCTATTTTAGTAATCCTTTCAGTTTTGAGTGACTGAACTTTTGATTATGTCTTTATCCAATTTTTAATTAAATGGTTGATAAGGTGACACTCAGGGATATCGCTAGGAATCACTTTTCAACATGTCCTCCATTTGTTAATTAACAGGCTAAGCATTAATGTAAAAATCACTGACAAAATATTAACTCATTAGGATCTAGTGTTTCTAAAGTGCGATAAGTTGCAAGATGTGCTAAAACGTGTTGCTAATAAGGAAAATCCAAATGTTTACTGAACACCTATCATGTGCCACATGCTTTCTAGGTGCTGAGAATGTATAGTGAACAGAAAAGTCTCACATGCTTATTCTCATGGACCTTATATTTTAATATGAGTCATTGACTCAGTAAATGAGTGAGTTAAGTTTTTAGCATATCCAATAGTGATAAATATGGGGAAAATAAAGCAAGAAAGGAGATGAGAAAGTGTCAGGAAGTAGTGGGGGTTGTTAGGATTTAAATAGGATGGTTAGTAAGAGCCTAAGAGGAAGGAACAAAGATCTGAAGGAAATCAGGGAATAAGATATAAAGATTTGTGAGGAAAGGTCATTCCCCACATAGGGAACAACAGGGCAAAAGGAAGAGTTCAGAAAACAGAAAGAAGGCATTTGTGGGTGGAGCCAAGTAAGAATGATAGCGAGGTCGGGGACAGCAGAACAGGAGAGGGTAGCAATTATATTGGGCTAAGATAATATGGGGCCATTTTAGTGATATTGGGTTGTATTCTGATGGAGATGTGAAGTGTTGGAGACTCTTAAGCTGTGAAGTTAGGTAATCTAAATTATGTCCTTAAAAATATTTTTATGGGAGTTCCCATCGTGGTGCAGAGGAAACGAATCTGACTAGGGAACCATGAGGTTGCGGATTCTGTCTCTGGCCTCTCTCTGTGAGTTAAGGATCCGGTGTTGCTGTGAGCTGTGGTGTAGGTGGCAGACATGGCTTGGATCTCACGTTGCTCTGGCTGTGGCATAGGCTGACAGCTATAGCTCCGATTCAACCCCTAGCATAGGACTCTCCATATGCTGTAGGTGCGGCTCTAAAAGGACAAAAGACAAAAATAAATAAATAAATAAATAAGGAATACTTTAATAAATGGAATTAAAATATACTTAAAAATATTTTTCTGGCCACTGTGTTCGAGAGTAACTTTCAGAATGATGAAGGAAGAAGCTGGAAATCATGCTGAAGACCACTGTGAGAATTCAGGTGAGAAAAGATGGGAGAAAAAGGATGATGATTGTGTGTTGAAAAGAGGTCAGAGTCTGGTTACATTCTGGAGGTAGCAGTCACGGGATTTGTTGACAGAGTCTGCATGGATGTTGGGGAAAAAGAGAAGCCTGCATATCTAGAATGATTGAGACACTGTTTGCCAAAATGAGAAAGAATACAGTAAATTTCGATGTAGGGAGAAAAGCAAAGGTGTGGTTTTAGACCCATTAAGTTAAAATAGAAATGTCTATAAGTAACACAGCATGCAAGTCTGCCATTCAGAAGAGTGGCCCGTAGAGATAAAATTGGGGGAAGTCATCAGAGTATAAATTAGATAAGATCACCAGGCATAGATTGAAAGAAGAAGCAACCCAAAGCCTGAGACCTGGGAGCAGGCTTAATTATAGAAGTCAGAGAAAAGGAAAGGAATCTGTTAAAGAGACTGAGTTGCTGTAGCGGTAGAGGGAGGAAACTGGGAAACAGCTGCATACTGGAAGGCAAGAAACAAGGTTTCCCAGGGGCAGGAGGAATTAGGTTTGCCAAATACTGCTGATAGGTCAGGTGGAGGAGAGCTGGTCTGGTAGGGTATTGGGGATGAAAGTCTGTCTGGTATATGGTCCAGAAGAGATATGTGAGGAGGAATTGAAGGCAGTAAGTTTAAGATAATGCGGGAGTTCCTGTTGTGGTCCATGAGGATGCAGATTCGATCCCAGGACTCGCTCAGTGGGTCAGAGATCCAGCGTTGCCATGAGCTATGGTGTAGGCCACAGATGCAGCTCGTACCCCATGTTGCTATGGCTGTAGTGTAGGCCAGCAGCTGTAGCTCAGATTCGACCCCTAGCCTGGGAACTTCCATATGCTACAAGTATGGCCCTAAAAAAAAAGACAACTCTTGTGAGCAGTTTCCCTGTAAAGAAAGCAGAGAAAAGGGACAGGAGTTGAAGGAAGCAGTCAAGGCAGTATTGTCATTGTTATTGATGTTTACCTTTTAATCTCCTCCCCTTATACTGCCGCCCTCCCCCCACTGTTAACCACTAGTTTGTTCTTTATATCCCTGAGTCTGCTTCCTTTTTGTTATATTTGCTAGTTTGTTGTATTTTTAGATTCCACATATAAGTGATATCATACAGTATTTGTCTTCCTCTTGCTGACTTATTTCACTTAGTATAATGCCCTTTGAGTCCGTCTATTTTTCTGCAAATGGCAAAATTGTGTTCTTTTTTATGACTGAATGTACTCATGCATGTATGTATGTCTCTGTGTATGTTGTATATAGCACATCTTTTTAATCCATTCATCTGTCAACGTACATATGGACATTTAGGTTGCTTCCATATCTTATCTATTGTAAATAATGCTGCTATGAACACTGCTGTGCTTGTATCTTTTTTGAATTAGTGTTTTTTGTTTGTGGTAGTGGTGGTTTTTTTCATATATATTACCAAGAATGGAATTGATGAGTCATCTGGTAGCTCTATTTTCAGTCTTTTGAGAAACCTCCATACTGTTTTCCAAAGTGCCTGCACCTATTTGCATTCCTACCAATAGGGTACAAGGGTTCCCTTTTCTCCGTATCCTCACCAACATTTTTTATTTGAGTTCTTTTTGTTGATAGATGTTCTGACAGGTGTGAGGTGATATCTGATTGTGGTTTTGATTTGATTCTCCCTGTGAATTAACAGTGTTGAACTTCTTTCATGTGCCTGCTGACTATTTGCATTTCCTCTTCAGAAAAATGTCTATTTAGGTCTCCTACCCATTTTTTAATTGGATTGTTTGTATTTTTGATGTTGATTTGTATAAGCTGTTTATATATGTTGGATATTAATCTCTTATGGTCTTATTATATGCAAATATTTTCTCCCATTAGCAGGTTGTCTTTTTGTTTTGTTGATGGTTTCCTTTGTTCTTCAAAACATTTTAAGTTTAATTGGGTCTCATTTTTTTATTTTTGCTTTAATTTCCTTTACTTTGGGAGACAGAGCCAAAAAATATTGCTGTGATTTATGTCAAAGAGTGTTCTGCCTATATTTGCCTCTAGGAGTTTTATAGCATCTGGTCTTACATTTAGGTCTATAATCCATTTTGCACTTATTTTTGCATATGGTGTTGGAGAATGTTCTAATTCTATTCTTTTACATGTAGCTGTCCAGTTTCCCCAGCACCATTTTTTAAGATGAGAGAAAGATAATATTCTTATACATTGATAGAAAATGATACAGAGGAAAGGGAGGGGAAAACGTTGAAAGACAAAGGGGGCAGAATTCCAGATAACAGCAAACGTGTCCTTTAGTTAAAGAGTTTGAATGACATTTACTGCACAATTGTTCTAAATGTGAATAGCCAGCAAATGAGTCATTGGGAGATTCCACAATGAGATTAAGGAGCAGTAGCAGGTAAGTATCTTTGTCTTCAGTGTGTATAGGCCATTCATAGATGAATGATAGATAGTGTCATATATTTTATCCCCTCAAAAAGTTAGTTTCATACTAAAAAGCACATCATTCTATGTGATTGCACAAGAGGACAGTCTATTACACATTCATAAAAATACTTTAGATTGTTTTAAAATTAATTTTATTATTGATTTTAAAATGATGTAATTAAAAAGACATCGGGGATAATGGGTCCATTTAAAGAGTCAAGAAGAAACTTAATGGGAAGTAAAGTCTGCAGAAGCCTCAGAGAGTGTATTAGTTTCCTACTGCTGCATAAGCAAACTTGGAGACTTAAAAAGACACAGATATATTGTCTTAAAGTTTGCAAGAGTTCCTATTGTGGCTCAGCAGGTTAAGAACCTGACGTAGTGTCCATGAGGATGCAGGTTTGATCCCTGGTCTTGTTCAGTGTGTTGAGGATAGGATGTTGCTGCAAACTATGGTGTAGGTCGCAGATGTGGCTTGGATCCCACATTGCTGTGGCTGTGGTGTAGGCTGGCAGCTACAGTTACAATTCATCCCCTAACCTGGGAACCTCCATATGCCACAAGTACAGCCCTAAAAACAAAAAAAAAAAAATAGTTTTCATGTACCAGGAATCCAGGTATGGATTAGCTAGGTCCTCTGCTCAGGTTTCACCTGATGGAAATGAAAGTATACACTTGAGATTGAGATTCTCATCTGAAGTTCAAGGTCCTCTTCCAAACACTGGTTGTGGGCAGACTCATTTCCTTGAAGCCACGTGACCAGTATCTTCGTTTTCTCACTAGCAGCCAGCCTGAGATTTCTCTCTGCAACTAGAGGCCACCACAGATCCACATGGCCCTGATACGTAATTCAAAGCTTGGCATTTTGCTTTTCTTCCAGGCCAGCAGGAATACACAGTTATGACACTTCACCTTCTTTTAAAATGTCCTCTAATCAGGTCAGGCCCACCCAGAATGGTCTCTCTTTTGATGAACTCAAGTCACTTGATTAGCAGTCAAGCACAGGAGTGATATCCTGTCTTATTCACAGATTCCTCACACAAGCAAGGTGTGAGTGCACAGGGTGTGTACTCTAGAAGGTAGAAATTTGAGGGAATGAATCTTTTTTTGTCTTTTTTAGAGCCTCACTCATAGCATCCGGATGTTCTCAGACTGGGGTTCCAGTCAGAGCTGTAGCTGCTGACCTACATCACAGCCACAGCAAAGTGGGATCGTAGCTGCATCTGTGAACTACACCACAGCTCATGGGAACGCCAGATCCTTAACCTACTGAAAAAGGCCAGGGATCAAACCTGCGTCCTCATGGATGCTAGTCAGATTTGTTTCTGCTGAGCCACGACTGGAACTCTGAGGGGACAAAGCTTAAAATCCTGCTACCACAGACAGTAAACTGTTCAACTGAAATTTGTAAAAAAACTCCTCACCATTCTTGGTGTCTTGACTTTGACTGAAAATGGCACGGAAGATAGAGTTTGAGAAGATTATTGCATGATAAACAAGGCCCATTTCTGGGGAAAGACTGTGTTGTCTGAGGATGGTCTGTAGCCACATAAAAGGAGAAGTTACCATCCATTTGTAAGTATAATTTTACAATGTCTTCTATTGACCTCAACATATACACTTATATATTTCTGTGTGTACATTTAGGTATAAATGAATCACTTTACTGTGACTGTGGCTATGGTTGTGGCAGGCAGCTGCAGCTCAGATTCGACCCCTGGCCTGGGCCCTTAAAAAAAAAAAGAAAGAAAAAGAAGAATAAAGAAAAAGGAAAAAGAAAAGGAAAGTATTAAACTTAAAAAAAAAATAATTGGGGTAGAAATTTGCTCCCCCTGCCACTGCAAAATAAAGAAAGGAAGCTATGATGATTTTGGAAATCCATAAATACATTGGTTTAAGATAGATGCTTTTTGCTTTGAGATCTGAGCATCTTTTAACCTCGATTCCCCTTAAATAAAGGCAGCAGTGACTCTAGGGTGAGGTGAGGCAAGACTCAGGAAGACTGAGACTTTTTGATATTTTTACTCCTCGCAATTGGGAAAATCAATGGAAATTCAAAATTGCTTGTCTATGCCGTGAAATCACAAGGGATTTGAGTGTATCTATGCTGATCACCACACCACTGAATAAACTAAAAAATAGCTCTGTTGGGAGATAGATGAAGAAATCCCCTGGGACTGCTTTTTTCGGAGGATTCTTCTGGGCATAAAAGATGCGACTGTCTCTGATTTATAAGGTTCTCTTCCTGAGATGAGCAAAGCCAGACCCAGTCCATCGGAAAAAGAAGGCAAACTGTCTAAACATATTCACATCATTTTGGCTTATTTTGCATTACCCTCCCTGCTTGTTTCGCATTGAATTTGGTTGGAGGGCCAGTATCCATACCCCCCTCCCCCAGGATTTAGGTTAAAGGGGAAAAACACAAAATGGGAAGATTTCCAGGAGTTTGAGCAGAATGGTTCTTTCCCAGGGCCCTGGTGGTGAGTAAAGCCTGAGTGACTCAGGAATAAACTCTGACAGCCAATGAGCAGACCTCAAATTGGCCCTGAGTCATCCCATCATCATTTTATAATTACATCTTCATGTACGGTGGATTTACATGTGCTAAGATTCATTTAGAAACGGCACAGGAGCACCTGCAATTTGGCGTTCCAGTTAGAGCGTCAGTGTATCAAACACTTGATTAATAAACTCTGAGTGTTTAGATGATTCTCTGTCATTAATCATATTCTCTTCTACCTCTATATTACCTGAAATCATCAGAGGAGAAGAAAGCCTAAAGTGTAATCAACTACCAGCATGTTAACGCAATGACTAGAGGCTTAGCTCCAAAGAAGCAAAAGAAATTAAGTAGGTGGGAAATTACACTAGATTTTTTTTTATTGGGGGAGTGATTGTGGGGCAATCCTTATTTAAAGCAGGGGACAGTGAATAAAAATCACCTATTAATAATAATTAAGAGAATTTACAACTATAGGTAGGGTTTCATCTGCTTAAATAAGAATCTGAAGAGCTTGTTGCTTTGAGCAAAAGGAAACCCCCCAATAGAAACTCAGGAATTTATCGTGTGTGTGTGTGTGTGTGTGTGTGTGTGTGTATGTGCGTGTGTGTGTGTGTGTGTAGCTACTGGAAATGGACCATGCAAAAGCAGCGGGAAGCTTCTTTTTTACATCATCAGCTATCTCATTCATATTCACACAGATTTAATTCACTCATCAATCAGTGCTTACCAGGAGATAATACAGTCTCTTTGAGGTATGGATGTGTCTATATTTCAGTGAGATCGAGCAGCCTCATAGTCGAGGTGTTTAAAAAGAGTGCAGCAAAAATCAGGACATATCGGGGACAAAGTCATACAATGTACATCGGCTGGTCGATGTAGAATTTTTCCCTATCAGGAATGCCCTGAATTATTGTGCACCTAAGAACTAATGTCTACTTGCAAAATTGTAGAGGATAAAAGACTTCTTACAAGGCACAGGCAGAGAAAAATCATTTGACTCAGACAAGCTAAATCACTATGAGTGTTGAATCCTAATATGGAAAAGGACTTTAATATGCAGACTGCAGTGGGAAAGAGATACTTACCTTGAATCAGATAACTCTTATGTGCACTTTGTTTCTTATAACTTAAATATTAAATCTTTCTAGTGTCAAAGATCCTGAAAGAGCAAGCCTGCTTTCTAATTTTTAAGAGGCTACATCAATAGAGTTTTTTCTTAAATATGCTTAACTAAGTAGATCACCTCACCTGGGCTGTACCGGCCTCTATTCCTTGGTTTATATCTTGAATAGTTGGCTGAAATATGTCATTTTCACCTAATTATTTTATATTATTGAATTGGCCGTAGAAGTTACTGAGGCTAAGAATCGAAAATGGATACATTCACCTCTCATGTCCACATCCATGCATGCACCCAGCACTTCGATTCAGTAGTTTTCTTTCATTATTTGTAAAGTGAAGACTTGGGCCAGGTGACCTCTGACCCCCAGCTCACACACTCCAGGACTCTTCAACAAATGCACAGAGATGTAAGCTCCATGAAGGCAAGGACTTTGGATTTTCTCTCCACTAAAATCTTTAAAAAGCATGTACATCCATGACTTCACTTGTTCCCCACAGAAATCTTAGCAAGCAGGACTATCAAACTGATAACTTCATTTTACAGAAGGGAAATCAGAAGCCAAGAAGTTAAGCGATTTTCCAAATCCCAGAAACCATTGGCTGAGTCAGGACCTCATCCCAAGTCTTTTCATACAGCTTAGAGCTGGTGGTTTCCTGGTGAATGTTTAACAGTCTGATCTCGGAGGAGAGATCTCTCTCTCTATATATATATACACACATATATATATAATGTATCCTTTATATATACGATATTTGTATAATGTATATAAGATATATATATATATAAATTTATAAATATACATAGGATAGATATCTCCTATATATAGGATATTTATACACATAAATATAAATTTTATAAATATACATATGGTGTATACATCCTCTAATCAAACTTACTGATATAAAGGATGTATGACACAATTTAAAAATAATAATACAAATATGCATTACTCTTTATTGTAAATTCTTACAGCCAATTGATTCCTGCAGAATGATTTGGTTGATCTCTCCCAGACTTTTGCATTTGAAAGCAACCTCCTATTGTATTTCCACCACGATTTGACAAATAGGGCTTCCTCTAATTTAAGAGCTCTTTGTCATTAAATCTGATATATAACATACTGTAAAACCATTTCTCATCTTTGTATAAATTACACTAATTAAATTGAAACGTTTTTCAACTGCAGTAATAAATCAATCCTAGCTTTGTCATGTTTCCTGATTTTTGGTGGTGTAAATACTCTGTTGTCACGTTCAAGCCACCAACGTGACATGACTGAACGCAGATTTGGGAAGAGATGAGCAGTGACCCACTATCCTAGAGTGTTTCTACTCGACAGGTGCAGCAGACCTAAATAAACTCAGCACTGTAGACGACAGTAAGATGAAGTAATGTAACTAGGAAGCAACAAGCTTCAAGTATGTATTACTTTTGGCTTTAATATAAGTTATTCAGTTGTAGGCTTTTATAATTTGAGTTTTAATAAACACTGTGTTTAACAACCAGGTTGCAAAAACTCCTGAAAATTTAACGATTAGCTCTTACAAACAAAGCTACCTGGATCTAAGTTTTTTTGTTTTGTTTCTGTTTTTTGCCTCTTAGGTAATTCTCTGCCTTGTAGGTCTTATTATTTTAATGTTCATGTGGGAAAAATACTTTGCCTGCCTTAAGTAGGTGTATTTGACTTTAAGATGCTCATGACATTTTTGTTTTCTGGTGCTGGTGGCTATGCAGTCAGATAATTGGTGTGCATGTGGAAATGACAGACTCTGATGGAAGTTCTCTAAGCCCACAGTGGAAAATAACTGTCTTTGCTTCCTCCATGCTGCACCATTCTGGCTTCAGATGCTCTCTGCTGACCATCTGGATGGACTTCCCAGCCTCTTGGCTAGCTGCCTCATCCCCATCACTCTCTGGGCATCACTGCTTTCCTGCTTCCTCCCTTACACCACTCCACCCACCAGTCCCTGCTGACCCATCCTTCAGACACCTTGCACATTACCTGTATAAATGTGACCACTTTAGAGTCTGTGCCAATGGACTTTGATACCTCAGTCATGAATAGTTTCAAAATTAAAAATTATATGTCACTCCAGCATGTTCTACCTGCATACATATTGTGTTTCTTTGGTGAACTGCTTATTAAGAACAAACTTGCCTCTGCAGCAGACCACTCTATGTCTGGATTTCCATCATATATAGCATTAGAAAGAAATCCCATAGAGCCTTGGAATATGGGGTTACTGATTTTCAGAGTTTCGTCCTTCTAGAAGTTTAGAATGTCCAAATAGGTGACAACTAAATAAAGCAGAGCAAAAATCATTGAAATCAGCCATTTATTTACAGTTTGCAAAGAGATTGCCTTGCTCTTAGCCTTATGTCTCCACAGCATCAAAAAAATGCTGTTGTTCTCAAGATGTTACAAAACATCTTGAGAACAACAGCATTTTTCCTAGGCAGGTGTCTGCAAAGAGACATTTTATCTGTCCAAGTCCTCAAGAAAAAACCCAGGACAGTCCCAAACATTTGTCATTGAGTTTCCTTTCCTTTCCTTTCTTTTCTTTTCCTTTCCTTTCCTTTCCTTTCCCTTTCTTTCCTTTCCTTTCCTTCCCTTCCCTTCCCTTTCCTTTCCTTTCCCTTTCTTTCTTTCTCTTCTTCCTCCCTCCCTTCCTTCCTCCGTCCATTCCTCCCTCCCTTCCTCCCTCCATTCCTCCCTCCCTTCCTTGCTTCCTTTCTTCCTTCCTTCCCTCCCTCCTTCCTCCATCTCTCTCTCTCTTTCTGTCTTTCTTCCTTTCTGCTTCCTTTCCTTCCTTTTCACAGCTGCACCTGTGGCAAATGGAAGTTCCCCTCGGCAACACTGGATCTGAGCTGCATCTGTGACCTATGCCATAGCTTGTGGCAACAACGGATCCTTAACCTACTAAGTGAGGCTGGGGATCGAACCTGAATCTTCATGGACACTGGTCAGGTTCTTAACCCACTGAATCACAATGGGAACTCCATTACTGAGTTTCTCTCCAACTGTCAAACACAAAGTGATATATTTTTTTCATCTTTTTTATTTTTATTTTTTCCATTATAGTTGATTTACAGTGTTCTGTCAATTTCTATTGTACAGCAAAGTGACCAAGTAACATACACACACACACACACATATTCTTTTGCTCACATTATCCTCCGTCATGTTCCATCACCAGTGACTATATACAGCAGGATCTCATTGCTTATCCACTCCAAATGGAACAGTTTGCATCTAATAACCCCAAACTCCCAGTCCATCCCACTCCCTCTCCCTCTCCCTTGGCACCACAAGTCTTTTCTCCAAGTTGGTAAGTTTCTTTTCTGTGGAAAGTTTTATTCGTGGCATATATTTGATTCCAGATATAAGTATCATATGATAGTTGTCTTTCTCCTTCTGACATACTTCACTTAGTATGACAGTCTCTAGTTCCATCCATGTTGCTGCACATGGATTATTTTGTTCTTTTTTATGGCTGAGTAGTATTCCATCATGTATATGTACCACATCTTCTTAATCCCATTCATCTGTCAATGGACATTTAGGTTGTTTCCATGTCTTGGCTATTGCGAATAGTGCCACAATGAACATATGGATGCATGTATCTTTTTCAAGGATAGTTTTGTCCAGATACATGCCCAAGAGTGGGATTGCTGGGTTCTATAGTAGTTCTATATTTAGTTTTCTGAGTTTCTACCTCCATACTGTTTTCCATAGGGTTGTACCAATTTACATTTCTACCAACATTGTAGGAGGGCACCCTTTTCTCCACACCCTCTATGGCATTTCTTATTTGTGGACTTGTTAATAATGGCCATTCTGACAAGCATGAGGTGGTACCTCATAGTAGTTTTGACTTATATTTCTCTAATAATCAGTGATGGTGAGTGTTTTTTCCATGTGCTTATTGACCATCTGCATATCTTTTTTGTAGAAATGTCTATTCAGGATTTTTGCCCATTTTTCAACTGGGTTTTTTTTGTTTTTACTGTTGTGTTGTATAAGTTGTTTGTATATTTTAGAGATTAAGCCCTTGTCAGTTTGAAACTATTTTCTCCCATTCTGTAATATGTCTTTTTGTTTTTTTTTAAGGTTTCCTTTGCTATGCAAAAGTTTGTTAATTTGATTAGGTCCCATTGGTTTATTTTGCTTTTATTTCTGTTGCATTGGGAAACTGACTTAAGAACACATTTGTAAGGTTGATGTCAGAGAATGTTTTGCCTATCTTCTCTTCTAGGAGTCTGATGGTGTCTTATCTTATGTTTAAGTCATTTTGAGTTTATTCTTGTGCATGGTGTGAGGGTGTGTTCCAGTTTCAATGATTTACATGCTGCTGTCCAGTTTTCCCAGCACCACATGCTGAAAAGACTGTCTTTTTCCCATTTTATATTCTTGCCTCCTTTGTCAAAGATTAATTGAGCATAGGTGTCTGGGTTTATTTCTGGATTCTCTGTTCCATTCCATTGGTCTGTATGTCTGATTTGGTACCAGTACCACACTGTCTTGATTACTGTGGCGCTGTAATACTGCCTGAAGTCTGGGACAGTTATGCTCCTGCTTGGTTTTTGTGCCTCAGAATTGCTTTGGCAATTCTGGGTCTTTTGTGGTTCCATATAAATTTTTGGATTGTTTGTTCTAGTTCTGTGAAGAATGTCATGGGTAATTTGATAGGGATTGCATTGAATCTATAGATAGCTTTGGATAGTATGGTCATTTTTACAATATAAATTTCTCCAACCCAGGAGCATGGAATATCTTTCCACTTCTTTGAATCCTCTTTAATTTCCTTGATTAATGTTTTTTAGTTCTCAGCATATAAGTCTTTCACATCCTTGGTCAGGTTTATTCCTAGGTATTTAACTTTCTGGGGTGCAATTTTAAAAGGTATTGTAGTTTTGTATTCCTTTTCTAATATTTCATTGTTAATACTAACGATGAAACATAACTGATGATTTCTGAATGTTAATCTTATATCCAGCTACTTTGATGAATTTGTTGATCAGTTTGAGTAGTTTTTGTGTGGAGTCCTTAGGGTTTTCTATATATAGTACCATTTCATCTGCAGACAGTGACAATTTTATCTCTTCTTTTCTAATTTGGATAACTTTTATTTCTTTTGTTTGTCTGATTGCTGTGGTTAGGACTTCCAATACTGTGTTGAATAAAAGTGGTAAGAATGGGCATCCTTGTCTTGTTCCAGATATTAGTGGGAAGGCTTTAAGGTTTTCTCCATTGTGTGTTATATTTGCTGTGGGTTTGTTATAAATGACTTTGATTATGTTAAGTTACGGTCCTGCTATACTCACTTTGGTGAGAGTTTTGATCATGAACGGATGCTGGAATTTGTGAAATGCTTTTTCTGCATCTGTTGAGATGATCATGTGGTTTTTTACTTCTTTTGCTAATGTGATGTGTGACATTAATTGATTTGTGTATGTTGAACCATCCTTGTGAACCTGGGATGATTCCCACTTGGTCGTGGTGTATGATTTTTTTATATGTTGTTGGATTTGGTTAAAATTTTCTTGAGAATTTTTTTGTCTATATTCATCAAAGATAGTGTCCTATAATTTTCTTTTTTAGTAGTAGCTTTGGTTTGGGTATTAGGGTGATGATGGCACCATAGAATATCTTTGGGAGTGTTCCTTCTTCTTCAACCTTTTGGAAAAGTTTAAGAAGGGTGGGTATAAATTCCTCTTTGTATGTTTGGTAAAATTCACCTATGAAGCCATCTGGTCCTGGACTTTTGTTTGTAGGGAGTGTTTTAATTATGTATTCAATTTCATTTCTAGTAATCAGTCTGTTCATTTGATCTATTTCTTCTTGATTCAGTTTTGTTAGGCTGTAAGTCTCTAGAAAGTTGTCCATTTCAACTAGGTTGTTAAATTTGTTGGCATATAATTGTTCATAGTATTCTTTTATTTTTTTTTTTGTATTTCTGCAGTATCCATTGAGATTTCTCATTTTTCATTTCTTATTTTCTTTATTTGTTTATTTGTTTCCCTCCTCTTCTTGGTGAGTCTGGCCAGAGGTTTGTCAATTTTTTTTGCCCTTTCAAAGAACCAGCTCTTGGTTTTATTGATTTTTTCTATTGTTTTTTGAATCTCTATTTTATAGCTTCCTCTCTGATCTTTATGATTTCCTTCCTTCTGCTGACTTTGGGTTTTGTTTGTTCTTATTTTTCTAATTCGTTTAGGTGCTGGGTTAAGTTGTTGATTTGAGATTTTGATTCTCTTTTGAGGAAGGCCTATATTGCTATGAACTCCCTGCTAAGCAATACTTTTGCAGCATCCCGTAGATTTTGAATGTTTGTGTCTTCATTATCACTTGTCTCAGGTATTTTTTAATTTTCTTCTTGATTTCCTCATTGACCCATTGATTTTTTTAGTAGCATGTCATTTAGTCTCCATGTAGTCAGTTTTTTCTCATTTCTTTTCCTGTGGTTGATTTCTAGTTTCATGCCATTGTGATCAGAGGAGATACCTGAAATAATTTCTATACTCTTTTTTTTTTTCTCTTTTTGCCTTTTTTATGTAGAGCCGCACCTGCGGCATACGGAGGTTCCCAGGCTAGGGGTCTAACAGGAGCTGTAGCTGCCGGCCTTTGCCACAG
This sequence comes from Catagonus wagneri, assembly GCA_004024745.2. Classification (NCBI taxonomy): domain Eukaryota; kingdom Metazoa; phylum Chordata; class Mammalia; order Artiodactyla; family Tayassuidae; genus Catagonus; species Catagonus wagneri. The sequence continues at coordinate 13,089,537 of PVHT020000140.1, forward strand.
CCACAGCAACGCGGGATCTGAGCCGCATCTGCAAACTTCACCACAGCTCACGGCAATGCTGGATCCTTAACCCACTGAGCAAGGCCAGGGATCGAACCCACAACCCCATGGTTCTTAGTCAGATTCGTTAACCACTGAGCCATGAAGGGAACTCCAAGTTCTATACTCTTAAATTGGTTGAGGTTAGTTTTGTGCCCCAGCATGTGGTCAGTCCTTGAGAATATTCCATGTGCCCTTGAAAAGAATGCATATTCTGATTTTTTTCGATGTAGTGTCCTAAAAATGATAATGAAGTCTAACTTTTCTATTGTGTCATATAGGATCTCTGTTGCCTTATTGATTTTCTGTCTAAAGGATCTGTCCGTTTGATGTGAGAGGGATGTTAAAGTCTCCTACTATTGTTGTACTTATGTCAATTTCTCCCTTTATATTTGTTAGTATTTGTTGTATGCTTTTGGATGATCCTATGCTAGGGGCATATATATTGATGATTGCAATATCCTCTTCTTGAATGGATCCTTTTATCATTAAATAGTGTCCTTTGTCTTTCCTTTATGGCTTTTGTTTTAAAGTCTATTTTGTCTAATATGAATATTGCAGCTCCTGGTTTCCTGTATTTTCCATTGACATGAAATATTTTTCTCATCCCCTAACTTTCAACTTATATGTTATTTACCGTAAGGTGAGTCTCTTGTAGAAAATATATTGTAGGCTCTTGCTTTTTAATCCAATCTTCCACTCTATATCTTTTGATTGGCACATTCAGTCCATTGACATTTAAGGTAATTATTGATAAATATATATTAATTGCCATTTTAAACCTTGTTTTCCAGTTGGTTCTGTTTTTCCTTTGTTCCTTTCTTTTTTGTTGTTGTTGGATGATTTTCATTTATCTTATGCTTGTGTCTTTTTCCTTTTAGTTTTTGTGAATGTAATGTTTGTTTTTGATTTGTGGTTGCCCTGTTTTTCAAGTCTGTTAACCCCTTCCTTTATCTGCTTACTTTAGCTTGGAAGTCATATAGTCTCAAACACATTCTAAAAAAAAGAAAGTAGATTTTTCTTACTTTCCTTACCTACATTTTATGATTTTTAAGTCCTTTTTTAACATCTTCATGTTTGTCCTTTTGATGTTCCTTGTGTTGATCATCACTTTTACAATAGTTTTTTTTTTTTCTTTTAGATATGTATACTGGCTTATTTAAGTGACTGCTTTCCAATTCTGATTTCCTCCATCCTATTTCTTTTTACTTTTTTTTTTTTTTTTTTTTTTTTTTTTTTTTTTTTTTTTTTTTTTTTTTTTTTTTTTTTTTTTTTTTTTTTTTTTTTTTTTTTTTTTTTTTTTTTTTTTTTTTTTTTTTTTTTTTTTTTTTTTTTGGTTAGAGAAGCCCTTTCAGTATTTCTTTTAGAATGGATTTAGTATGGCTATACTCTTCTGGGTGTTTTTTGTTTGTTTGTCATTTCCCCTTCTATTTAAATTATATTCTTGCTGGGTGAAGTATTTTAGGCTGCAAATTTTTCCCTTTAGAACTTCGAATATATCTTACCTCTTTCTTCTGGCCTGTAGTGTTTCTGTTGAGAAATCAGCTTATAAGCTTTATGGGGGTTCCCTTACAATTAATGCTTTGTGTTTCCCTTGCTTCCTTTAGAATCCTCTCTTTATCTTTAAATTCTACCATTTTTATTATTATATGTCTTGGTGTGGGCCTGTTTGGGTACAACTTGTTTGGGGCCCTCTGTTCTTCTATATCTTGATATATGTTTTCTTTAGATTTGGAAAGTTTTTAGACATAATTTCTTCAAATATATTTTCAATCCCCTTTTCTTTTTCTTCTCTTTCTGGAATTGCTATTATGCCAAGATTTTACTGCTTGATATTATCCCATAGATCTGATATTGCTTTTATGTTTCTTCATTTCATTTTCTGTCTGCTGTCATGACTGGGTGATTTCCATTATTCTGTCTTCCAAGTCACTAATTCTTGGTTCCTCCGTATATTTTCTAGTTCCTTCCTAAAGTAATCTGCACTACTATTTATATACACCATTAATTCCTTCATATTTACCTTTAATTCCTTCAGTATTTTCACTGTCTCCTTTTGAACTCAGTGTCTATTAGACTGCAGAGGTCTGTTTCATTGTTTGCTGCTTCGGGAGTATTCTCCAGTTCTTTTAACTGGGAATCATTCTTGAGCATCTTCATTTTGCTTATATTTTTCTTTTTCTGTGAGTTTAGGGAAACCAACTTCTATAGGAGGACTATTTCTATGCAAGTGTGCCCCTTTGTATTTTGTGGGGGTTACTATTTATTTTTGGTTTGGGAGTTTGGATATTTGGTTTCTCTTTCTTCAGTGTAAGCTATTATCCCCTTGATAGGATGCTGAGTGTGTTTCCAGAGAGAAGGAGGCAATGGGCAGGGCTAGTAGTCATGCCTGGTTGCTAGGCTCTTGACAGTAGCAAGGACCTGCAGGAAGGTGGCACAGGCTACTCCTAATTTCAGAGCTCTGGGAAGTGGTAATGAGCCTCAGGCAGATTTAAATGGTGCCTGGAGTATTTGGCAGCAGTAGTGGCATAGTGTGTGAGTTCTCAAGGCAGTGAGAGCAACAGTGGGTGGGGTTTGGTCACAGTGCCCTCCTCTGTGGTGCCCTCTGAGGTGATTGGGGCTGTAAGTGGTGCCTGTTCACAGACCCCTAGTGGTGGCAGGGCACATCCAACTCTGGAGTCAGAGATAACTCTAGTGGCTTGCCCCTGCCACTTGTAGACCATGCACTATGCACCCTGTCCTGCTTAGTCTACACAGGAGGTACTGCTCACACTGCTCCTACTTGCAGGGTCTTGGGAATTAACAGTGATCAGGCCTGCATGTGCGTGGGCCAGAGCATTTGGCAGTAGCAGGGTGGTTGCGTTCCCAGAGGAGTGAGAGCAACAATGGTGGTGCTTGGTTGCAGTGCCTTCTTTTTTGCTGACCTCTGAGGTTGTTGGGATCACAGGTGGAACCTGTTCACAGACCTCTGGGGGTGGCAGGCCACACTCCCTTCTGGTTTCTGAGATAACTGCTGTGCTTTGTCCCTGCTGTCTGTAGATCACACCAGAGGCGCCACATTGCACTTAGCCCCCCAATGCCTTTAGCCCGCACAAGAGGTGCCAGGCCACCTATAGCTTGCACAAGAGGCACCTGGTCTCTTATAGCCTGGGGCAAGTGGCCTCTCACCACCCGTAGCCTGTGCCAGAGGTGCCCCACACTCTGAGAGTCCTTGTGTGCACTGGTAAAGAGATTTCTATGGAGGTCCACTCCTCCTCCTCTTGACCTCACCAACAATGGTGCCTTGCTTCTCCTGTGAGCCCGGAGCTCCTCTTGATTTCCCTCTGCTGTGGTGTTTCACTCCCCAGGTCATGGCACACTGCTCCCGATCCTCTCAGGCTGTCTTCACACAGCCAGCACTAGTCTCCTCTCCGGAACTGACCTCTGGAGCCTGAGTCTCAGCACCCAGCCCCCACCAGAGTGTCTCAGGCTGTGCCGTCTGGGGCAGTGGTGCAAATGATCTGTGTGGCTCACACTCTGCTTTACCCTTCCCAGCCCAGATGCTGCACTTTTCTCAGTGACTTTGAGGCCACACCATGTTGGCTGATCCCCTGGTTGGTAAGGTGGCTTCCTAGGGTGTGGGTTCCCTTTCTCTTTAATAGCTCCCTCTTAGGACTGCTAGTCCCATCTTGATTCCTTTTCTCTCTCTCTTTTTTATTTCCTTTTGCCTACCTAGTTATGTGGAGGGTTTCTTGCCCTTTTTGGAGGTTTAAGTTCTTCTGCCAGCATTCAGTAGATGTCCTGTGTGAATCGTTCTACATGCAGATTTTTTTTTTTTGATGTATTTGGGGAGAAGGTTAACATGATGTCTTACTCCTCCGCCATCTTGATCCTTCCTCCACAAAGCGATATAAAGCTTGTTCCCAAGAGTTTTCTGAATCCCTCTTGTAAACAGATCCATGATGATTCTATGAATCCTTCGGAAAAGTGGTATTTGAGTTTTTATTAAAATTCCTAATTGCAAAAATATGTTTAAGGCTTCAGTCTGTTTATAAGTGTATACGTAAGCAGATATATATGAGGTAAATACGCTAATGAATATGTACACTAAAAATGAACTCTAAGGTAGAAATTTGATGGAATAAGATGGAAGGTACCTATAAAGAGCTGCTGTATTACAGAATATTGAGTAGAGTTTCCTGCGCGATACAGTAGGTCCTTGTTGGTGATCCAATTTATATACAGTAGGATAAACTCCTAATTTATCCTTCCCCTCTCCACATTTCCCCTTTGTTAGCTATAATTTTATTTTTGAAATCTGTGGATCTGTTTCTGTCTTGTGAATAAGTTCATTAGAATCATTTTTAAAATTAGGTTCCATGTATAAGTGACCATATATCGTATTTATATTTCTCTGACTTAGTATGATCATCTCTAGGTCCTGCAAATGTTGAATGTTGCTGCAAATGTCAAACCTATACGGGAAAAGAATCTGAAAAAGAATGAATATAGGTATTCGTATAACTGAATCACTTTGCTGTATACCTGAAACTTAGATAACACTGTAAAGCAACTATGCTCCAATAAAAAATTTAAGATTAAACAATTTTTTAAAAGAGCAGTTGTACTGTCTCCTTCTGGTTTCTGTCCCTCACAGGGGATCATCAAGCTTGGACCCCTGGGTGATAGTGCTGGACTCGGAGACCCCCCCAACACAGCTTCCAATTTTAAGCAGAAAGCTCTGTTAAGACAAGAGTGACCTAGACCACTGCCTGAAAGATACTCCTTTCAATGATATCAGGTTTGTTGATTTAGGAATATGACTGCTGTTCTCTGTATGTATTTCAGTGTATGTTCCTGAATGTAGTTTTCTTCCTACTTGGACTGTTTGTCTCATCTTTCTTCCTTCCTGCCTAAATATATGACACAGAGTCCCATCCCCTGGAAAATCCAGTTATGTTCGGCCCCAGTACCTCTGCATCCAGAGCCATGGGGACGATTTCATTTTCAGTGGACTTAACAATATAAATGCCCCCTTTAGTTCACATTGCACTCCTGTAGGAGGTGATAAAAAGGAAGATGTTCGACATCTGCCTGGGTTTCCCAGCTGAACATCAGGAGCAGCTGTTGCAGCTGGGCTGGAAGAACTGCTTCTGAACAAAAGTGCTGTGAACAGTATTTCTACAGCCCTCAAGGGACTGTGAAGGTGGTGTGCTCACATCAGTTATTTTATGGCTAAATTATCCAGTTTGAGAATTATTCAATTTCATGTTTCCTTTTCTTTCCTGTTGCCTTCTTAATACCACTTACATCTAATCCCTTCACTGGCATGTGACAAGAGGATGGGAAATGAAATCCTAATCAGCCAATGTGACTGCTTCGCTTTACCTGGGCACATCTAATCTTAGGCTGCTCCCAGTATGTGCAAAGCTCTGTGCTAAATGAGAGGCTTAATTTGTCTAATAAAAATTAAGTAGAAATAATCTCAAAAATGTGTGACTCACACTTGGGCTACATTAAGAAGTACTTACCTGAAAAGAAAAAAATCCATTCTTTCCACAGATAAGAATTACAAAAACCACTTTAGGAGAAACTTAACTTTGCTGATATTACTAGATGAAGAGATTTACTTCAAAAAATGCAAATTCCTTAAATTATTTTTTTGGTCCACAAAGAGGTCCCTTGGTCATTGCAGGAGACCTGCAGCCTCTGGTCTCCTTGCTGAAACCTCTTTTCCTTCTCTCTTCTTTATCTGCCCCTTTTAAGGTGAACTCCCCCCCGCCGCCCATTTCTTTCTTAAGAGCAGTTTTGTTCTTTTTAGCACTTAGTCCCATACCTAGATAGCTGATGTCTCTGTTAGAGCTTTGGTATTTCGATTTGTAAAAATCCACCAAGCTGAAGCTAGAGATGCCCCAGAGCTTAATGGTTTTCCCTCCAGATCACCTCAGTCCCCATCTCTCCTATAGTCACATGCTGCCATCCAGGCTTCTCAGAGGTTCTGCCAGAGACAATTCCAAGGCTTTTGATTGTTTTCTTTTTTTATGGATCTACAAGTGACAATGGTCTCTTCCTCATCACCTTGACCCTCCTCACTTTGGCCCATTGTATTGCCATTTCCTGCTTCCTTTAGTCTACACTGAAATGGTTCATTCAGTGAGCCCTGGGGGGAAAAAAAAAAAAAAAGCTCGAAGCTGCAGAAACCACAAAGCCCAGCCTTCAGGTCTGACTGGATCAGTGATGGTACACAGAGCAGTTAAGACTCACCAGGACCTGGGATTTTCCTCCACCATCGTCCTGTTTCAAAATAGAACATTAGTGGGACAGATTTTGGAGAGTCAACTACTATACCCACTACAGAATCTGTGTGTTCATGTGAGGAAAAACTCCTTGAGTGGGGTCACAGCAGATGGAAGCCCACTGCCCCTCTAGGAATATGAAGCTGCACTATCTCCTAATGCACCTTTCAGTCTTACACCAACCCCACAGAACAGACTGGTACATATGCGGGTGTCCTGCCAGGCACAGAGTCTTGGTAGCAACCACATGGGCATCTTTTTAGAGGGTTGTGACTTATCAGGGGGGAGTCAGAGCAGTTGGTGGGTGTACAGAAGGGACGGAGTGGGGGGTGGGGATGGAATGGATAACATTTGTCAGACTCAGAAAAATCTTCAAATTCTCCTCTTTCTGAGCCAGAGTGAGGAATCTGAACAGATTGAAGCACAAGTCAATGCTGTGCTGTGAATTCACAGCCAGACTCAAAGTTGAGATGTGTAGAGTCGGGTAGGAGGAGAGTCTGAATTCAGTTCTGCTCTTTTTGATAACCCCAACTGCCAAAGAAGATCACCACAGACCTTATCCTCACTTCCATTTTCAGGTACTCAGAAGATGAAATGTTTGTCAAAACATGAGGAAGCGAATGCTGGGAAAAAAACTGTTTTGAAAGAGGATGGTGTTAGCGTTTGGTGCAAATTTTCTCACCTTGCCCAAAGTTTGTGAAATGACTTTTGAAAACTGCATTTGCGTCATTCTAAGATTCTGAAGTCTCTCACGTGCTAGTTACTCAGAGTGACTCTCTTTGGTCTCTCAGCTGTTTTGTCAGCAGTGAGCTTCATAACCCAGTCTCAAATATATTAAAATTGTTGGTGTACAGGACTTCCTGTGCTAATAACACATCAATGATTTAAAGGAATACCTTCTAAGTAAGCCAAGGAAAATTAGCACACTATTTAACCAAGTGAAAATCTAATCTCTCCTAAAAGTTGTCAAGGTCAGAATGTGAAAGTAGATTAAGATATTTGGCTCACATTTGTAGCAACATAAATGCAACTAGAGATTGTCATATTAAGTGAAGTAAGTCAGAAAGAAAAAGACAAGTACCATATGATATCACTAATTTGTGAACCCTAAAATATGGCACAAAGGAATCTATAATGAAAGAGAAACAGACACACAGGCATAGAGAACAGACTTGTGGTTGCTAAGGGTGGGGAGGGGGAGAGATTGAGATGCACTGGGTATTTGGGGTTAGTAGATGCGAACTATTACATTCAGAATGGATAAGCAATGAGTTCCTACTGTACAGCACAGGGAACTCTATTCGGTCTCCTGGGATACAACATGATGGAAAATAACATAAAAAAGAATGTATACATTTGTATGACTGAATCACTTTGCCATATAGCAGAAATTGGCATAACATTGCAAATAAACTATAATAACAAAAAAAAGATGCTTTGACACAATGATGTTCAAATCATGTTTCTCACGATCCTGGGTTTTCTTGAAAATCCCTTTGGGACTTCCTCAGATGTGAAGAAAGATGTTGAGAAGTCAGGAATTCTAACCCCATTTCAAAACAAATGAATTCTGTTTTTTTCAGTCTATCAGTGTGGCTCCTTGGAAAGATTTCAGTGGGTGAAAAGAGTTCCAAAGCTTAAAAAAGTGGAAAACACAAATATAGCTAGATCCCTCCATGATAACTGCACAAAGAACTAAAGAGAAGCTAATTTATCTTCTTTGTTATTGTCTGTCACTTTCTGATGCAAAATCTTCAATAGCTCTGTATTACCTAATTTAGTTCAAGTTCCTGATTAAAGCACTCAGAGCTCTTTATTATCTTTCCAACTTTATCTAATACATTTTCTTACCCTTAGGTTCCAACCAACCTGGACTTCTTGCAACCAGAACAAGCTTCTCACTAACTCATTTTCTCTTCCTGTCTTCGATCACTATTTCCTCAGTTTGCAGTGGATTCCCAGGGAGTCGCCTCTACTTGTCAACATCCAACTCTTCCTTTGTTCCCCTTTTTACGTGGTATTTCTATAATCATACATGTCTGCATTTTCCAGAAGACTACATTCCTTCTTCCCACTGGACTTCACCAGCACTCTTTCCGTCTACAATAGCATCTCACAATCTCTGCTTCTATCTCTTTTTACTTGTCTTATTTTTTTATTCATGCTTTGTTTTCATTCATTCATTTTCTTTCAATTCAATCCATCCATTTCAAAATGAGTCTCTGCCACACTGTCTGTCTCCCAGAACCTTCACAGGAACATAGCACAATCAATATAGGTTGAAATTAAGACATACCATTGGCCTAGTGGATCATTTGAGGGATTGAATGTGGCTTTCCTTCTATCATGGGGAAAATGTAATATTTCCTGGCTATGCAACCACTTCTCAGTCTTCTTGAGACCATGAATGTTCTCTCTCTATTTGCACTGGAATTGCCATTCCACTCATATAGGAGCTAGAAATAATCATGATCTATAAATATGTACTCATCTGCTACTATTCTCAGCCACACTTACTGTTCTGGACACACTGGCCTCATTGCTATTCTGTGAAAAGAAACACACAACATTTATTTTTGCCTCAGGGCCTTTGCAATTTTCTTCTCTGTGTGGTTATTTTTCACCCTCTGTTCAGCCAAATCACTGCTCTTGCAACACAGCCTCAAAGAGGCTTTTGCTAACACCTTATCTCAAAAGACACCCTGTTATTCTCCATCCCCATTACTCTGGCTTATGTTACTTAACCTTATATGCTAGCATATGTTTAATCTGATCATTTGTCTGACCTAGCTAGAACTGAAGTTCCGTGAAGGCAAGGACTTAGCCTTGTTTACTGACATAAATCCAGCACCAGAATGGTACCCAGTACAAATGAAGAGCTCAATAAATATGTACTAAATAGTAAATGGAGAACTAAATAAATTAATATATGCAGACCACCAGAGAGGTGGTGTGATTTTTCAGAAAATTATACACTAGATTAGCAGAAAGAAGACGAATTCTACTCCCTGTTCTGTGCTTAACTAAAGAGTGAATCCCAAGTTAATGCTCTAATTTTAAATCTGTTTAAAATGGTGTTTTCTTTATGTAAACACTGAGAAAATTAGACCACAAAAGATAAAAATTTCAAATCTAACTTTCTATTCTTTTAAATCAATCACTGCTTCTTTAGTGAGATTCATTGTACCTCATTATACAATGAAGACCTGTAGGCTGCTGGCATCCATACACTGGAGGGAGTCAGCTTTCAGAAAGCATGGTGACATAGACAAGAAGTGACCAGAATTCACCCTGGAGCTGCTTATATGTGTGGAACAGCTTAATGAAATGACAGCTCTTGTTTTGTAAAGCAGCTAATGGACTTGACAAGAATCACAGTTTCCACACAAGGACACTAGCAGTCTAAATAATGAGTCTTTAACTCACTCACCAGGGCTGTCATATCCTCCAAATGCATTTGTTAGGAGCTATATTGGGCCAAATGCTTAATAAATTCAATAATCTTTTCACTAAGTGCATCAGCAGGGCCCGGCTATGATCTCGTTGGATTGTATTCATTGTGCTTAAGCAATTAGAAATAAGGGCAATTGTTCCAAGGAAGTGGGAGGGAACAGGAAACTAGAACTAATTGGTTGCTTTTCCTGAACTGGGATGGGGTAACCCACCTAACTGGGATGCAAAGCCAATTATAAAATCCATTTAAGTGTAACAAATGAAGGTCTGAAAGACTAAACTACTAATTAAGGTCAGGGACATTAAATTTCAAAAGGTGACCATTTAGCCTTAGTCCAGTGATGCATATCTCTTGCCAAGTAAATTGGCAATAGAAATTTGGGGCAAAGACCTTGCTAGAACTCTGAAGTATTGATAGGAGGCTGGAGCGCAGGAGGCGTGAAACCAAGGAGTCTAACTTCCAGTGGCTTCTTGACTTCCTGGCTGATTCTCAGCATCAGGGATTTATTACTTTGAGCATTACTATTGGCCTATAGGTCAAGGACTTGGGGAAAAAAAAAAGCAGACATCTTGCAAGGCAGAATGAAATAAAAATTGGAATCAAGACTCAGGGCTACAGCTCTGTGTTTTCAGTCTCCCTAGGTGTCATTACTAGGCAGAACCACTTCAAGTTACATGGTTTCTAAATATGGCTATCTCACTTGTCCATCTCTTTTTCCTGTGAGTATCTATTGTTACTCAGCACCTACGGCTCTGTAGTTCATCTTCTTGGCACTCAGAGATCTACATTCTCTAGGGAACCCAGAGTGTATTCTATAATGTCTTCTTACTCTCCCAAAAAACTGACTTTTCTTCCATCCTTTCCCTTCTGCACGCTCACCATGATTACTTCCCCACCCTATTCCATTGCTCAAGAGGCAACTCTTTCTTCTGTGATGGCAGAAGACTCATACACAGATATTAGTTCTGATAATTTATGAGGGTAATAGGTTTATTTCCAGAAAGAAAAAACACACACAAAGTCTTAATACAAATACCATCAAACACATATTGAATTTTATAAGAGGAAAACTGGAAGACCGTTTATTCTGGAAACTTCTTTGTTACCCATAATGCATCTGAAGTCAAAAAATATTATGCCTATTCCAACCATTCATGACACGGTGCTCTTTCCAGTAACTGTACTGACATCTTACCAAGTCATAATGTTGGACTATTAGACTTCTAGAACATTAGATTTTTAGACTCCCTGGCAGGATTGAGGGAAAGACAGCATTTCGATGACCCTTGGATCACTTTCATTGCCTTGGTTAATCTAAAGGTAAGAACAACACGATTGCCAGCTGACAGGAGTGTAAGATACTGGAAACAGTTACACATCAGTACAAGCATATAGTCTTCTTAAGAACTTAACATACCTCAAGGCATACTTGATACTTAGCTGAAAAGCAACCTGGTAGAAACAAGCATGACTTTGGGGATAAGTTCGCCATGGGTTTACATGTTGGCTGCATCATTTTCTTCAACAGCTGTTTATCCTCCTTTCTCCTTAGTTTCTTTTTATGTAGAGAAAATGATACCCATATTTCAGTAATATTGTATTAAATATATATAGAGAGAGACAAAGACGTAACTTATATACACACATATTTCACAATGATTTTGGCATGTAGTAGGAAGTCAGAGAAGCAGTTATTGCACTTTGTTTTTATTAAGGTACAAAGAGATTGCTTTCTTAGTTATTGTGACGACCGCATTACCTGAATAGCCACCAAGCTACAAATGCAGCCTTTTCCTGGTCTCACACTTTTGCTACGTCAGAATAACCTTGTGAAAAATTAACTCTGTGAAAATTTGGACCTGCCAGAAAAGGTAATAACACTTTGAATGGCAATTGTGCCAAATCAGATGCACTTTCCACAATGCAAGTGGGCACAAACATGCATAAGCACATGCGCACGCGTACACACATACACACACACACACACACACGCACACACGCACACACACAGTTTATAATTTAAGTCCTGAGATTTTGTGAATCTGACAGAAACAATATTCTCCTCCTCATCAACCACCTGCAAAAGTAACCTTTCTCCATGACCGTAGTGGACCATCCAGGATGATTCTCCCAGCTGCACGGTCAGGTGATCCATTTGCTGCCAGTTAGCACCAGGAAAGTTCTCCTTTCATGCGCACCTGACTATAGCTTGATGGAAGAGAGGCCAGGTCTTCCATTTCTGTTTCCATAATTTTTTTCACCACTATAGTACTGAGCAAGGCTATATAAGTATCAATGATTATACCAAAGGGTTGGGGTAATTTGGGTGAACTGTAACAAAAGGAGAAAATTTCAAACAGTTTGCTAACTGCTTTTTTTTTCCATGGTTCTTAGAAAGCTGATCCCTTGCTGGGATGTTCTCCTGAGAAGGTCATCTTTTGGCATCCTCGGGGGGATCCCAGGACCCCGGAGGAAACCAAAACCTATGGATCCACTAGTCCCTTATACAAAATGGTGTGGTACAGTCAGGGCTCCACCTGCGGGTTCCACATTGACTAATTCAATCAACCACGCTTGTGCAATCCGAGGTTATGGTAAGGAGGGCAGACTCTGTGCTCGTCTCCATAACCTGGCTCTAAAGATCTCCCTCTCTCTGAGAGCATTTGCTTCTTCTAACCTGCACTGGGCAAACTAATAACCATCTTCGGGGGATTCTATCCCTTATCCTGAGATTGGTGATGGATACCCCAGGTTTAAACAAGTCAAGGTAAAGAACTGGGGAAGGTAAAGCTTCATGTTTTGTCATAGCTGTTGGCTGACACCTCCAGCCTCAGGAATAGCTCAGAGCAGAGCTTTGTCCTGATAAGTGGCCCAGCACAGTCTGGGCATGACACAGAAACACTGAGTCTGACCCTCCTCTGAGATCACTTCACCTGAGTGAGTGATGGACACACCTATTCATCCTCCTAGTTGTCCAGCAAGTAACTGTTAAGTGCAAGAGGGTGCTAACACAAATGTATGCAATTCCCAGTATAAATTATCAGTGAAATTGTCATTATCATGTATATATCTGTCATTATAAATATACAAATATATATACACATATAAATATATATATATATACACACACACATATATATCTATGTATCTATGTAGCTATGTATCTATCTATATATATATCTCTATATCTATCTATCTATCTATCTATCTATCTATCTATCTATCTATATATCTTACATGTTTTCCAGGTAACTTTCTATACAATGGCATAAATATTTCACATACAAAATTATTGTTTGCACAATGATTATCTCCTGCTTTCAAATTTTGCCCTTCTAGACCTCTGAATCTTATTTCTCCCAGTGGCCACTGCTTGGGATACAAAGGATCTGGTTAAAGATTCGAAATTATCCCCTTATATAATTATATTAAATTCTTTATCATGGACACTCATGCAGATCAATTTCCATTTTGAATAAGGGTGGGAGGACCTATTTATTTGCTTTTTAGTTGGAAGAGTATTTCCAGAAGTAATTTCCCTTCTAAAAATTATGTGATCATTTCTCTCTGAGTTGACTTCTTGGAGAATTTTCCCTAGAAAATTGCCTTTTCCAGATCTAGTTTGAAATCAACCTGATGCCTAAACTAAACACTTTTCCCGTTAAATATTATTGATGTGCGTATTGGAATACTCTGGAGCACAAAATAAAGCAAATAGCCTTTGTCTCATAATGGGCCAAGCTTTTAGTCAAAACCTGAAAGAAATAAAGGGATTTCCTGCCTTCTTTAAAATGGGTCCCACAATATCTAGCCTGGTGTTCAAATGCCTTCCAAATCCCCTTTGAGTGCTTTTTAATCCTTACTAATGTTCAGCAACAAATCAAAGATTATGCATCATCCTCCATCGATGTATTCATTTGGCACGTAGCACTAGGCATCCTAGGTACTATTAGAGTTGAAGCTATTAGAGGAGGACAGGCATCTGAGCAGGCAGTAAGAAGGGTGGGAAAACACTTAACCTAATGCTTATCCTTTAGACTTGAAGCACGGGTGTCTGCAGTTAACAAGACATATGGTTGTATTGAGCCAGGAGGCAACTGCTTTCCAATTCCGTTACGTGTCTATTTCCACAACATATATAATTGAATTACATATCTGATTAAATCAGAAAATGGGAAAAATCTCTGTATATACAGCACCCTGTGCTGACTACCTTAACGTGAACTCGCTTGCTACCTCACTGCCAGCTCTAATACGACAATTAGTGCTGGCAAAACTCTATTTGCTTATAGACCTAATTAGAGATCAAGAGAGTGGCTCACTTCTGATAATTGCATGGCTGTGGCCCATCTATCAGCCATTGTTAAATTGTTGTTATATTAATGTAAAGCTTATAATCACTGCTGTTCCAAATTGAATAAAATGTTCTTGCCAATTCTCCAATGCAATTAATTTACATAAAAGCCTCTGGAACCAAAATTAAAATGATATACATCTTTGCAAAGGCTTCAGTTAAAACAAAGCTAAGTAATAAGGAACTCATACATCTTGTTCCTCTGCTTTTTTATGTTTAGTGGAGTTAATGGCCAAACAATCATTAAATTGTGCCTAAAACTAATTAAAATGTTTATGCTCGTACCTCATTTACTTTAAGCTCTAATTTATTATTCAAAGCATTAATACTTTAAACTCTCTGTTCCAGAGTCCAAGGAGATTCCAGGCAGTGGAACAGGAGGTCAACCATTACCCTTTCTTCCAGGAATCTGCAAATAAATCACATTAATCTCACCAAGGCATTTGATACTGGCTTAGAAGAAGTAGTGGTGAAAGTCAACTCATCTGTTTGTTCCTTCTGCTGAAACTAAACCAGTAAAATAAACAGAGTTATGCATCATCAGTTCTGTGCAAGCAATGCAAGCAAGAAATATTACATTATAGATGCCACATTTATATCACCTCCAAAATAGAGAAAACCGGAGTTCCCGTGGTGGCTCAGCAGAAACGAATCGGACTAGGAATTGTGAGGTTGCATGTTTGATCCCCGGCCTCATTCAGTGGGTTAAGGATCCTGCGTTGCTGTGGCTGTGGCGTAGGCCGTGAGCTACAGCTCGATTAGACCCCTAGCCTGGCAACCTCTACATGTGGTGGGTGTGGCCCTAAAACGACAAAAGGCAAAAAAAAAAAAATAGAGAAAACCAAAATTTGTTCCAAGATATGTGCCAGGCACCTCGCCATTAAAACTAGCAGAGGCAGCTATTATACTGGGGTGGTATCAGGGATCTTCAGAGTTTCATCACGAATAATAGCATTGGTGTGATCATTGATAGCAGAGCCAGGTCAGAGAATTCAGTCTCTAGTTTCTGGGTCACTTTGCTGTACAGCAGAAATTGGCACAACATTGTTTTGTTTTGTTTTGGTTTGGTTTTTTAGCAGAGTTGATTTACAATGTTCTGTCAATTTCTGCTGTACAGCAAAGTGACCTAGTTATACAAATATATACATTCTTTTTCTCACATTATCCTCCATAACACAACATTGTAAATAAACTATACTTTGGTAAAAAAAAAAAAAAAAAATTCAGTCTGTGTGTCTAACATCAGAAGTTACATTAATAATGCAGTATGCTCTTTGATAATTTTACACTATTAGTCGAGTTATGTTGTTACTCAATTACTAAAATTACCATTTGTTTAGAGACTACTCTGAGGCAGTGTCTCTTACATAATTTATCTAATTCAATCTATACAACAATACTATTATTGCTGCCATTTTAATGTTTGATGAGGAACCAAAGCTCCGAAATATTAAGTAGCTGGTCCAAGGTCACAACAGTAGATGATAGGGCAGGAAATTAAGCACGTGTGTGTTTCTAAAGTCCATGATCTTTCAATGAGACACTGATGATCTTTCTACATAATTTTGATTCTTCTGGAGCTGAGCGGTATTTCTTCCTCACATATCTCCTATATGATTCACCTTCACAGTCTTTGCTCCTTAGTTCTTTCTTATTATCTCTTTGCCATCCTGTCACCATAATGCAGATCAGAAACCTGCACTTTGAGTAGATCAAACAGGAGTAAAAATCTACTATGATAATAGCTGCTAGGAACCTAAGCCTGTTAAAAGCAGAATATTTAGTAAATTCCTCACTTACCTTGAGTCAGATTTCACCACTCAGGAGACTGAGTAACATTTCATAGAAACCTAAGGGGGAAAAAAAAATACTGGTCATTCTGGCAAGGTGGAGGATAAAATGTGTATTCTTCTTGAAACCCGTTTCTGATTTTTGTACCAAGTGGCAATGTGAATGTGAACAAATTAATCCCTCTTAGGGACTAGTTTCATCATCAGTTAAAAAACAGGATGTTGTACAGGAAGTTCAAAAAGTATCCTTGCAGCTCTATTTTCTATGGTTTTATTTAGAAGAACCTAAATCTAGACAATGACCATAACTTGGAGCTCATAAAGTTGAAAAGGGAATATAAACGTGCTATGGCTTGTGGTTCAAAAGGAAACTGGAAACTGAAAACTCCTGTGCTGATGGGTGGCCTTATATTCAGGTTTTAAAAATATCTTGAAGAACAGAGTCAGTTTGTCAAAGAAAAAGTGTCCCTGTCTGTGTGCACACATGTGTAGGTGTATAATCCAACGTATCAGACAGGTATAGCAGAAATGGGTGTGGGGGAGAGAACTGTAGACATGGACATGATCTAGGAAGTCCATCTTCTTGACTTCCCCCTTTATCTCTACAATGCAAAACTCTGCAAAACACCAGGTCTCTGAAGATCACAACTTAAACCACCTCCATGGCAAATTATTCCAATGGGAGACACAGCGAGAGAGGGAAAAAAAAGGAAGCATCTAAAGAAACAAAAATGCGTGAAGCTTCTCAGAGCTCTCTGTAAGTTTAAGCTGCCAAAAAAATGAAAGAAATAAAAAGAGTGATTAAAAAATATGAAGGAGAAATAGAGACAAATGATACAATACCTGCCATGACAAGGGAGTCAAATAAAGTGCATCAAGACTAATGGCAACAAAATTGATTTATATACAGTGTTCAGACTGAGAATAAAAGGGGATAAGTAGGCGTTCCCATTGTGGCTCAGTGGGTTAAGAACCGGATGCTGTCTCAGTGAGGATGTGGGTTAGATCTCTGGCCTCATTCAGTGGGTTAAGGATGCACCATTACCGTAGGTTCAGTGTAGGTCGCAGATGTGACTCAAATCTGGTGTTACCATGGCTGTGGCTTAGGGTGAAGCTGCAGCTTCTATTCAGCCCCTGGCCCAGGAACTTCCATATGCTGCAGGTGTGGTATGTATAACTAACTAACTAACTAACTAACTAACTAAATAAATAAATAAATAAATAAATAAAAGAGGGGTAACTTAACGCTAGAGGGGGACCGACACTTTGGAGGAATGTCATGGTTGTCCAGGAGGAGATTATTTCCAAGTGTGGTAAAACTATGACAAGAATCAGAATAAAGCCAAACACTCTTAGGTTAAAAATATACTGAAAAATAGATGTAGACAATGGAAACTTTTAGAAAAGATATGAAGAGTTTATAAAATTTGGCCTTGAAGAGATTTAGGGAAAGGACAAAAGATGTTCCGGGCAGAGGAAAAGTCTGCCAAACTAAAGAAAGAAAAAGGAGATAATGTGCATCTGGGAACAGCATCTATATTTTTCAGAAGCAAAGGCTGAAAAGTAGTAGAAAGTATATTTATTCATTCAATAATTAACTACCGAAAATTTACTGTGTGTTCTAGGTATTGGACAAAACCCCTTGACATCATTCTATGAGGTGACAAATAATATGCTAGATGTTATACAAGATAAAAATACATATTATAGAAAAATATATATAAAGAAAAGAAACTAAAATAATAGAAACATGAAATATTGGAGTGGGAGTTGCATAGGAGCCTCACTGAGAAAATTAATTTTTTGTTTTTAGGACCGCACCCAGGCTAGGGGTCAAATCGGAGCTGTAGCTGCTGTCCTGTGCCATGGCCACAGCAGTGCTGGATCTGCCTCTAGTCTGCAACCTACACCACAGCTCACAGAAACGTGGGATCCTTAACCCACTGAACAAGGTCATGGATCAAACCAGCATCCTCATGGATACTAGTAGGGTTCATGAACCACTGTGCCATGACGGGAACTCCGAGAAAGTGAATTTTGAATCAAAGCCTGCACTAGTCTTACTGGATGTGTGAGTGAAGGGAGGAAAATTCTCCTGTACCAAGGATCTAAAGTGGGAACAAGCCAGGAACAGTAGGGTAATATGGTTGGACAGTGGTATGAAACAAAGGGAACAAGGTAACCAGGCAACAAGGTATGTGGGGCTTATAGAAGACAGTAAGTGTACTGAGTTTTACTGAGACAATTAAGAAGCCACTGGAGGGCTTTTTTTTTTTTTAATTAATTCTCTTGTTTAAAAAAACATTTTTATTGAAGCATAATAGACATACAATAAACTGAATTTAATGTATAATTTGATAAGCATTGTCATATGTAATGCATTGGTCATGTTTTCCAGGAACAGAACCAATTACATATTTTTCTTTTTCTTTTTCCTTCTTTTTCCCTTTCTCCTTCCCTCGCTCCCTCTTTCCCTCCCTCTTTCCTGCCCTCCTTCCCTCCCTTCCTTACTTCTTTCTCTTTTTCTCTTTCTTTCCTTATTTCTTTTTCTTCCTCCCTTTCCCCCTTATTTCCTTCCTTCCTCTCTCTTTCTTTCTCTTCCTTCCCTCCCTCTTTCTCTTTCTCTCTCTCTTTCCTCCTTCCTTCCTCCCTTCCTTTCTCCCTCCCTCCCTCTCTTTCTTTCTTTCTTTCTTTCTTTTCTTTCTTTCTTTCTTTCCAGTTGGTTATGGATGCTGAGAATTCCCAATCTGTCCTCTGCAAGTTGGAGACCCAGAAAACTCTGAAGTGTAATTCAGTATGAAGCCACTAGAGGGTTTTAACTAGAGGAGGAGCTTGATTTGATCTGCATTTTCAAATGATAAATCTCTCCACTGGGTTGAGAGAACATAGCAGAAGACAAGAAGAGAAATGAGAAGGTCCGTTAGGCGGCTACACCAATAATCCAAAAAAGAGAAGATCCTGAATGGGCCAAGATGATGGTGGGGGAAATGATCAGATTCTGGTTATAGGCTAAAAATGAGATGGATGAAGGAAAGAAAGGTATCAAATTTGACTTCTAAGTTTTTAGCTTTGGCAACTAAAAGAAAGATGAACAAGTGATGTTAGAAGACAGAGAAAGGAATTACTTTTTTTTTTTGTCTTTTTGCTTTTTTATGTAGAGCCGCACCTGCGGCTGGTGGTGTTAATTGTAGTTATACTGAAGTTTATGGGAGAGGTCTAAACTCGAGATGTAAATACAAAGTGAAAGGTTTGTAAAGCCATGAAACTGTATAAAACCATCTAAAGGAGTGGGTGTGGGTGAAGAAGAAAAGAGGGAGAAGGATTCAGCCTGGAGATCTCCAGCATTTGGGATCTGGAGACATAAGGAAAGACCAGTGAAAATAATCCAAGGAAGAGAGACCAGAAACATGAAAAAAGATCGGGAGTGCATAGAAGTCAAGGGAAGGTGTTCCAAGAGGGAGACAGTAGCCAACTATGTCTAGTGCTTTTGACAGATCCAGTTAAATGAATATTGAAAAATGACCGTGGCATCTAGCCAAGCAGGTCTGGGGGTGTAGTTAGGGAAAAACCTGACTGGAGTGTATTTAAGAGAGTATGTGAACAGAAAAATAAAAACAATGGGTATAGAACCTTTTCAGAGGATCTAGAAGGAATAGAGGTAATGGGGCAGCTCTTAGAAGAAGGAATAAGAACCAGCTCCGATTTTCCTTTCTTTTACATTCTTTAAGGTGAAAAAATATAAGCATATTTGTGTGGTGATGAGAATCACCAAGTCAAGTAAATTGGAAGGGGAAGATAAAATCAGGTCAAAAAGATACTAAGCATTAGGCTGATAAATTTGAGCTTGTCTCATAGGCAGTGAAGACACACTGAAGTCAGAAGGCATATATGTTCAAAACTGATAAAAAAAAATCAGTATTTTTATGATGCAGATCAGTGGGAATCATAGCTTAAATTAGGTTCAAAGTAGAAAAAGGCAGAGACAGAAGGTAATTGAAATGATGCTACCAAACCAGAATCAAGCATACATTGCAACAAATAATGTGGGCTGGGAGTGAGAAAGTTTAAACAGTTCAAGTGAAGTGTAAGCTTTCATTTAGTGGTGATCAAGAGAACAGTGGTGGTATTTGCTGAAACAGGGAAATGGGGAAAAGTGGGGCATGGACCAGGTTAACTGGTTGAGATATTAGTGCTGTGCTCATAAGACATCTATACAGAACATTCTAAAATAATCGCTGTGTTGACGAGAATTAACTTAGGAAAACTCTTGCCTCTTCTGAATGTTTAAAAATCATAAAAAGCTTAGTAAACCAAATTAAAATAAAAATATAGTCAGTGCTTTGGGGCTCATTTCCCTTTAATGTGATTTGGAAGGCAATGAATGATGAGCAGGATCATGCAGTTATGCCAGAATCCTTTAATACTTCCTTAACAAGTTAAATCATTATATAAGAAATAAAATAATACTTTCTTAATACCCTATTTTATCTTTTAAGAAGCAAAAGGTAATATGCACCAATTGGAAACGCAGGAGAATTTATACCTTGACATTTTTATTCCAGGAGATACCACTAGTTTTATGGTGTCTGAGATATGAAGACACCATTGTCAGAAATGAGACTAAGCAATAGTACCTGAAAATTTGAGAATTCTCAAATAATAGGTGTAAATAATCACCACCCAAGTTTATTACTCTGAATTGCCTTCACTTCAGCCCTAATGTTTGCTGATACATGCTTCTTCTCTACCATTAATAGCATTTTGCCCAGGCTTTGGTATCAATTCTTAGTTTTCTGATACTTGGCTTTGTGAATGCCCCACACCCTCACCCCAGCTTTATTCTTAGCCCTTCAGTCTTGTTCTCAGCCCTGAGCACTTCCTTCTCTCTACCCCAAGTACTTTTCATTTAGTCTTTTCCTGTCCAGTACAGAAAGTGAACTTCATTGCTTAATGGGATGGACCACCTAGATAGGATATATTTAAACAACTTGAGAAGAGCTTCTAATCCAGTTATCAGCTGCCATGATAGCCTTGAGGTGCAAGAACAAAGGTGTTATGCCCATTGCACCCTAAGGCAAGGGCAGATGAGAAGGCAAAAAAGGAGTAGAAGAAAAAGGTGGAGAGAAGCATAAAAAAAAAAAAGGAAACACACGCACACACAGAAGTAGAAAGAGGGGCTATATTTATCCTGAATACTTCTGCCATAGGTCTTAGGTCATAGGTTATAGGTTTTAAGTCATAATATTCCAATCCAAGGACTGCTGTCAATCCATAATTTTTTAAAATGTGTGTGGCATGACAAAGTAGGATCAATTTAATGAATTTTTGATAATTCAAGTTTGTGAAATTTATAACATTTATTCTGAGTATATCCTTCCTATGTTTTGTATCGTATGTTCCATTAAAAGTGGTAAAAACAAATGACACTTTTTCTTTTTTTTATTTTATGGCCACACTTGCAGCACATGGAAATTCCCAGGTTAGGGGCCAAATTGGAGCTGCATCTGTGGTCTATGCCGCAGTCATGGCAAAACCAGATCCTTAAACCACAGAGTGAGGCCAGGCAATCCAATCTTTATCCCACAGAGACAATGTCAGGTCCGTAATCTGGTGAGTCACAGCAGTAACTCTGATACTGTCTATTTTTATTTTCTGGCAAAATTAAAAGTGGATATGTATGTGAATAAGTACGCCTGTGTATATAAGTATGTGTAGTTTATGTATTTTTTACTCTTAACAAAAATTCGTAAACCTGGCAACTACTGTCTAACTTACTTCTGTATCAGTGTATTTAAATATATAAGTTAGGCAAAGGGGTCTGCGAGTAAATGAAAGAACTCATCAACATAGCCTCAGTACATATATGCTTCGATGAATCTAGTTAGCACCCACTGTTGTCTTCACTTAAGTGGCAGAATAAAGTAGAAATAAAGCTATATCTTAAAGAGGTAAAGAATTAAGAATGCAAAGCATCAGAAAAGAGCCATCATCACCTCAGATGCTCTAACATCTATCTTTAAGGCCGGTTTGGTAATCCTTAACCCCATGTAAGGATGGTTTCAAATGAGTTTAGGCAGTTCCCTACATATTTCTTTTATTATTTCTATTTATGTTCCTATTCAGATTTGTAAGGGCCTTTATTTTATCTGGGCTGAGCTTAAATGTTTCCTCAGACTGAAACAGCTTTTTCCCTTGATTGTCTTGTGTATAATTCTCCTCATTTTTTTGTCTTGTCTCCACACACTTTCCAGGCAGAAACTTCTAGGGAACTACATTCTATTTGCCTATGTGTGACTGCCCTCTAGTTAACATATCACAGGGCCACCTAATATTCACTGATTTTCTTCTGGTGCCTCTAAATCGGTTTTCTGAGTGACCTTTGGTATAACTTCCCTCCATTGCTCTAGTCCTTTACCCAAGAAGGTGGCAGCATCAGTTCTCCAAGGGCCAGCCCACAGTTCAATATTGTGGATCAGCTCAATCTTTTTTGCCTGAATACATACAGATGAAAAAGAATGGCCTCCACTTCTCCTTAACGTGCTCACTTCTGACCTTTCACGTTTTTGCAAATCAACACTTGCAAGGGCAATAGCACAAAAGGAAAAAAAAAAATGGAAGGAGGAGAGAAAGGATAACCCAGCATTTTCACTGTGCCAGAGAAGTCTATTGACTTACAGCAACAGCTGACCTTTCTCAAGAAGGACATCTGCAGACAGGTGGTGTTCCTGTTAATCATGAATTATCATTCTGCTCCTAGCTTCTGGGCCTTCTCTCCTCACAAATATGAAGATAACGTAGTAACGCAGGGGCACGCCAAATTCTTTTAGAATCCTGAATGCTAGCGCTGAAAAAGCATTTAGAGGTCATCCTGTGCACAAAGGCATTCATTTCAATAACAAACAAGACTTCAGAATCTTTCTTTGTGTACCTGTGTGTTTGAGGGGCAGGGAGATCTACTAGGCAATGAGCTAGGTGATGGGAATGTACAGATGGAAAAAAACAAACAAAACAGTTTCTGTCCTCTTGAATAAATAAATACTATCCAGAGAGGTTAAGTGACTTAGCAGAAATTATGTGTTTAGGACATGAGCTATCCTGATCTCTAGTATTATATACCCCTTATCTTTCTTTCCTCAAGACATATTTATTTGCCCTTCCAGCTCCAAGGGGATTAATAATATTGCCATGTTCCTGCTGAATTACAGTTCTATCACCCTCATCCATCCTTGTGCTCACCGCTGGCCAGTAGAGTGCCTTGAACATGGTTCGTGCTTATATTTCTTATTAAATATGTGTATGCTTCCCAGGGGGTGTAGACACAACCATAACCTATGTTGGTGGAATTGTGTGTAGGGCAAGAGTGGGGCTAGGGAAAATATGTCATTATGGAGGACTGGGCTACTGTTCCCAATGATTTCATGAGTCAGTGATTCAGAGGTCAAAAAGGTTAAAACTGAGTCATTGACACACCAATAAAGGCCGTCTTTTAAAATTTGCTTGATCCTTGTCTGCCTTGTGACTTTCAGTCAACTGAGAACCTAGTTACTGATTTGCATTGTCTCAAAAACCATATAGGAAAGTAAATAATGCTTGAGAATCACATTTTTTTCCATACCATGAATGACACTGATAGAAATAAAGAATTTAAGGCCCCTTATTATAAAATGTGTATATTTTAAAATATATATAATTATAAAAATATATATTATATATATAATACATATATATATATATAAAATGTTGAAGTGTAGCAAAACACCTGGCCCAAGGATAATCAGAAATTATCAGAACAAGAACATGGATAATTCTGATACATAGAAATATGATTTAACTTTTAAGTTTTACATCAGAAAGAGCTTTGTGAAAGCATAATTAGTGATTTTATTTTCTATAAATGAGACTATTACAGCCTAAAAAGTTTGTCAGGAAGGATATTCACCACAAATCAAACTAATTTTCGGGGAGCACAGTTGGTAATGAAAATAGAATAACTTATTAGGACAAAAAAATACCAAGATATTTTTCAAGAAAAAAAAAAAGTCAAATCTGTTGAGTAATGAAACCCTCAAAAAGGTAGCTTACTAGGAGTCGGAGTTCCCATTGTGGCTCAGTGGTTAACAAATCTGACTAGTGTCCATGAGGACTCGGGTTTGATTCCTAGCCTTGCTCAGTGGGTTAAGGATCTGGCATTGCCGTGAGCTGTGGCGTAGGTCACAGATGTGGTTCAGATCATGTGTTGCTGTGGCTAGTGTGTAGGCCAGAACCTACAGCTCTGACTTGACCCTTAGCCTGGGAACTTGCATATGCCAAGGGTGTGGCTCTAAAAAGACAAAAACCAAAAAGCAAACAAACAGACAAAATACGTATTACTAAGAGTTCTCTGTGGTGCAGTGGGTTAAGTATCTGGTGTTGTCACTGCTGTGGCTAGGGTTTGATCCCTGGATCCCTGGCCTGGGGACTTCTGCATGCTGCAGGTGCAGCCAAAGAAGAGAAAGAAAGAAGAAAAAAAGAGAAAAAGAAAGAAAGATGAACCTAGAAATTATCATACGAGGTGGAACCAGTCAGATAATTAGACAGCAACACCCAATGTTCCGCTTACATGTGGAAACTAAAGAGACGCAATGAATTTCTTTGAAGAACAGACAATGACTCACAGATTTTGGAAAACCTTGGTTTCTCAAATAAGACAATCTGGGGGGTGGGGGGATGCACTGTGGGTTTGGGACACAAAATCTATTGAATTGACTTATGATCTTTGTACACCTATAACTGAAATAAAATTCATTGTTAATATGAAAAAAAAGATGAAAAAATAAAAAAATTATTCTCTCTGTATAATAAAATGCTAATAATACAATATTAGTAAAAAAAAGAAAGAAAGAAAGAGGGAGGGAGAGAAAGAAAAAGAGGGAGAGAGAGAAAGAAGGAGGGAGGGAAGGAAGGAAGGGAGGAAGGAAACTACAGAGGAAGGCTAAGAAGAATGGTATAAAGTTCTAGGAGAAGAATTAAAACTGGAGACAGACAAACCACCAAAATCTTGGTGAATTTGTAAGGAAGCCACATGAAGATTTTCCCAAAGTCAGACCTAACCCTTCAGCTTTTAGATGAATCTAAAACTATTTCTTGACTGGTTCAATAAAATAGATTTACTTTTTGATTCTTGCCAAAGGATTATTACTAACACTTTAGGGTCACCCCAGGCCCAAATCTTGCCCAGGCATGTCTAAAACTCAGTTTCATCCTTGTACCTAGAAATGATCAATTCTTGGAGAATTATAAATTAGAATTACAGTGAATTGTTTTCAAATATAAATTATCAAAATAAGTGGGTTTCAGTCGCTCTGATATTTACTTTCTTTCTGCATCCAGTCTCTGTGTGGTCTGCATGGGGCCAGAGCTCTCATGGGAGAGCTGAGTCTGAAGTGACCATGGCTGCATCTCCCTGGGTGGGTTGGCAGCCACTGTCCTAATGGAAGATAGGTCTGGAGATGGAAGGGCTAGAGCCAGAGCTAAGTGCTAACCAGGGCTTCTAGGCTCCAAGGCAGTCACCACCCTATCTGAGGTGGGGGTCCTGTGGAGAGGTTGGAGCAGAAGCCCTTAGAGAGCTGGCTTTCTTGCTGGGTGTGATGGCAGTTTCCACCTGGGTTGGAGGCCTGGGGTTGTGCTTCCGTGCTGTTTTCATCCCCCCGCTCCCGCAAGTTTTTCCCTTTGTTAATAGCTGGGTTGGTGCTGGAGTTGTTGGACCTGCCCTAAGCTAGTCCCTCTCCTTCCCAAAGGTGTGCAAGGATGTGGGTGCTGGCAGTGACTGGTTAGAGGCAGGGCCCTGGACCGGCCAGATCTGTTCACTCTAAATGTGTCATTGGCAACAGCAGCCTTGCTCTTAGTGGGGAGCAGTGCTGGAGAAAGAAGGGTTGTATCAAGAGCCCAGTGTAAGCCAGGGGGCATGTTGGGGTGTTTCTGACACTCCTGCCAAAGCTCCAGGCAGTTTTCAATCTGCTGCCTCCATGCTGGGATGGGCAGTAAGACAGTCCACGCAGGCGCTCTTTAAGATCTGAGGCTTTCATTCCGTGCGTTGTCTTTTTATTTTTTAATGGTTTCCTTTGCTGTGCAAAAGCTTTGGAGTTCGATTAGGTCTCTTGGTTTATTTATGTCTTTATTATCATTATTCTATGAGGTGGATCAAACAAGATGTTGCTGTGATTTATGTCAAAGAGGGTTCTCCCTATGTTTTCCTCTATGAGTTTTATAGTGTCTGGCCTTATATTTAGGTCTTTAATCCACTTTGAGTTTATTTTGGAACATGGTGTTAGATAATGTTCTACTTTCATTCTTTTACATGTAGCTTTGCCAATGACACAACAGACAAGGGCCTAATCTCCAAAATATATAAACAACTCATGCAACTCAACAATGACAACAAAAAGCAACCCAACTGAAAAATGAGCAGAAGAACTAAACAGACATTTCTCTAAAGAAGACATATGAATGGCCAACAGACATATGAAAAAATGCTAGTATAACTGATTATTAGAGAAATGCAAATCAAAACTAAAATGAAGTACCACCTCACACCTGTCAGAATGGCTATCATTAACAAATCAACAGGACTTCCCGTCGTGGCTCAGTGGTTAAAGAATCCAATTAGGAGCCATGAGGCTGCGGGTTTGATCCCTGGCCTTGCTCAGTGGGTTAAGGATCTGGCGTTGCCATGAGCTGTGGTGTAGTTCGCAGACACGGCTTGGATCCTGTGTTGCTGTGGCTGCAGCGTAGGCCGGTGGCTACAGCTCCGATTAGACCCCTAGCCTGGGAATCTCCATATGCCGCGGGTGCGGCCCTAAAATGACAAAAAGGCCAAAAAAAAAAAAAAAAACAAATCAACAAATAACAAATGCTGGAGAGAGTGTGGAGAAAACTGTTGGGGAGAATGTAAATTGGCAAAACCACTACGGAAAACAGTATGGAGGTACCTCAGGAAACTAAATATAGAGCTACCACATGATCCAGAAATTCCACTGCTGGGCATATATCTGGACAAAACTTTCATAAAAAAGATACATGAACCCCTATGTTCATAGCAGCACTATTCACGATAGCCAAGACATGGAAAGAACCTAAATGTCCATTGACAGATGAATGGATTAAGAAGTTATGGTACATATATACAATGGGATATTGCTTATTCATAAAAAAGACAGACTGTACCTGCCATTTGCAGCAACATGGATGGAACAAGAGACTCTCATATTAAACAAAGTAAGCTAGAAATAAAAAGACAAATACTATATGACATCACTTAATCTAAAATATGGAAGAGATGATCATATCTAAAAATAAACAAAAAAGCAAACAAAAAACAGAAACAGATGATGGCCAAGTAGAGCAGACTTGGAGTTCCTGGGGTTGGGGAAAAGTGGAGGTAGTGGGATGGATAGGCATTTTGGGGGCTTGGGGGATGCAAACTGCTATATTTAGAATGGTTGGGCAATGGGATCCTACTGTACAGCACAGGAAAATATGTGTGATTTGGTCACCTTGCTGTACAACATAACTTGACAAAACATTGTAAATCAGCTGGACTTTAATAATAATAAAATTAAAAATGCAATGGCATAAAAATAATTATGTAACTGTGCTGATAAGTTCATAATATCTAAAGATGTAATTTGGGTGACCATAGCAGTACAAAGGAAGGCAGAGTGTATTGGAACTATGTTGGTATAAGATTTTTGTACAGTATTGAAATTAAATTGGTATTGAAGCACCCCCCCCCCAAAAAAAAAAGATTGGAGGCTTACAGCCCTTCCCTAAGCTCCAATGATCTTCAAACCAACTAGAGGGCTCTTCTTCCCAGTCAGTGTGGCACCCCGGGGCTGGGGTCTCTAATATGCGGCCCAAACCCCTGGTTCCGCAGGGAAGGGGTCCTAGATCCTGGGATGTCCCTTCCTTTTTTGGATTCCTTACTGGGGTATGGGGCCTGAATAAACTGCTTCTCCCTTTCCACCAGGCTCCATGCAGATCTCTCTTTACAGCCACGGTTACAGAAGAACCAACTTGCTAGCCTTCAGGTCACTGTCAGCTAGAGTTGTTCTATATGCAGTTGTGGTTTTATATATTCATGATGGAGGTGAAATCAGCATCCTTCAGGTCCTCCTACTCTGTGAACTTTAGTCTGCCCTTCAATCATATTTTTCTTGATTAAACTGGTTTTCTCTTAAAGCAGTTTTACAGGTTCATTTTAGAATGGCTTATTTTTCCAGAAACCTAATCTCATTCATTACAGGACTTTTTAAAAATCATTTAATTTTCTGAACATATTTTTAATTAATGCTGGGGCTACTTTGCCGATAGCTCCTTGTTTAGACCATGCTTCTTCACTGAATATATTTTTAAAAATGTTTTGTATACTCTTAATTTATAGGCAGTAGATATCTTGTCGAACATACACATAGCTTTGTAATTAGAAACTGGTAATTTTTTTTTTTTTTTGGCCATGCCAGAGGCATGTGGTTGGCCAAGGGTTAAACTGGCACCACAGCAGTAACAAGGCTGAATCCTTAGCTGCTAGGCCACCAGGGAACGCGTCGGAACTGGCATTTTTGTGGACAGCACTGGAGTCAAGTCATATCTTGCATATGTTATTTCAATTGTTTGTGTCTTAGTTTTTTTTTTTTAATTAGTAAATTATCAATAGTAAAATTATCTTAGGGTACTTTCTGGAAGACTAAATAAAATAAAGCATTCAAAATGCTTGGCACAGTTTTCAATACATGGTAAACATTCACGTGTTAAATTTTCCCTGTTAGTATCTTTGTCGGGCCTGATGATTATGCATCGATACTTAATCAGAGATTCTTGATGAAAAAAGTATGTTGGTTCAATATGCTTGTTTATATTCTATGAAATAAAGCATTTATTCTAATATAAATGAACAAACAGCCATAGCAACAACCCACAGATAAAAACTGAGTGTAGCAATTGTACTCCTACAGATTCTGTAATAGAAAATACTTCTCAAAGCCAGACCTCTATATTGGACTGACAATTATTTTTAGAGGGACTGGGAATACTCTTGGTGTCTGTTTCTGGTTGGAAAAATCAACTAAAAGTAATGATGAAAAGACGATATTGAAAATGACAGTGTTTTTCATGCACCTAGGATGTTTTTTGCTAAAGGCTTTCTTATAAAGAAAAAGCAGCACTGGAGCATAGTGGTTAAGAGTGACGACTCTAACATCAAATGCCTGGATTCAAATCCACGTCCTGCAGCTTTCCATATATGAGATCTTAGACAATTTCTTCCCATCTTTGTATTGCAGTTCTTTCATCTATAAAATGGAGAAAATATTAGCATCTGCATCATCAGAATTTTATGAAACTTAAATGAGTTATTCCTTCAAGAAATTCTCCATAAGCCCAGCACATATTGAATATCGTTAGTTATTAACTTTCACAACCATTATTTTATATACCTAAGGAAAATATTATGATTTTTATTTTATAGGAAAAGAAACCAACCTAAGAGTAACCTCTTTGACCAAAGATGCAGTATTTATTTCGTTTTTTTGTTTTGTTGTGTTTTTCCCTTCAGTATTTATTTTGTGATGGACTGGCATTAGAATAGAACTCAAAATTCTTAAACAGGTGATATATGCAGTAATATATTGTCTTTCTCATTGACACACAAAAAATAGTACAGATAACAGAACTAATGGGCAGATAACTTATTCAGAGTTCTCTATCGTATACTGTTGTTGAAACAAAGAAACGCTTCCGTCCTGGTTGATGACTAGCCACTGCCCTGAGCTCCTTGAATGGTCAACCCCACTCCCCACAGTGCCCGCACAAATCTAGTCCTTTCCTGCAGAACCCCTGCACATTTTACTATTAGCAACTAAAGAATTCATGTCTACTTTAGGAGCCTTTAGATGCTGTTTGCTTCTTCCTCTGCTCTGATTAATTTGGTACAAGGGCAATTCCTGTTTTTAGGATTTTTACAAGCATCACTGGGTGCCAAAGATCTGACAGGAGTATTATGAGGAACAAAGAAAGTTTGTTTACGATGGTGATGAAAAACCAGAAGATTCAGAGGGTGTAAAGATGAGCTCTCTTGATCTATTCTAGTCAGGGAGCCACATTCCCATGATATACATCTGAGCATCCCTGAAGGGTATCCAAGTGTTAACTCCTACCCTTTCTTTCTTTTTTTCTTTTTGGAAGTGCAACTTCAACTCCTACTCTTTGTACTGAAATACCATTTAGGTTATTTTTAGAGATCATCAAAATTAGCAATGAGTTTAAAGTCAACCCTGAATTAAAAAAAAATCGATGTCATTCTACATTTCTTGTCAATATCCTATTATCTATCTGTCTGTCTGTCTACCTATCTATCTATCTATCTATCTACCTGTCTATCCATCTATCCATCCATCTATCTATAAGTCAATTTCATTTCTTGCCAAAGTGTCCAGAAAAGGGCATCCTTGTTACAGTGCAGCAAACAAATACCTGCCTGATAAAGAAAGTGAGGGCAAGATGACTTCAAGTTAAAAATAAGATGTTATTCCCAAGGCACTTAAAAGAAGTACTATGGAATGGGGAGGTGCAAAGAATACAGTACTCTTCTTTTCAGAGGCCAAGACAGAGTCAGAAACTTTATGGTTTAATTCAGTAGATTCGGTTTTGAGAACAGTCACCTCTTCTCAGAAATCATAATGTGAAATTATCTGAGTTAAGTGTCTAGGCAATTTTCTTGAGAGAATTTTTTAAAAAAAGAGTTTACTATATATAGTAAAATGATCTTATTCCAAAGCTCCAAATTTTGTTCTGTTATTTATATTTCTAATTTCATTTTCCATTTGAACATGGCTAATCACAGGATATTTTTGCCTCACTAAAGAATGGAGTGAAATATAGAAAAATATAGTATGGTAATGTGGGAAAACGCATGTTTCTCAAAACTCAGAACATAGGTCATTTAAAATGTAATTCAGCACACAGTATACTGGGAACATTTTGGCTGTTAGCTGTAATGTGCGCACTGCAGTTCTTCTATACCCATTAAGGTTTATTTAAACCTAACTTCATTGCCTTAAAAATAATCATTCTTCTACTTTAGGAAGAAAACTACATAAACATTTTGGAAACTGTGTCCTTTGTCGTAATTTTAAAGTTACTAATGTGAGAAGCTGTGCTTTAAGAAAGGATACGAAAACAGAAAAGAGATTAAAACTATTGTGAGGTGTGTTAGAAGAGGAACTATATTTGCATAAAGTTACATACTTAAATGTAGCTATTGACTGCCTTCTACATTACATTTCTTCATTATGCACAATAACATAAATTTGCCTTAGGCTTTGTTGACATTGCTCAACACCACTAACTCAGTAGTAAACGTTATTGGGGTTTTTCCTTGTGCACATAACTGGATGGATTGAATATATTGTTTCTTTAGTATTGTATGGACAAAAGTTTGGTGGCATCTAGACACAGACATGATTTTCAGCTTGTGTTAGTGGTGTTTGATGTCAAGCAGAGGGAAAAATTTTAAAACTCCCATTATGTACACACTCAATTATCAGCCCATCATGGCAAACTCTGTTTTCCTCCAGCCACATATGGCATGAGGATCCTATAACTAGGAACTAGAAAACATCGATTTATAGTAACCAGAGGACTACGCTGAAGTCCTTGGAAGTTGTTTAGAGTCCTTTGGGGAAATGAGTGGAGCAAACAGGCAGGACGTTATTGAAAGCACAGTCCATTATCAACCAAGGCTGATAACAATGACACAATTCAAAAACATGAGAACAACCCCTTCAGAAAGAAAACAGGGATGACTACATAATGTGGTCAAGAGGCAAACAGTGTACAACAAACTCTAATCATATTGTTTCATCTCTTCCCTTTGTAGTCATTTGAAATAGAAGCAAGAGAAAAAAACTACTCCTGGGGTTTGTAGATGACACCCCAATATTCACAAATATCACGCTGCTAAATGCATGCCGGTCCTCTTTCGAGGCCAGTGTATTTGCAAACTCACTTTCTTCCAAACTCTGACTTCCCAGTAGGATGTGCAATTTTCATATTCAATGCGAGATTCATTGGAGCTATAATTTAGAGAATTTTCAAAATGGGGCAAGTGTCACCTGTCTCAGATAATTTTCTTTTAAAAAGCAAATCCCGTTCTTTGAGTAATTCATCCATGTTTCCTTTTCTTCTTGAGTAAATGAAAAAGTTGGAAATAAAGCACATTATCTCCCCATCCGCCTCAAACCTATCAATCTTGCCACCCGCTACAATTACTTTTCACACCACCCTGCATGAACCAGAGGGATAGCCATTAAAACATGACCACACATTGGAAGCCAAGACTGCTCCAGCCCACAGCTGAACTTAATAAAACCGTTAATGTCAGAGCCTGCAGGCTAGCTTCCCAGGAATGCCACTTGCTCAAAATCCTTCCATTCCAACCATGCATGTGGCATTTCATCCTTCTCCCCATGCAGAACCAGGCCATCTGCTATGAGACACAGATATACCACATGCCAGGTGACATTTTCCTTTAAATTTATTTTTTTTTTAAATTTACTGGGAAATATACTCAACAGGCAGAGAGCAAGAAGAAATTTGAGCACTACCTAGGCCTATTTTTCCAGTCTCTTGATATTTATTATATTCTGGCTCTGCATTTGAACAGTGAGTAATTTATGGGCAGGCATCCTTAGAAACAAGTCTGTAGATATGTAATAAAAAGCTCTGAGCACTGGCACTCTAATAAACCAAGGGATAACTGTGGAGTTGAATTAAAAAAAAAAGAAAGAAAGAGGAAAGAGTCATTAAATCAATAATACTGAGGTCTGATAGAGCTGTGTGAAGTCAATAACATCATAAACTTTTATATTGACTTCAGTATGGAAACATGCTATTATCTGTGGCAAGTGATGGCAAAAGAATTTAAATCTGATACAGTTGGTCTAATGGGAAAAGAGATGGGAGGTTCTGGAGATGCAGCATGCTTTTGCCCATTTTGGGTAAGGATTCAGTTCTGCATGCATAAAAGGAAATGCATTTAAAGTCACATGTGGATTGTGATGGGGTCAAAGGAAAATATTGGAGAATCTATTTATTTAAAAAGAGAGACTAATGATTTTCTCCAAGTTCATTTCAAATTGTAGCTATAGTATGTCCTTCCCTTCATGGACTTTTGTGGCGAAAAAAAAAAATGCCCTTAAGCTATAGATTTGGAGTGTTCACATATGACAGAGAAGCAAACTACAAGATTCATATGTTGAGTCTCACGAGCCTCTCTTACAGAAGGAAGCATATTCAGTTAAGTACCGGGACCTGTCTTAAAAGCCAGATCAGCTACACTACAATCCAATACATTTAGTGGATACCAGAAGACTATCTTATCAATTATGATGTGGCCTAATTAGGGATGCTGGTAGTGGACACTTGGACAACTTTAGGTTGAAGTAGATGCAGTGAGCATGGCACTCAAGCTCAAACACAATCAGAATTAATTTTCTCCATATGCTTGGTTAATTGTTAAAACATATACAAATTGTTTCATAGTTTACTACCCCTGACATTGATTACTAAATAACAGATTTACATTTAATAGATTCTTAATTATACCATATGTCTTTTTATTAACTATCAGTTCCCTCCTTGACTTCATACCTTCAAATATCCATTCACTTCACTTCAATAAAATTCCACACAAAGCTATTGATGACCTCCCCTGTCTATACTCCATAAATTTGACTTAGGCAAACAGATTCCTTGAAAATATCAATTCTGATTAGGGCAGTTCTGAGTCCTGCCTTCTCCTGTCTTCTGTCTCCTGGCCTTGACCTGACAAAACGCTTAAATACTGATGTCTTATGGTTCTTGCCTCTGGTCTGTACACAGCCCTCCAGCCCACCTCTCACCAGAGGGCCTTCTGCTCAGCATGCCAGTGGCACCATCCTTCCCTTATGTTCTTGTATTGTCATGGTCCCTCCACCTCTGCACACACGACTTCTTTTCTGATGCTCTTCCTTTTCTCCTCCTCTCAAGGTGCTCTCATGACATGTTACTCCTCAGGTGTACGATTATATCCAATTTCAGATTTATACAAGTCTTTGGTTATAGAGGGAATTTCTTTTGAAATGAGAAATAATATAAAGACAATATGTCTCTGACCTTTGACTCTCTAGCATCCAGCACTCCTTTGGGCACATACTAAACACAGGACAAAAATCTGTTCCACAAATGAATGGAAAAGTATCATTTCTGTTATGCTCCTCCTTGACTCTCATCCCACCCCTGTTAACTAAGGGCTAGGAAATTTAGAGAATGTGCTTGAGATCAGGATGCCAAAAAAATTAGCTTTTGATTCAGTCATAAAATGTATATAGTCAATGCTCCTCTCAAGAAATGCAATGGCAACTTAGTTTAAGCCATTGTTGAAGAAGGTCATCCAGAGGACATGACTGCCAGTTAACCTGGGAGCTGGATCCAGGCATTAGAGGCTCATCAGCCTTCCTCTGTCCCTGAAGTGTACGTTCTGCCCACCATTCCCACAACCAGAGCTGTTTTCAAGGATGCAGCCTTGGGAGAGCATGTGTTGTTGAGACCACCTGGACTGACTATGCTACTTACTGTGACTAAATCTGGTTAAGACCTCTGTGTACATAAGATCCCGGCAGGCAGGTGCAAAGATCTACTTGTCTTGTGTTCTCCCAAGATGAGCTTCGTATGTAAGTTCCCTTATTAAACCTGACATCTACCCAAAAAATGTATATTGTGCCTTTTCCGAAAAAAAAAAAAAGACAGTAATGGTCACTATACTCAAAGAATGGATGTTCTCATGTGATGATAGGCAAAAGAACAATTAACGAAAAAAATAAGGTAAGCAAAGTTACAGATTTTGCTAAGGGTTAAAAATGAAATACATAAGAGAAGGAGATAAAGAGGACCAGAAGCATCTTTGGGGTGGTCAGGGAAATCATCTCTGAAAAGAGCAAGTTGAGACACCCAGATGAATGGGGACACCCATGGAATTATGTGGGAGAACATCCTAGGCAAAAACAATAGCATATGTAACTATGGACGTGGCATCTTCAGAAATGGAAAGAAGTTTAGTAAACCAAGCATAAAGTAGCAAGATGAGATCGAAGGTGGTCAGGGCTCTGCAGACTAACAGGAGTTTTGGTATTATTTTACATGCAATGATGGCTACTGTAGTGCTTTAAACAGGCAGTGTCATCCTCTAGTTTACATATTGCTTTGGCATGAAGAATGGATTTGAGTGGGCAAAAGCAGATAAAAACAGGCCAACTAAGAAGGTCAGGGACTTACTGAAATAACAGGATGTGGAGAAGGAAATGGCAATGGAGATGGTGTCATGTGGACAAATTTGAAATATACATTGAAGGTAGAAACAGATGGACTTGTTAATGGCTCTGCGTGTTGGGAGGCACAAAACATGTTTTCAGCTTCAGCACTTGGCTGGATGGTGGTGGCATTTTCTGAGAGGGGAAGCTTGGGGGAGGAAGTAAGGAGGGCAACAGAACAAAACAAGATAGATGAGGGCGAAATTGAAGGGGGGTGTCAGTCTTGGCGTAATTGAAGGGGGGTGTCAGTCTTTTTTGAATGAGACATTTTGCCTTTCTGCTCATTAATATCTCTACAAAGCTGTCTCTAGGCATCTGTATCATCCAGTTAAAATTACAGATCCTTATCCTATACTGGATACTGGAAAATAGGATTTTATCACCTTTGTCAATGTCAACTATATAACCGATAGAGTCTAAACCTCATGTGAACACCGGATTTGGTGAAATCCTTTCAATATATAAGGTCAGTGTCTGCCTGGCACCTGCAAACATCCACAGGAAACATCATTGTCACAGGCCTACTGGAGGGAAGAGGAAAGCTAGCAGATAAAGGACCAGAGGTGTTCGCTACTAATTAAAAAGGAAAGTCCGCTTAGCAATGGCGCAGAGAAGTGAGCTCCAGTAGATCAAAACTTGCAGCATCAGAAGAGAGTCCAGAATGTTCTGAAAGATGAACAGAGGATGTGATAGCATCTAGTCAATACAATCCAATTAAAGAAAATGGGTTCCAACAGGGTAGCAGCACGTGAAAATCACTAGAGCAAAATTTTGAAGCACAAAAGCCATGGCAAAACTAGAAGTCTAGAAATGTAATGCCCCTTGTTTAAAAAATGTCAGAAAAAAAAGCCCCCTTAGAAAGTACAATATAAAGACATTGTTTCCACAGTTGACATTTTCAACACAATGGGGAGGACACAGGAGACAGCTGGTAAGTATGTTCCCTTACCTTTTGACTGATGTCTTCTTACTTTCTCCTGTCAAAAACAAGAGGCCCTCAAGTAATTAGCTGAATCCCAGCCATTATATAATAAATTTTAAACACTAGTTACTCCTTGCAGACCAATTGCCTCTGATTCTGATAAGACAGCCTTTTTAAAAGGCAATGAAACTAGGTACGCTCTCTTCAGGAAAAATGAATTTAAACTTACACACATTTTATTTACATAATTTTGGGGTGCTCAGAACACTCTTCTGCAAACTGGTCTTGCAGGAATAGCAAGATACCAGGTTAAGAGCTCCTCTTGTCTTGGAAAATAACTGATAATAAAAATTGAAAAACTGGAGTTTGGGGATCATTCTGTTCACAAATCCGTAGATTTCTTTTCTTGAGTTGGCAGCTGGAGCAGCCCTCCTTACCTCTTCTTCTGTGACTCTAAATGACAAATTGTTGTCTCAGGTCCCCTTCACTCTCTGGGATACCCAATATTTCAAGATTTTTTTTGAGGTTGCTGCAAATGAAGTTTGGTGTCAAAAGCCACAGTAATACCATTCCAGGTATACTCATTTGCGTTTATCATGCACTTCCTGTGGCTGGACATGCTCATACCAACCTATGAAATAAGTATTGCTATTAACTCCATATTACATTTGAAGAAATTTCAATAAAGTCACTTTCCCAGTACCAGCCATTTAATCCTCAGAATGTGGAAGACTATAATTCCCAATATCCTTGCAGGCAGCTTGGGCCATATTTCTGGTTCTATCTAATTGAAAGTAAATGGAAATGATGTTCTTCCTTTACTCCAAAATATTCTGTGTGATGTTTTATGTTTCACTACACATTTGTCAACCAGATGAATAAAGCTCTTCAACAGAATGCATATGTGACACAAGAGGCCATCAAATGGTAGAAGCATGGAACCCTCAGTCACCACTTGGGCAAAGACACAAGAAAGGCACCCAATAAGGAATGTCTGAGCAGGATTTTGAGAGTTGGAAGTAAATACTTTTATTGTGTTAAGCCACCAAAATGGTAAGGGGGTTGGCTGCAGCCATGTGGATTAGCAGCCCTGATTAAGATAATTTTACATAGTCATTTGACAGAAAGGGATTAAAATCCAGGGTTTCTTACTTCAGAACCCTCAAGCACAATAGCAACAATATGCAGTACCCAAAGTGCAAGGCACTTATTCTTTTAATAAATACACAATAATTGATCTGTTGCTTGAGAACCACAGATTTTTAGGAGCGCTAAAAAGAATCTGTCGCAGAAATTTGTGAATAGAATAAAATAGTGGAATATCTTAGAAGTGAAAGGACAGAAAATGCTTTGAGAGTATTTTCCCAGGCCCTATTTTTTTTAAGTAGAAACATTTTATTTTATTTTTAATTTTTTTATTAAGTTGATTTACATTGCCCAGCCCCTATCTTAGTCATACGATGCTCTGGCTTTAAAATTCTTTTCCTAGTTAGCCAGAAAACTGAAAACAAAACAACATGAAAACTTTAAAGGAAATCACAATCATTTCCACAGAATGTGTCTCTGAACCTTTAGGATAAAAAGAGTTTCTGTGAGAATTAAGATAATTACTGAAGGAAGATTGACAGAAATGGTTTCACCAGCGTGAGTGAAATCTGGAGCGGTGTTAATGAGAAGTGGGGCATGGGATGATAGGGAAGAAAATCTTGATGGTATGTAAGAGAAATAAGTGGCTATCACTTCAGATGGAATGCTATTAGGTCCTGGAGTCTTTTTGGAGTTTCAGAAAAAAAAATAGAATTTGCTCGAATGAAAGGAAAGAAGCAAAAAAAAAAAATAGAGGATCTGGGATTGAACACTACTCTGTATCCTGGGAAACAGAAAATGAACAGATGGCCATAAAAATGCAGAGATTTACAAATATGAGAAAAACAAAGAATTTTATGATTATAAAAGTGGATCAAGTTGGCTCCTCAGTGGGAGATGTTAAAACAGAATGATGCAAGAAGAACAGTTGGCAGTGGAAAGAGTAGTAGGTCACCTATTTGCTAATAACTTATATCTAGTTCCAGATAACAAATGATTTCTGGTTTTTTCATTAGATCAGTGGAACACATTGTTAGAATGATTTCTTTGTACATTGGCGAGAGAGAGAATAGAGCAAAGACTTCATGTCCTCTTCTGGGCTGAGAAAGTGAGGCAATTTCCACTGACAATGGGTTCTATTCCTACCTTA
Source organism: Catagonus wagneri (assembly GCA_004024745.2). Classification (NCBI taxonomy): domain Eukaryota; kingdom Metazoa; phylum Chordata; class Mammalia; order Artiodactyla; family Tayassuidae; genus Catagonus; species Catagonus wagneri. The sequence continues at coordinate 13,127,986 of PVHT020000140.1, forward strand.
GAGATGGATTAACATATGAGAAGAGACCAAACCCCACCCCACATCCCCCATAATCTCCTATGCTCTTATCCTCTGATCCAAGTTACGCTTGGAGTGTGAAACAATGCTATCAGTTATTACTTATTATCCCTTTCTTCTGAGATGAATCTCTTGTGAAATGAGAGATGTCAAAAGACTATAGACACCTCGCTTATAGAGATATCACTTCTCTCCATTTTGATCTAATAGGTTTGATGCAATCAGTATAAAACACCCCAGAGTTATAACAAAGGAAAAACCATATTTCCAATTAGCAGACTCACTTTGACTTGTGGAGGACAAAGGAAACATTTGCATGAAACCATGGGCTTCTCAATATGATACTAAATAGAGAATTAAGAAGAACCAGCAAGAGAGAAGAAACAGGCATCATAATGCTACACTGGGCTCTTTCTTCTTGAGCTTCACACTAAGTCTTGCAATAAAAGATTAAAGGGGAATAGTCTGACCTATGTACATCTAGTCATTTTAGAGTTAGACTATTTAACATTTATTTCTTAAATAATTCCTAAATTGTTCAAAGACAAAAACTTTTATTTTTCTCATACTTTTGGATATCACCAGTCCAAAAAATTAACTCTTGTAGAATGGTTACATCACATTTGAAAGACATCACTCTGGATTCAAATCTGGAAAATACACTACTTGAGTAGCTACCCTATGGAGAATTACCTTAGCAGTTGTGTTTAGTTGTGTTCAGGAGTTCCCCAGTTCCTTCCAGGGGAAGCTGGCCAGATCCTACTTCTTCAGCAGTCCAAAGATACCATAAGTACCTGTTCCACATAGTAAGTCCCCCCCCCTGCTTAAAAAAATCCAAAACATTTTGTTTCGTTCAACTAGTATCTGAAGTATTAGATTTGACCCTTGACAGCATAAGTTTGAATTCTTGGGTCCATTTAATATATAGATTTTTTTCAGTGGTAAACACTATACAATCAGTTGGTTGAACCAACAGATGCAGAACTGTGAATGCAGAGGAACTACATATATAGAGGGCTTACTTTTCTATTATGTACAGGTTTTCAACTGCTGGGAGGATTAGTGCCCTGAACTCCCGCATTGTTCAAGGGTCAACTGATTATATAAGGTGTAGTTATTGATTTTCTTGCCTGCTTGGATTTCAAGGAAATGAGATCTAGATGTTATTAGAAAATAGAATATTGATGATCCAAGGATCAAAACAGTTATTAAAATAGTTTATTGGGATACTATCACCTGAAAGGAAGAACCTATTAAAGTCAGCTTTAGTGGTAGACTGACATGTGACAATCAAAAAAATGTGTTTTATCTGCATTTAAAGGAAAACATTATAAGCTAATATTTTGGAATTCTTAGGTTAAGCCGTAATCAAATACCAGCAAACCATAAAAGACTTTCTTCTCTTTAATAGCTAAAGGCTAATGTGGTAAAAAAAAATAAAATAAATCTGGTCATTGGGTTGCTGCTTTATAGGGTGAGTTGAATTCACAGTCTCACTAACCCTATTATCTAAAAATGAGAGAGCATTAATTGCCAAAGAATGCAATTCTCACACTTGGTTTGGGGATATTTGGTTATATTCAGATAATTCTGATTAGTCAAATCCTTTGAAATTACAGTACCCATTGTCAATTTCTTGACAGAACTAGCCCATATCTATTCTCTATACTTGTTAAGACACATTAAAAATCAACATATGAGAGGCAAGAACATATTGTTAGTCGCAAGGCCCCATCCCTATCAACTTTCTTTGCTCCCATATGTATGTATAACTCAAGTCAGGTCTCTAGTTGAAAAATACTTATAGGTCTTCATAATCATAATGGGAAGATACAGTTAGTTATCAAAAGTAAACTCTTTTAGGTATTTCTAACTTTATTTTTAACTGAAGTATAGTTTATTCACAAGACTTTTAATTTTTCACTTTTTAAGTCACCCATTCATTTGAAACATATTACCATGTGCTTACTCTGCGTCAGGCAGTGTTCCAAATACTTGGCAGAGTGTAGTAAGTGAAATGAACATAATCCTTGCCCTCATAGTAAAGACTGTTAATGAAGTGAGGAGGTGATCAGACCATAAGACAATCTGAAGGAAGATCATCTGGAAAGAGGGAGCAGAGTTTAAAGAGATCCTAAAATGGAAATTAATTTTGCTCTATTAGGAAGGCTAATGTGTCTAAGGCAGAATGGACCTGGCTGAGAGTAACAGGAAACAAACTCATAGAAGTACCCAAACTCCAGGTGACCTAGGACTGTGTAGACCAGTATGAAGACTTTGGATTTTGTGCAATCGTAATATGACAACAACAGCTACTGCTTATCTGGGAGTGTGCTTTAGAGTCTCATCCTTAGGGGTTCTTGCTGTGGTGTACTGGGTTAAGGATCTGGGGTTGCTGCAGCTGTGGCATAAGTTGTAGCTGTAGCTCAGATTCAGTCCCTGGTCCAGGAACTTCCATAGGCCGTGGGTGCAGCCAAAAAAAAAAATTTCATAATTAAAAAAACATAATGCATGATATGGAGCTCTTATATGTAAATAGTAAGAGAAACAGCCTTTGTTACATATCCCAGAATGTCTAAACCCACTCCAGAATCTCTAGGTGTGAGACCTCTGATCTTCAGTATCTCTTAGAAGCTCTGCAGGTATTTCTAATACACAGCCATGGTTTAGAAACATTTCCATAGAGAAAATATGATGAAGTGTCTGGAGAATATTTTTTCCAAAGACTGGAGGAGAAGGGAGAGCTCCTGATTTCCATTCTATCCTGGTCCTTAACAGCCTGGTTCAGTTTATCTCTAGTGCCCATCATCTCTCAAATGGGCACTAGTGCAACAGTGGCTTGTTCGCAGTGAAATAGCAACTAATAAGCCACCTCTTCTTGGCAATTAGTTCCTGGGGTTTCTAAAATATTTATAAAGCATATATCATTTCTTGGTGTTACACATAATATAATATTTTCCCTGAAGGAACTTAAATTCCCAAACAGATAAATTTAAGAAAAGTCTCAAAAACTCCGGGGAAGTATATTCATTATTTATTAGACGTGCAACATTTTACCTTTTTTTTTGAAATAGCTTAAGGCACATTGCTTATTCTCTCACTTGGTGAGAAGATGGACATTCATCCTGGATAACCAATTTTAAGTGCCCTGTTTACATTAACATTTAGGATCCACCTGCTTTTCTTGTTTCTTGTATTACCTCACCCACCCACCACCCTGATTGCCTAAAAATCTTCACTCAGCTATTATTTCAACTGAGTTTAAGAAGCAGAACTTTGACTTAACTTTCATGGCTTGGAAATCCTCAGGTGTTAGAAATGAGATTCTGCTATTCTAAGAACTTCAAGCTCCTAGACTTGACTCCTGTTTGGAATACCACCATTTGTCTGCATGGAACGCTCAGCATTTATACTAATGTTAGCTAGAAGGCAATGCTGCTTTAAGTTTCCCTTAAGAGTTTGGCACTGGGAGAGCAAAGTCTATTTTCTAGCTTATCATCTTGGAACACAATAAACATCATCACTATTCTGTTCCACTACAAGGGAGAAGTTAAAAGCATCTTAGAATATCTATTTGTGCCCCGATGTAAATAGAAGTTTAGTTGAGATTATTTAGCTGGACCTTCTTTTATCAGCCAAAATCTAACCACACAGAGGAGGAGATCAGGTGCATCTCCCCACTGTAGCCCTCAGTACCCAGTGATTTATGAGCCAAAAATAAGGCTTCTGTTTAACAGAAGTTTTAATGTATGCTTTGAGGAAATAAATGATGCCTCAATAACAGATTCAGAAACTGTCCCAAAGAAGTTCATGGAGGCTGATCTTGTAAAATGAAGAGTTCATCAGGAGAAGAAGGATGCATGAACCCTGGTAAAAAAGAAACAGTTATACAGAGGCATGTATCTGAGAAAGCAAAGGCACAATCTGAGACATGGAAGAGATCATGGCTTGATTGCGGTGTGTAGTAAGGAAGAGCATGAAAATACAATGACAAGGAAAGCAAGGGCTTAACCATTTGGGCTTAATTAGAAAATCTGAAATCTGTTCTATAGATTAGAGGCAGTTGTTGGAGTTGTCGCTGTGGCTCAGTGGGTTAAGGATACGGCATTGCTGCAGCTATAGCACAGGTCACTGCTGCTGCTCAGATTCAATCCCTGGCCTAGGAACTTCCATATACTGCAGGTGTGACTGAAAAAGACAAAAGAAAGGGCAATCATTAAGGTATTTTAAGGTCAGGACTACAAAGATTACACCTGCTTTTAGAAGGATCACTCTTAGAACTCTTAAGGTTGGAAGGGTGAACTGAATCTGAACATAGACTATCAGTAGATAAAAGATGGACCTGCTAAAGTTAGCATGAGGGAGATATTAGACATATTCAAGAGATATTAAGGTGATAGTGCAGAAAGATTTAGTCACCATTTGCATGTAAATTTGAGGGGAGAAGAGGAAGTCATGGATGACCATTAGGTACATTTATGGCTTGTAAGACTGGGGGCTGGAGTTGGGATAATTCTAAAAAGAGAAATAGATGAGAAGCAGCAGATACAAGGGTAAATACAGTAAAATAAACTTCAAATATATACCTAGGTGGTATCTAGGGGGCATACTCCAGGAAACAAAAGACAATGACAAATATTATTGAAAACGTATCAGACACCAAGTATTACTCTATTATAAACCTTACCTCATTGATACCTCATAATCAGTCATAGTAAGAATTATTCTCTCAGGATCAATGCTCGGGATTTTTAAATATTGAATTAAGGTCAGTGCAAAAGTAATGCCGAATGTCAGAATCACAATAAGAATTCACATCTATCTGAATCTAAACCCCATATATATACACCTTTCTAGGGTTTCCATGAAATTTAGGAGCCAGGTCAAGACTGGAAATAATTATTTGGGAGTAATCTAGCTATATGCAATAGGGGGAATCATAGTTACAGTATTTCATGCAGGAAAGTCAGTATAGTGACACTAGTACTTGTGATGAAAATGTTTGTGAACTTGTCCTCCCCACCTTTTTCTGATTCTCCATATTTCAGGATTATTCCTTCTTTCCTAATCCATTCTCATGGCTGCTCAATTAATTTTCCTCAAGTACAGCCCAAATCATGCCACACTCTTGTGTAGGCATCCACTGATTCAACAGATATTTGAATATCAATTGTAGGCTTTTTAGTTAAACAGTGAAAATACTTGCCCTCGAGAAGGTCACAGTTTATTTGGGCAAACATTTAAGCAAGAGGGCAATTTAAAAATAGTATAACTGTTGAAATTCTGCTACAGCGCAATGGGATGGATGACGTCTCTGCAGCACCAGGACGCAGGTTCAATCCCCTGTCCAGTGCAGAGGGTTAACGGATTTGGTGTTGCTGCAACTGTGGCACATATCTGATCCCTGGTCTGGGAACTCCACATGTCATGGGATGGCCAAAAAAGAAAATAAAAAATGTATAACTGGTAAAATAGAGGTAAGTTGATTGATCTACAGCAACACAGAGAAGAAGTAACTACACTAAACTACTAAACTGTCATTATATGATGGATATCAATACAGACAACACCCCCAAAAAACCCAAAAAATATTAAAAAAGATACTCTATGAGCTCTGTTAGAAAGTTAGAAAGGATAGATGAAAACAGTATCAGGGAGACTTTTTGACAGAGAGGGCTTTATTGTGAAGCAGAAAAGGTCTGATGCCTCTCTTTAAGAAATGTAAGGAACTGACAGATTTGGTAGGGATAAATGAAATGAGCTGTGGAAGAAATCAGGTGACAGATCATAAATGGTCTTGTGTGCTTAGCTCAGGAGTTTGGATTTTATCCTGAAATAAATGAGAAACCATAGAAAGGTATGTAAGAATGGTTTGCACAGATTTACAACTGCAAAGCTATTCTCATTTTGATGAGTAGATAAGGGTTAGATGAGCCTAGAAATAAGGATGCCAGTTAAGAGGCTCTAGAAATAGTCCAGGTATAAACTGATAACAATGATTATTGCTCCAAATGAGTTCCTTAGCCTAACGTTTAATACACCTGACATTCTGGCTCTAACCTACATTCCCAGCCTTCTGTCCATTATTCCCTTTCCAATAAACTATGCTTCCGTCAAAGACCATCTGGCTATTTTAGAAACATTACTCTCAGATTCTATGTTCTTAACCCCAGACCTCAGTTCAGACTATCTTTATGGCCCAATACACTGCATAGAAGGTTGTGGATGGTCAATACTAATCGAGACAATTAATTTTAAAAAGGCAGATCCTTTTAAAAAAATAGGTTTAAATATTGTATAGCCGAAGTCACATCTTAATTTAAATTCCTGCCCAAATGTTTTCAGAATTCTTTTCTTCAAAACTAAACTAGTTTGAGATTTTAGTCCCTATGTTTAATCGTTTAAAATTTATCTCAATGAGTTAGTGGCACTATAATCACTATGGGACAAATAAATTTCTTTGCAAACTTCTAATTGATAGAAGTGTCAAAAATGATGCCAGTTCTGGTTAAATGTCATAAATAAATTCATGAAGTGTGACTGCCTTTCTTACTCCAGTACATCAGATTCCCACTAACTGAAGTCAGACTGCTCTCTTGGATCTTGATGCTATCGGATTATTATTTTTCAATTTCTTGTTAGGTATCAATATGACTTAGGAAACTCCAGCAATTATTGTAGTTATTTGGCCTTTTTTAAATGCTCTTGCTATCCAAGGAGCTTAAAAGGAACTTCAAAACATGGGTGCCAATTCCAAGAATCTTGAGAAAATAATGTATAAATATGTTTTATTTCAAAAAGTAATAAATAAATAAATAAAATCTTTCCAAGACCAGACTTTATTTTCACATGGTTGTAGAAATTATAGTGTAGCTAATAAAAGGAAGGTGTCATACACATACTACAATATAGTACAAATCATGAATTTACAACAGACAAGGGTGAGAAACTGCAATGGAATTAAACCTATATGGAAATAAATAAAACATACAAGCAAAGCAGCAATCATGTTGTTTCTATTAATAAAATGTGCATGCACAGGGGGCTCCTCAGCAAGTGCATGTAATATGTTAATTATTGTAAAATTCACTGCAGCTATGAAATAGGTGGTAGTTAACAAGTAATCAGAGCTGCAAATTCTTTGGAAAGTAAAGCAATGCTTTGTAAAATGCTCATATACATTGAGTGAAAGGATAAATCAGGTCTAATAGACATTTTTTGGACTGGATATAGTAGACAGCTTTATAGAGTTTCTCTTTAATAGAAATTTTGATAATTGAAGAAAATCTCTGGGTTTTTTTTTTTATTTTTGGTGGTTTTGTATTCTGTGCATCTGCTTAGGTTATTGGGGTGGGGGATGGTATGAGAAACAGAATGTATATATATGTATGACTGAGTCACTATGCTATACAGAAGAAATCAACACAACACTGTAAATCAACTACACACTAATAAAAATAATAATAATAATAAACATATACTTGGTTTCAGTCTCTATTCTGGTACAGAGCCCTTAAAACCTTTGGAATTTCCTAAGGCATAAGAATAATAAAGGTGTCTTATAATTCCATTACCATCTCCTTTCAACTACACCAGAGTTTATGTTAGTAAGGTGACTTTTGGAAAATCCCCTAAGTGTGGGTGCTGAATGCCAGGAGAACAAACCATGTGATTAAATGGTTGAAACTTCCAGTCCCATCCCCTAGACTTCCTGGGAGGGGAGGGGACATGGGTATTTAGTTTAATCACCAGTGGCCAATGATCTCATCAATCATGCCTATGTGATGAACCCCCTATAAAACCCACAAAGGACCAGTTTAGAGAGCTTCTGGCTGGTGAACATGTGGAGATGTTGGGACATTTGTGCATTCAGAGAAAGCATGGCAGCTTAGCACTTTCCCCCCACACCTTGCCGTATGCATTTCTTCTATCTGGCTGTTTATGAGTTAGATCCTGAATTAAACTGGTAATCTAGTAAGTAAACTGTTCTCCTGAGATCTGTGAGCCATTCTGGCAAAAAATCATACCCAAGAAAGAGGTGGATTAATATCGCCGACTGGCAGCCATAAGCATAGGTGACAACCTGGGCTTGAGTTTGGCATCTGAAGTGCAAGGCCAGGATCAGTCTTGTAGCAACTGATGTGATCTCTAGGCAGATAGTGTCAGAACTGAGTTAAATTGTAGGACAACCAGCTTATGTCACAGAATTGCTTGGTAAGTGGGAACCCACACACATGCACGTTTGGTGATGAGAGGTGTCAGAAGTATTGCATGTGAGCAGTAAAGGAAATTCAGGAGCAGGTGAGATTTCCTTTACAGGTGTGAGTTGGAATTGTTAAAAAACATATATTTTCCTGGAGAAATCAGGCAAAGCTCACTTGATCGTATCCTCCGTCCTTATTAAATGTCTGTTTATGAGGAAGACTGTTTTATGCGATGAATAATCTTGACATATTTATGTCTCACCTTTTGTGTTCAGGGTCCCTTATAAAAAATACAAAGAATTTGCTTCTCATGAAACTACATACCTTATTGCTTGATGTGATAAACCATATGCCCTATATTTCTCCTTATGTTCCACCACCTTTCCATGGCCCAACCCAACCCAGCCCAACCCAAGAAAGCAACTTCGGAATTGAATTAAAATAACCCAGTTAAAACATTAAAATAGTGGAGGCATTCAGCTGCAATCAGGAAAGGACAAAAGTTATCAACCCTCCTGCACTACATCTGTGAGCCTGTCCCTGATGGGCTGTATACTGCAGCCAAATCTGGTCTCTATGATTTCCCTAGCGGTCAGAGTATTTCAATGGCTTCTGAAAGAATCAATGCACCACTTATGTGACTCACTTTTCACCTTTATTAATCTGTCCCACAAGTAAGGGCAGAGTTGGGCCAGAGGAACTTATTACCTTTATTGGCCAGAATTAAATTAGTCACTCAGACTTTTAAAGAGGCCACAATACTTTGTGACCCGTGATGACCAGAGAACCCACCCCTAAACTGAGAGGAGTCCAATTTCAGTTCCTAAAATGTATTAACTTGTTGTCTGGAAAAAAGAAAAAAAAAAAAACAGGAGCAAAGGCACTTTATCCCAAGAGCTTCCTAGGAACAGGACGGTTTCCCTCAGATCTCAACATTTAGACTTAAGATCTTCTTGTCGAAGGCACACTTAATAAGTGGTAATAGGCCTGCAGTAACTTCTACAGTTGCATCAGTTTAATTGGATGAAAACCAGGAAGCAGTATTGGTACCGCCTCATTGTTTTATAAATAGAATATTCCTTTATATATACCTCACCGTTTCTTCTGAGTACTTTGCAAACAATATAAAGAATTGCTTGAAAATTCCCTAGAGGATCTATTTAAAACATCCAACAAAGTGACTAACTAGTAGATAACTATATCTTCAATCCACATAAGATCCAAACAAAATGCTCTAAAAATTTGACATTTTCAGTATGTCTGTTGGAATTAACAACATCCCTTAACATTAATATTGCCTTTATGTCTTGATCTACCTACCCTAGGCTCTAAACCCACACAGCCATTAATGATATAGGCTTTATTAAGCAAAGTGTGATGCTTGTTAAGAAAATATTTTATTGAAATGAAACACCCCAAATCCTAAATGTACTATTCAGTAAATTTTCTCAAAGCAAACACAATGTTGTATTCAAAACAAAGATTCAAAAAGAGGAGTCTATGACCTTTCCCCCAATCATTAAACTTCTTAAGATAGTATCTTTGACTTCTATCATCATGGATTAGTTTTAGTCATTTTTAAATATTGCATAGATAGATCTATATTGCACTTGCTCTTTTGTATCTGAAGTTTTCTTTTACGACATGTTTGTAAGATTCATTTGTGTTGATGTATATACCAGTTCATTCTCATTCCTGCATTCTCATTCATCCCACTGTATGAATGGGAAATAATATTATTTGCTGATGATAAATATTTGTGTTTTTCCAATTTGGAGAAATTACTGTGTGACAATGAGCATTAAAGCATGTTCTTTTGAGCGTGCATGGTTGTGTATCTAAAGGTATACACCTAGGAATGGAATTTCTGGGTGACTGTTTGCATAGGTTTAGCATTAGTAGACAATGATAGTTTTTTTCCAAATTGATTGTACCTATAAATATTCTAGCTAAAGTGTTCTTTCTTCAGTGTGACATCTCTCTTATCTAATTATAGTGTTTAGTTAATTTGCACTTACTGTAATTATTGGTATATGAGGATATATATCTAATATATATATATATATATATATCTAATATTTATTTCTCTTTGCTCTCCCTTCTTGCCTTCTTTTGGGTTACTTTTGTTAGTTACTCAATTTTTTTCTGAATCAACTTTTGAATTATATATCTTTTATCTATAGCAGTTTATAATATGCATATTTGATTCATTAAAAGCTAATATAAATTAGGATTTTTATCATTCCTGGACAATGTTGAGCTCTTAGAATACAGTAACCTCATTTATGAGTCTCTCTCATTTCATTGTTATAGTATATTTTAATTTTACATATATTTCAAATTCTACAAAACATTATTACCTTGTACCATTATTAATACTATGGCTCTATATGAAATTATTCACAGTTATCTTCATATTTATATTGCACTTTATTCCTTGCATTTTCCTTGTGACTCAGGTCATTTCCTGCCTGCCTATGTAAGTCTCTACAGTTTTTTTCTTAGTGCAGCTTTTCCAGCAATAAATTATCAGATTTATTTTTAAAGTTTTTATGTTCCTTTTAATTATGCAAGATATTTTCACTGGGCATAGATATGTAGGTCAGTGGCTACTTTATTTCAGTACTTTAAAAATATTACTCAATTGTCTTCTGCCTTCCATATTTTGCTAAGAAATCAGTTGTCAGTCTTTCAATATCCTCTGAGCATAGTGTGTATTATTTTTTCTGAAGACTTTTAAATATTTTCCTTTGTCATTGGTCTGAATTAGCCTTACTCTGGTGTGCCTACATGTAATTCTCTTTGTATATATCTAGCTTGTGGATGTTAGTGCTTTTATAGTCTGTTTTGAAGTTTTACATCAGTTTTAGAAAAGTATAGGCTGTTTATAATCTCCAATTTCTTTATTATTCTCCTTGCTCCTTTTGATACTTTAGTTTCACAGTATTTGATGATTTAATCGTGTTTAATATGGCTCCTTTGGGAAATATACGTGTGTGTGTGTGTGTATGTGTATACATTTATATACAACTATATTGTTTTTCTTTTGGATTTTCTTTCTTTCTTTCTTTCTTTCTTTCTTTTTTGGTGGGGTGGGGGTTTCCCATGCTTTGTCCTAAATATTGTCAAATAACTTACTCCATTTAATAAAATTAATTATTTCTTTCACTTTATCCAATTTGCTTTTAAATGTATAATTTCAGCTATTTTATTTCTTAGCTCTGGGATACTGATTACATTTTATCTTATAGATTCTGTTCCTCTGATGAAATTTGATATTTTTCCATTTATTTCTTTTAATGTCACAGTTATTTTAAGGTCAATATCTGATAACTTCAGAATTTGGGGCACTTGCAAATCTGTTTCTATTTTCTATTTTTTAAAATGAGTCCAGCTATTTTTAAATTTAATGCCTGGCATTTGGTAGAATGTTTTGCAGAGGCTAGAGATGATGATGACTTCCTCCAGGTATTACTAGAACTATTTCAGGTACTGCTTCCTCTCTACTACTAGGCAGTTATAGTGGAGGGTACTTTGCCTAAATTCTATCTGGGCCTGACCAGCTGATTTGATTCAGGTTTTCACATTTTAAAATGTTCACTCCATTTTTATTTGGATCAATCACACTCCTAGACTTCTGTCTTTTAGGGAGTTCCTGAGACTCTAGGGGTGTACTGAGGCTCTGACTTATCATTTTTAAACAGTTTTTTACTTAACTTTTCAATACATCATATTGTAAGGCTTAAGATTTGGGGAAATTTTCTCACAGTTCTGTAAAAAATGTTGTTTCTGAGAATTTTCCCATGCTCTATTTGCCTGAGCTTCACTGATATTTTTGTGATATCATCAAATACCAAGGTTTTGACAATATTCTTTATTCTTAAAGTTCCTAAATTTAAATCTTTGATCTTAATCTCTCTTTGCAGTTATTTACCCAAGTACAAAAGGATAATTTGCACCTGAGCGTTACATAGGAAATGTAAATTTGTTATAGTCAAAGTTCAACCTTTTCTCTAAATGGTGTTCTCTTGCATTTCATACTTCAGTTAATAGTATGCATCAAATTATATAAAAATAATATTCTATGTGTCCATTTGCATCACCAAATATTCTCAGTTCTCAATTTAGTTATATATTCATCTTATCATGTTTCCTCTATTTCCCTGTTAGGATTCTCTCATTTAATTTTTTAACACTGTTTCTAGAATTACCTAAGGCACGGATCTGTACACATCACCTTCCTATCCACAACTCTTCATTGAATTCCAGATCTTGAAAAGATAAATTTTAAATTCCTGAGCATGAATGTTTTACCAGTTCTTTCACATCTTTTCCCATCCTTCCCACTTTTACCTTATTCTCAGTCTCATGTCTAACATCTCCAAATCTCATTGATATCCAGTTCTACCACAACTCATTTCTCTTTTACTTTCCTCATGCTATTATATCCAGCTATAAAAATGTTTCCTTCCTTTTTTTTCCATTTGGAAAATTCCTTCAAGGCCTATCATAAATACTTTTCTGTGAAGCCTTCCTTTTCCTTCAGCCAGAAGAATTAAGAAAAATCTTCTCTATATACACCACAAGTGAAACTATTTTTGAACTTAGAATCTTGTATTGTAATGTGTTTATTCCTCTCTGAACTATAACTTCCTCCTTAATAATAATTTCTTATTAATATTTCCAGAACTTAATATTGTGCATGACAACACATTTCAACATTTAATATATCTTAAAATAAAACTGAATAAAGTTAAGCTTAATATATTAAAGAAGGTTGTACTGTTCCTTACAATTGAGTTGAGGTGGAGTTCCCATCGTGGCACAGTGGAAATGAATCTGACTAGGAACCATGAGGTTGCAGGTTCAATCCCTGCCCTCTCTCAGGGGTTAAGGATCCGGTGTCACTGTGAGCTGTGGTGGTGTAGTTCACCAATGAGCCTCGGATCTGGTATTGCTGTGGCTGTGGCATAGGCTGGCAGCTACAGCTCCGACTGGGCCCCTAGCCTGGTAGCCTCCATATGCCAAAGGTACAGCCCTAAAAAGTCAAAAAAAAAAAAAATTGAGTTAAGGTACCATTAAGCAGCTGAATCAGGCCCTATTTTCTAGTCAATGCAACAGTTCATTGGGCCAAAATTTAGTGATACATTGTAAAAGAGCAAGTTTTTCTCTTTGAACCTTACTTTTGCCAATTAGCTTTCCTCCAACTCTTACTTTAATTTCACAGGTTGCACCATTTAACTTTATTTAGTTGTCACACAAATGCTTCAGTCACATAAACAAATTGAAGAAAAGGAAATTCATCAATTAATGAAATGCAGTCACCCTCAGTATCTGCAGGTTCCATATCTGCTGGTCCAGCCACCGGGGATTGTGGATGTGGGGTGCCTACATAGGGCCATGAATACCCCAATAGGTTTTGGTGTCCAAGACAGGAGAGAGGCATCCTGGATCCAATCTTGTACAAATACCAAGGAACAACTATAAACTCTAGGACAGAAAGACTAACTGCAAAATGTGAAGCCAGTAGAAATATCTATGAATTAATATATTTTTAAGATTCAACATCAGAACCTGTGAAATTCACCTTTTTTTTTTTTTT